>OV277859.1:55716317-56114317 GCA_922989275.2 Gari tellinella
TTTTCTGACTTTTGTAAGACATTCTGTGTAGGAGTACCCAGTATGCAATGGGTTCTTTGTATGTATTCTACCAGATTTCCGAAAATACGTGCCATTAAGTGATTTGATATATTCTGCTGAAGAGGCTATTTTCACTCCAAGTTCGCTACTTTTGGATCTTCTGACATCACAAGTACACTTATATTAATGAAAATTTAGGCATGCTCCTTTTCATTGACTACTTATTTATGCTGTGTGAAAATATTTTTAGCCAATGTGGTATAGTTATTGAGTATTGCAACTTTTCAAATTTGGGTATTTTTTTCTCGTACATACACATTACATGAACCTTAAAAACGCATTTTCCCCAGACATTTTATGAATTTTTTAACAATATAAGCCCTCATAGAATACAAAAGGGTGTGCTTTAAAATAAAACAAACAACAACAGTAATGCAGATTATTACAATTTGCATCTAAAAGTCAACAAGATAATTGCACCTTTCAAAAATATGACTGCCGGTTATTTACATTTTGTCGTATGCAAGTCATTATTTCTTGTAAGATTACATGTGGTCTATATCCGGGGCAAACATTTGGGTGTAAATTAATTATATTCGACATATAAGTAACGATTTGACAAAAAAATCAGAAATATTTCCAATCAAAAGGTTGTCAAATTTGCTCTTTGAAAATTACCCTTACGAGATTTATGCAGTGGAAACAGAATAATTACTGCATCAGGATTCAAACAATATACAATGCCAACATTTTTTTAGCATCTCATTCTCAGTTCTTTGCAATTAACATACTATAAGCTTATAAAAGACCCCCAACCACTTATAAATGTTAAGTTTCAGCTATATTTATGCATATTGTAGTCTGTATAAGTGCATTTCAAGTTCTAATTTTGTGCCCAATACTACTGTATACATGTATCTTTTTTCTAAAAAACAAACAGCAATACATAACTTATGTAGAATCTAAAGTTAACACACTTATTACTCTCTATTACAATTTATTATAAGCAGGGCTCCAGATAAGGGGAGCATTTCCGAAACTAAAATCTTTAAAGGGAGGTTATTGGATCTTTATTTCTGTATTACACTCTATGGTGTTACTACTAATTAGAATCGCGAGTAGTAACATCGTGGTATGGTATTTCGGACTTAAACGAGTGAGAAAATGTTGGTTTGTTTTTCATTTTACTCTCTCCTATCTGGATCCCTGTCCGAGTTGGATTTTGGGCCAATTTGATTCGGATCGGACTTGGTTTTTGGCCGATTTGACCCGTTACCGTTTTCCCTTAGACCACTACATTCACATATCCACACTCAGAGTCTTCATATCTTGAGTACATTTGACCACCAAAACCTTTCTGGAGTTACCCGACGTTTGCTCAGATAAAGATACTGGTCACGTCATGAACTATGAAACACGATTGACAGCAGCTCAAACCGAAAGTAGATTAAAAGTCTAGCATTCGGCAATTCTCTTACCGTTTTTCGCATTTTTATATGTAGTAGGATGGTTTTTGATGGATTTAGCATTTAATACTGTATAAATGTTTATTTTAACGACCTACATTGATTGTTAGTTTCACCGATTTATGCCTATCATTTCGAGAAAAACTCAACTCAGGTCAAACAACTCCATTATCATCAAAGACCGGAAGTTGACAAAAGTGAGAACTTATTTTGCAAATAATTTAAATATAATCAATTAAAGGGTTTTAACATTAGCTGTCAACTTTTATAAACATATTGCGAGTATATCTGACATAATATTAACGAAGAAAATCCAATTAGATAAAAAGATAATGATACGGACATGGCCGAATAGGATACGGACATGGCCGAATGGTTATGACATCGCCCAAAAATATTCCGACGTCTTATAAATTTCAAAATGGCGCATTACGGGTAGACTGCCTTAAGACGCAGTCTGCTTCACGTTCCGCCTGCATTAAGCTACCATATGCTCGGATACAAAAAACATATTTCTTTTGGTGCATGCTCATGTTTAAATTGGATGAAGCAGATTCACCGCCTTAGAAAGGTCAGTTACCAAAGGCCTACTTAACCTGCCACCCCTACCTAAACTACAAATCTAAAAATTTAATTTTTTTTCATGGCCATTATTGTCATGGCATTGTTTTAGGATTGTGGTGGTGATAACATTTCTGTTGTAGGCTATCACAAAACTAAACAACAATATAAATATTTTAATTTTAATTATTTTTACAATAAGACTTAAGGTAATTCGCTAGCGTGCACCCCACATCTCGAGTTACGGAAAAGCTCTTGGTTTTCTGCACGTACTAGACAATTAAATAAAAAACTGTTTGGTAAGTTTCAGTGTGTTCCCTGATATATCATTCGGTTGAGTGATTGACTAGCAATCCAAAGATCCTAGGTTCGATTCCCATTCGATTTAAAAATTTTTTTATACAAATGTGTTTCCCGACTTGTTTGACTTGTCAGCCCTTAATGCAGTGATCAAAGGGCAGGTTATGTTTAACAAAGAAATGTAATAATGATTAATAACGAATGCAATTATACTCAAGAGACAACTAAATATTGTGAGGATTTATAGCCCATATGACAGATGGTATAGCTAAACACATGACAAAAGTAATTTCAAGAAAAACCCTCCCCCAAAAACAAATCCTTAAGGAGCTTTCATGCATTATTTTTGTCATGCATCAAGTGTCACCTGTCTTTCTAGATCTACAGGCTATCATATTCAATGGTCCCTTGTTACTGGTTTGCCTTACGGCATTTTTTAGAGCTGACGGCATTTTGATTTTTGACTCAAGGGAGGTAACTCTGTATGTGTTAAAATTTTGTCTTGAATTTCTGGATATTATGTTTACAAGGTAAAGACTGCTGTAGAGTTTTATTAAATTTTAGTGACTAGTAGAATTAGATAATATCTATCTCATATCTAAAATAAGTATATGTTTCTCATGTCCGGTAGATTTTTTCGTAATTTCAAATTTAGTAACTTTTTCAAATATTGATATTTCCAGAAAATAATTCATGAACTAATTTTGTTTGACAATATCTAATATTGTCGGTAAAGTTTAGTTGAATGTATAGAAATCCTTGAGTTACATTATTCTATAAAGAAAATAGCCCTGTTTAATAAAAATGGAACTTTTCTCTCGACAAAAGGTCCTGTCAGAAAAAAACGGTGCTGTATTTGTTTTTTTTTAGTTTAACAATGTTTACTCTTCATATATTATATTTCAATTTAACCAACGTTTCAATGATGTTGGACAAGAAATAAGCTGACCTGCGAACTACCTTGATAGTGCTATGCAATGCCTTACCCTATTGTGAGAAGACCAATTGCTGTCACACATACAGTGGAGAATCTGTTATTCTTTCCCGTTTAAACGCAAACGTACGCAAACGCAAATAACTAAAACATAGAAAAAGAACAACTTTTGGACAATTCTGATAATTCTTGTTTATCTTGGTGGCAAACAGTTTGGAGCCTGATCAGACGCCGGGTTACCCGGCGTCTGATCTGGCTCCAAACTGTTTGCACTGCAAATAATAGTTTTAGCGTAAACGCGTTTATTGGGAAAGAATAACAGATTCTCCACTGTAGTAAAACGTAGTACAGCGCCTCTCTATGTACAACGACACCAAATGGGAGACAACAATTGTGTGCGTTGTTCGGAGGGAATCGTTATAGGTAGGGAAGTTGGTAAACATTTGCAATCAGCTTGAATCAAGGAGCAGACACCGCGTTACGCTGCGTCTGATCTGGATTCAAGCAATTTGTCACTCCTCAATTAGTTTTATTCTGTCAAAATGTCCAATGTGTAATTTTGAGATAAACAACAACGACAACTTTAAGCAGACGATATTACAGCAGTGATAACGTTAGACATAATTATCCAGTTTAGGGAAAAGCGGAAAGTGTCGTTGCAAGGAGGGAGTCGTTGTTGGAAGGGTCGTTGTAGAGAGGGAGCACTGTTAATCCGTTCACTGCCATAGGCGGCTTTGATCGTTTTTAAAAACAGTTAGGATTCTCATCGCAACGACTGCCATTATTCATTCATACTGCAATGTATCTATTTCGAAACGAATGTTCAGACGGTGATGTCAACGCAAACTATTTTGGCGGTGACAAGTCCAGTGCTCCCTCCCTACAACGGTCCTCTGAACAACGATTCCATCCTTACAACAATGTTTGCTGCTGGTCCTCAAACAAGGCAGCTGTGTCTTACGCTTTCACTGCTGCAATAACGTCTGCTACAGTGGAGAACCTGTTATTCTTTCCCGTTTAAGCGCAAACGTACGCAAACGCAAAGCACTAAACGTAGAAAAGAACAACTTTTGGACAATTCTGATAATTCTTGTTTATCTTGGTGGCAAACAGTTTGGAGCCTGATCAGACGCCGGGTTACCCGGCGTCTGATCTGGCTCCAAACTGTTTGCACTGCAAATAATAGTTTTAGCGTAAACGCGTTTATTGGGAAAGAATAACAGATTCTCCACTGTAAAACGTGTCGCCTGCTGTTTTTCTCAAAATTACATATTGGAAACTTTTACAGAAGAAACTTAACTACAAGGGGCAATCAGCTTAAATCCAGACCAGACACCGCGTTACGTAGCGTCTGATTTGGATTTAAGCTGTTTGCAAATGTAAGCCAAGTCATGCTCAGTATTGTAGTAATATTAATTTTCCCTCTCTGTAACAACTCTCTCCGAACAACACACTCTTCGTGTCTCCCGTTGGGTGTTGTTGAAGAGACGGAGCACTATAATTATGTGGTTAAATTTGGTGGTGAAATGATTAACCCATTACCTGATAGACTATTTCTAGTTTTGAAAATAGGTGACTATTTAAAACAGGTTGAAAGTAAAGCAGAATGCGCCATATGGCGCATTCTGCTTTACTTTCAGCCTGATTTAAGCTATTACCTACTAGAATAAGGAAAGTGTTAAATATAACACATATTCATTACGGTATATATTGGAACGATTTTCTTCAGCGGATAAATAAAATGAATGTGCTAAAAGTCGCTTCTATAAGGGAAAGGATTAAACCCCTTCACTGCCACGACGTCGTCATCTTTAAACAATTATTGTCTGTTTTTATTTCTCAGATTAATTTTAGGTACTTAATAAATATATAAGTTTGGATCCTGACCAGATGTAACTCTTGATCACGCAAGTCTGATCCTATCGGATTCCGCAAACAAAGAACACCAAGTTAAGTTTCCGATTTGAGAATAATCATTAATTCAGACTGTATCAAACAGGTACAATGTATGGAGGATTTTAACCCCTTTATTGCCTTACCCCAAGCACAATGGTTGTTTTCAAACAGTTTGATTCTGATCAGACGCCGCGTTACGCGGCGTCTGATCAGAATCGAAACTGTTTGACACTCATTTAAATTTTTCTTAAGTCAAAATACCTAAAAATGAACTTATAAAAATAAAAGCAGACGACAATTGTTTAAAATTGATGACGTCATGGCAATGAAGGGGTTAAAAACAATATTTTTATTATTGAACATCCTTTGTATGGGGTTATGCTTTGTCTGGCAGGAATAGTAAGTGTAACTTCAATAAGGATAATAATCAAAACAAAACTTTCTGAATGACATATACAGTAACACCACTCTATTACGACCACCAAATTGTGTTAAGTGTTTAAGACAGGTGACTGCTGAACGCAATGTGACAGTGAAACATAAAGCTACTTTAGGAGCATTCTGTTTTACAGTGGAGAATCTGTTATTCTTTCCCAATAAACGCGTTTACGCTAAAACTATTATTTGCAGTGCAAACAGTTTGGAGCCAGATCAGACGCCGGGTAACCCGGCGTCTGATCAGGCTCCAAACTGTTTGCCACCAAGATAAACAAGAATTATCAGAATTGTCCAAAAGTTGTTCTTTTCTACGTTTTAGTGCTTTGCGTTTGCGTACGTTTGCGTTTAAACGGGAAAGAATAACAGATTCTCCACTGTACTATCACTTTGCTTTAAGCTGTCACATGTATTCTTTACAATCAATTAGCCTTCCTTTTAGTGGTGGTAATAAAGAGGTTTACTGATGTGTAATCCATCTTTTTAGTTTTAAGGTACGGCATATCCAATACGCCTTTAAGGATATAATTAGCCTAAAATTCAATGTCTCAAATTTTGATATTTGAGTCAGCCAAGTTTGCAGTCAAGCCTTCTAGCTATACAAAAGCTTTTATGACGTAATTTCGACTTTTACTGTCATTTTACTTTTCCCAATTAAATACAGCAATTATATAGCAATCATTTCAATTACTTCACACGTTAAAATGCAAATTATCAAGTGGAGTTATGCCTTTCCGGTGCATAAATGTACCATATTTTATTACTTTTCTATGTCATGTTGAAAGCTGTAGTGTTAACTTGACAATAGTAGCAATTAAACAGAACTGAAAGTTTCTCAAGTAAAATGAACAACGGTCATATTGTCATAAAACCTGTCGAAGGATGTCTACATGTATAAATCCTTTTTATCAAATACATGGCAACCCGATACTTCGAACTACTTTAAATCGATCGTACCAGTATTTCATAAGTTGAAGGTTGATAATACGATCTCGTTTAAGGCTAACCCACGTTTTAATTTTGAAATATAGGTATACGTTCAAACTAACACGATTTCGAAGTATAGAGTTTCGACTGAAGTTACCGACTACACTATGATTTAAACGGCATTTACCTGTCTACTAAAATTTAATTGATTGACATGACAAATTTAAATCATTTAAGACGTGTTGGATAAAGACACGAAGCGGAACCTTACAGTTGTAATCAAGAATTTGGATGTACAACTGGACATTGCAATAAACTCTCCTAGTTTGCTTACCGGAATATTTCTTTACATATTAACACTATTTACACGGCCGTGTCTATCCATACAAAAACATTTTAATATGACATATCAGACAGTACACACCCTAGTGAAACACCAAGTGCTACAGCATCATATCGGGGTATTCACCATTTGCTAATCCCCCTCTTAGTACATGTAGATACAAAGCTTAACTGGACTAATCTAAAGTAAAATAATAGTAGAATGAAAAGCACCTACATGTACTTAGCCTTTTGTGTTTTACAATATTCATGCTGACCTTTACACCACTAGATCGTCTTTGTATGTGTGGTCATAACAACCCAGGGCTGCCATAAGTTGACATAAACAATCCTAAGATTTAAAAAAAATTGCATTTTTCAAGTGCAATTTTACGAATCGTACCTTTACCCCATATCCTTTTTCTTGTTTTGTTGACATGCGACCACTTAAAGCAGGCTGTAAGTAAAGCAGAATGCGCCTTAGGGCGCATTCTGCTTTACTTTCAGCCTGCTTTAAGCTACCATGAACTGGGAAAAAATCCGGAGATTTAGGAAAATTCCTGAGAAATGGCAGCCCTGATAACCATACTACATAGTATTTCTTGCTGTTTCAATGCATTGATATAAATTTAAAACGAAATATGGTCTACCAGTTTATAAGTCAACCCAAAGACATTTTTAATGGATCTACAGTAAAATCTGTCTAACACGACCACTAAAACAAAGGTTAAATGACAGCATAAAAGACAGGTGGCAGCTTAAAGCAAGATGAACGTCAAACAGAAAGCTCAGCTTTCTGTTTTACGTTCACCTTGCAGTCACCTGCCTTAAACACCTGATAATCAACACAATTTAGTGGTCGTAGTACAGTGGTAAATACGCTATTCCTACCCATTTACGCGTTTATCTATGCGTAAGAAACGCATAGTGAACGGTTAACGAACGCTTAATGAACGCTTAACGACCGGTTAAGGCCTAACGATTTGAACGCGTTTAAACGCGTTAATAAACGGTTATACCCGAGATGCTGCGATTGGGGCGTCCGTTTTCCGTTTCACGCGGAGATTTCGGATCTTATCGATGATTGCCGTTTTAGAAAAATCCGAATGAAACGGGTTTATCAAAAACAAGAATCGATTTGTCACTGGAGCATTTTCGCGATAAAACTCATATTGTAATGTGATTTTTGAAAACATTTTTCTGTAAATGAGACGCCTCTTATCAGGATCTAAACTGGTTTCGCTTATAGAATTTATATAAATATAGACAGTATGGATCTCGATCATAATGCTGAGTGACTCGGCGTTTCATCGAGATTATTTCTGTTTGATATGTATTAGAATAATTCCTTCCATGTTGATTTCTATTCAAACGGTTTGAATCCAGGTCAAACGCCTGGCTGTATAGATCGGCATAGCATCAGGATCCAAACTGACAGCTGTGAATAAACCCAATTACTTTCATAATAGTTAACACTATCGATTTAGATGTAGATGGGACGCCGGGTAGTTCGGTTCTTATGTTTTACAGCTAAGAATGAAGCATACGGTCTTGATTTAATTTTTACAGTTTGGCTCTAGATGAAATGCCGAGTTACGGGAGTCTCATCCATATTCAAACTATACAGATATCTTTTACTTTGATGAGAGAGTATAATAACTGACACATACTCGCATATAAGGTTTGGTTTATTTGGTTGATATTCCAATCAACCCCAATGGGGCATTAGGATACTTACTTTGATAAGCCGCAGTTTTATTACCCCCCTGTCCGGCTTGTGACGCAACAGTGTTAGCGGCTAGCCCTGCATGCCACATGTGGCATTTGGGAATTCCGCATGTTCATAGTAATAGTAATATACACAATTTATATAATCCTTTTTAAACCGTATCCTTTATATGGGAAACTAAATGTATATTCATAAAACTCTCACAGGATAACCTTTCTTCTTAAAGAAAATGATTTCATAAAATTTTATAAGATTATATTTACTCCACAGTAACGATATTTACTAAATTCTTAAGTAGGATAAGAGCGGCCCGCAAGTCATACATGGATTACCTCCCTTTCTCCATGATTACTCCCCTTTCATCCGGGCTCTTTTAAACGCGTTTAAACGCGTTAAGAAACGCGTTAAGAAACGGGTAGTAAACGCGTTAAACGAAACGGGTAACGAACGCTTAACGTACGCTTAACGAACGCGTAAGAAACGCGTAAGAAACGCGTAAAGTGGGTAGGAATAGCGTATTTACCACTGCAGTGGTAAATACGCTATTCCTACCCATTTACGCGTTTATCTATGCGTAAGAAACGCATAGTGAACGGTTAACGAACGCTTAATGAACGCTTAACGAACGGTTAAGGCCTAACGATTTGAACGCGTTTAAACGCGTTAATAAACGGTTATACCCGAGATGCTGCGATTGGGGCGTCCGTTTTCCGTTTCACGCGGAGATTTCGGATCTTATCGATGATTGCCGTTTTAGAAAAATCCGAATGAAACGGGTTTATCAAAAACAAGAATCGATTTGTCACTGGAGCATTTTCGCGATAAAACTCATATTGTAATGTGATTTTTGAAAACATTTTTCTGTAAATGAGACGCCTCTTATCAGGATCTAAACTGGTTTCGCTTATAGAATTTATATAAATATAGACAGTTTGGATCTCGATCATAATGCTGAGTGACTCGGCGTTTCATCGAGATTATTTCTGTTTGATATGTATTAGAATAATTCCTTCCATGTTGATTTCTATTCAAACGGTTTGAATCCAGGTCAAACGCCTGGCTGTATAGATCGGCATAGCATCAGGATCCAAACTGACAGCTGTGAATAAACCCAATTACTTTCATAATAGTTAACACTATCGATTTAGATGTAGATGGGACGCCGAGTAGTTCGGTTCTTATGTTTTACAGCTAAGAATGAAGCATACTGTCTTGATTTAATTTTTACAGTTTGGCTCTAGATGAAATGCCGAGTTACGGGAGTCTCATCCATATTCAAACTATACAGATATCTTTTACTTTGATGAGAGAGTATAATAACTGACACATACTCGCATATAAGGTTTGGTTTATTTGGTTGATATTCCAATCAACCCCAATGGGGCATTAGGATACTTACTTTGATAAGCCGCAGTTTTATTACCCCCCTGTCCGGCTTGTGACGCAACAGTGTTAGCGGCTAGCCCTGCATGCCACATGTGGCATTTGGGAATTCCGCATGTTCATAGTAATAGTAATATACACAATTTATATAATCCTTTTTAAACCGTATCCTTTATATGGGAAAATAAATGTATATTCATAAAACTCTCACAGGATAACCTTTCTTCTTAAAGAAAATGATTTCATAAAATTTTATAAGATTATATTTACTCCACAGTAACGATATTTACTAAATTCTTAAGTAGGATAAGAGCGGCCCGCAAGTCATACATGGATTACCTCCCTTTCTCCATGATTACTCCCCTTTCATCCGGGCTCTTTTAAACGCGTTTAAACGCGTTAAGAAACGCGTTAAGAAACGGGTAGTAAACGCGTTAAACGAAACGGGTAACGAACGCTTAACGTACGCTTAACGAACGCGTAAGAAACGCGTAAGAAACGCGTAAAGTGGGTAGGAATAGCGTATTTACCACTGTAGGAAGGTTTTACTGTATCTTCTAAATTTAATGTTCTATATTTCAGGTTCCGTTTTCAGCTCTGTAAGAGGTGCCAGTGCTGTTGAGGCAAAGGATACAAGGTCCGGAGATGACGATGCCTTCTTTCAAATATCTTCATACCCAACGTCTGACAGCACGGCTGAACCAGAATACTCGGCAACAACGGCATTGTTTAGTGTCATCAACCAAACTCAAAGTACGAGTGACGTGTTGGACACAACGTCTCTACCAGTGCTTCCTGAAAAAAACTTAGACTGTTCAATGTTGGATACATACAGTTCTTGGTCATTCCGATACAAAAACTCAAAGGAAGCCATTGCCATTTTGATGTGCAAATGTCGTAAGATTTGCGCATCCATAACAGTTGCACCTGCGATTCAAAAAGGTGTTCATAAAAAACGATACGGTGCTTTGTCGGAAAGGAATAAAACCAAATTTACGGCCATTGTAACGGTGTACAGCATTCTACTACTGGTAGGAGTTGTTGGTATGTAACTGTATGGTGGATTTAAAACGCCACACTTAGGTATTTACCCTTTCACTCTCAATGACGTCAAAAGGCGCGTTTGCAAACAGTTTGGATTCATCTCTACAACGACACTCAATGGGAGACAAACTTGTGTGCGTTGTTCGGAAGGAGTCGTTATAGGAAGGGAAATTGGCTTACATTTGCAAACAGTTTGGATCCTGATCAGACGCCGCGTAACGCGGCGTCTGATCAGGATCCAAACTGTTTGACATTATTTTTTTAATTTCTTCAGTCATACTGCCATAAATTTAACTTTGAAACGACATTGCAGACAACAATATTAAGGAAAGTGACAATGAAACGGTGAAGGGGTAAAAATGTCACGATTAATTTGGCAGCAAAAGAGTTAAATGATTGATGTCATAATGGATTCATCCGTTCTATGATAAATGGAAATTCAAACTGACATTCTAGCAGCTTGCGAACAAAATAGTCAGAAGAGTGACACAGTAAATATTATATTCAGAAGGCTCATTCAGAAACCATCTGATGGGAGTCGTCACTGTTTGTAAAGTTTTGGTTTTATTTGTCTCCGTAGTTTGATTGCTAAGACTGTTCTGTACAGTCCTTTTCAAAGCATCCTACGTCGTGGGTTCATGCATTCGGCATTATAAAGCAGAAGGAATTGAAAGCTGGAAGTCAGTTATATCTATTTATTTATTTATTAGACTATATATACCAGATTTATGTATTGCTCCTTTCACACAGGAGTTGTGTTTCCGAAGACGTTGCTCTAAATACGTACATTAAGTTACCAGAATTCGTGCTAATTGCACTAGTTTCGAAATGTAAAAAAAATAAGTTATCATGTATAACTGCAGTCTTTAACTTCTGTAACATATAAGCGAACGTTTGGTAAATCGCTAATGCTAGGTTCACACCAACGGCGCTTCAAATGATGGCGCTTTAAAGCGGCGTGCAAAGCGGCACCAAAGCGTAACACAGCTTGATTAAAGCGGCAGGGTCGTAATAGATCGTTGGAAAGCTTGGAGTAAAGCGGGACATTCGGCAAGAGCGCCAACAATTTTTAAACGGTTTAAAATTTTGGGCGCTCTGTCACGAATTGATTAAAGCACCTAGAGCGTATCAAATCTTAACAAAGCGTAACAAAGCGTAACAACGCTCAGCAAAGCTTGACTCAAAGCGTAGGAAAGCTTAACAGAGGTTCAAAGCGGGAGCCCTAGTCTTCACGGTCTGTTACCACTTGACACGCTTCGTTAAGATGTCTCAAGATTTGTTACGATCTGGCATGAAGATCTGAAACGAGGTCAGACGCTTTCATCAAGATCTGACACGCTTTGTTACGTTTTCATGAAGGACTCTCACGCTTTCTCACGAATTGAGACGTTTTGATTAAGGATTGACACGTTTTATTAGGCTTTGTTACCCTTGGCAAGCTTCCTCACGCTCTCTCACGCTCTTTCAGGCTCTCCTACGATACCCACGCTCTGTCTCCATCCCTATACACTCAGAAGATCTTCTAACCGATCAGTCAGATTTAAAGGTGCTACTCTAAAACCTAGTTAAT
The DNA here is from genome assembly GCA_922989275.2 of Gari tellinella. NCBI lineage: Eukaryota > Metazoa > Mollusca > Bivalvia > Cardiida > Psammobiidae > Gari > Gari tellinella. The sequence goes on from OV277859.1 coordinate 55,728,884, forward strand.
TCGGATGCCAAAACTTACATTTTCCATGAGATGAAGGTGTTTTACAATAGGAAGAAAAGTTTGAATAAAATTGATCTCGAATTAAGGAAAATATGATTGAAATTGTAACCTAAGCCTTAAATGACAAGTCACAATGTCATGAATGACATTTGTCTGTTGGGCTACCAGCTTTCAACGCGACATTGGTGCCATATGTAGGACTTAAAAAAATGCTATCTAAGAAGTAATGGAATATTGTTCAACTGGCACTGATATAAAATTTTGAGTCAACTCCTGGTCTGTTCTTACAATATGTAAAATACCAAAAATGCCACTAGCTGTCAGCGGAGGCTTAGTGACATTTACATAATACTTAAAAAGTGCCACCCTTAACAGTTTCAGCGACGTTCAATGTTAATGTATCAATCAAAAAGGTGAATTTTGAGCCACCGGGTTAAAATTTTGCATTTAAACAATCGGGGTTGATGCCGTTAACGCAGTTACATAACGTTATTTTGACCTATTTGACGGTCCAGACATGCGCGATCAGTCACGATAGACGCGTGGAAACATACGAGCGAGTTTGTGATGACCAAAATGAAAAATTCCGTATACGTGAATTTTTCATCTGTAGGCGCTAATGAAGTTAGTCTCTACATTTCCGGTTAGACAACATTTCGCAAAAACAAGCAGATATTGGCAAACAACCAGGACCAGGAATTGCCTCACTATTTTTTTTTCTCTACCATTTGTACAATATTCCATCAATACTTACATTTATTTTTTCAAGCTAATCATTTAAGTGCTACATATGACACGTTGAAAGCTGATAGCCCAACAGACAAATCGTCATGACATTGTGACTTATCATTTTCCGGTTAGGTTCCAATTTCATTAATATTTTCCATAATTCGTGATCAATTTGATTGAAACTTTTTTTCCATTTATAAAACATCTTCATCTGATGGAAAAAGTATTTTTTTTTGGCATCCGGATTAACTAGCTTTTAGAGTAGCACCTTTAAATCTGACTGGACGTTTAGAAAATCATTTCAGTGTATAGCAGATAAACCGTGTTTGTGCTTACAAAGCAGGGACCCGTTTCATACAATGTAAAACTTTGTACGAAAAATGTTGTCGTAAGTCAGATTATCAAAGTCTCAATAAATATAATCCTGTCTTGTGACATCTTTTTGGAATCGTCTTGGAAAGACAATTCCAAATAGATGTCACTAGACAGGATTAGATAGAGAAATCAGAAATTAAACTTATTTTAAAGTTTTGACTTACGACAGTTAACGTACGAAGTTTTAGGAAACGGCCCCCAGAATGTTAAAGTCTGACCAATCAGACACTTTAAAACAATATCAGACTCAAACACTTTATAAGCATTGGACCTGCATACCTACCATACTATCGTCATCTTAACAGAAACTGTTGTCGTCTGCATTTTTACGTATTGATAATTTCAAGTTATTGTTAATGCTAGTCAAATAACGCTTTCCAATAAACGCGTGTTCGCTTTAACTATTATTCCCAATGCAAACAGTTTGGAGCCTGATAAGACGCCGGGTATCCCAGCGTCTTATCAGGCTCTAAACTGTTTGCCACTAAGGTGAATATGAATATTCAGAATTGTTAAAAAGTGGCCCTTTTCTACATTTTATTCCAATGCGTTCGCGTTTCGTTTGCGTTTAAACGGGAATAATAATGTTTTCTCCATTGTAACATACAGTAGTTGCTAATCTGGGTCAATACCTTTTGAAAGTGCCTGTCAATTCGCGTTTCCTAGGAAAGGATGAATCAACATATTTTATTTCAATACATACGGTAGACTGTCTCTAAAACTGATTTCCACTTATTAACTCTTTGGCCCCTGAAACTGTAAATGAAAGAATCCAGTTTCCAACTAGGTCTACCTTATTTCTAACTACAGTGGATAATCTGTTATTCTTTCCCGTTTAAACGCAAACGTACGCAAACGCAAAACACTAAAACGTAGAAAAGAACAACTTTTGGACAATTCTGACAATTCTTGTTTATCTTGGTGGCAAACAGTTTGGAGCCTGATCAGACGCCGGGTTACCCGGCGTCTGATCTGGCTCCAAACTGTTTGCACTGCAAATAATAGTTTTAGCGTAAACGCGTTTATTGGGAAAGAATAACAGATTCTCCACTGTAGTTAAGATTGTTTTTTACAATATACTTCAGGAGTCCTCGGGTAAGGCTCTAGTTTGATTGTAAGGACAATTGTACTCTTGGTAGCTACACTATTTGTAAATAACGTCTATACTCGTCGCTAAGATTAAACCAGTTGAATCGTTATCTTAATTTTGATTATAATTGTTTCCTTTTATGACTGATAGCCAAAACTACGTGACGACATACGAGAGTACGTAGCGATGTGAATATACACTAAAGATCGAAACTATTGGGTGTTTAAGGCAGGTGACTGCTTTAAGCAAGGTGACAGTGAAACAGAAAGCTCCTTTTATACAATCAATTAGCATTCGTTTTAGTGGTCGTAATATAGAGGTTTTACTGTATAAGGGGCACGTGCTCAACGTTCTAATCGTCAAACGTGTGTCTATATAAAATACACATTCAGTAGCGTCTCGGTAACTCGAACTCGGCTAGTTCAAAAGTTTAAATGTGATTTAACCATCTTTTAACATCGAAAATATGGGTATGTTCGACTGAAACATTTCGAATTTCACCTGTTGAAATACCGGTCAAGTTGGCTTAAGCTAGCTGGTTCGAGTTTTGGTGATTCGACCGTGAAGTTCAGAACAGCCATGATTTTAGTAAATAAATCGATGGCCGTCGATGGCCATCGATTGCGAGTTGGCTACCGGTCTGAAATACAGTGGAGAAAACATTATTCTTCCGTTCAAACGCAAACACATTACAATGAAATATAGAAAATGACAACTTTTTAACAATTTTGACTACCAGTTTTAATCTGAGTGGCAAACAATTTGAAGTCTGAACAGACACCGGGTAACCCGGCGTCTGATCTGGCTCCAAACTGTTTGCAATAAAAATAATAGTTGAAGCGTAAACACGGTTATTCGGAAATAGAACGTTTTCTGTACTGTACTCTGCACGCTGCACACGGGGCACACACTGCTAACCTAAACAGCAAACAGTGATAACTGAACACGCTACTGTATACACGTATTTCTCCCAATAAAAACCATTCCAAACAGTTTATATAGCCAAATCAGACACAGGGTATAACGTCATCTGATCAGGATCTCAACTGATGACTACAGTATAAAAAGAAATAAAACTTTTCAACATTTAAGTTTCGTTGGATTGAAACAAGAACTACAGTAAAACCTCGCTATTACGACCACTAAATTATGTTAATTATTAGGGTGTTTACGATAGGTGACCGCTTAAAGCAAGGTGACAGTGAAACAGAAAGCTCCTATAGGAGCTTTCTGTTTCACTGTAACCTTGCTTTAAGCTGTCACCTGTCTATTATACACTCAATTAGCCTTCGTTTTAGTGGTCGTAATAGCGAGGTTTTACTGTATTAAGGTGTTGTGCATTTTATATGAATTGTACATGGAACTGTTTAATGTTTCATAGGGAATGTGACGACGATTGTTGGGCTTCTGAAATGGGTGAAGACATCATCGCCAACGTTCGCTTTTATAATAAGCTTGTCCTCGTCAGACCTACTACTGATGTGTGTCTGCATGCCATTAAAGGTAGGCAAACGAAGGTTTATAGTTTTACATATTGTTATATAGCAATATAATGTATACAGTGGAGAATCTGTTATTCTTTCCCGTTTAAACGCAAACGTACGCAAACGCAAAACACTAAAACGTAGAAAAGAACAACTTTTGGACAATTCTGATAATTCTTGTTTATCTTGGTGGCAAACAGTTTGGAGCCTGATCAGACGCCGGGTTACCCGGCGTCTGATCTGGCTCCAAACTGTTTGCACTGCAAATAATAGTTTTAGCGTAAACGCGTTTATTGGGAAAGAATAACAGATTCTCCACTGTATGTACATGTAAATAGGCGGATATGTAAATATTTTGACTTGATGACCTGGGCATAATTAACGTGTAATACACGTCATATTGAAATTAATACATAACTTCTTGGTTGCTTCTGGTCATGTTTGTGGCATAAAATTAGATAATACAGTAAAACTACTAAAACGGATGCTAATTTATAGTATAGAAGACATGTGTCAGCTTAAAGCAAGATGGCAGTGAAACAGAAAGCTACTAAAGGAGCTTTCTGTTTCACTGTCACCTTGTTTTAAGCAGTCACCTGCCTTAAATATCCAATAATTAACAATCTTTAGTGGTCGTAATAGAGGGGTTTTACTGTAACTGTGTGAATGAGCAGTATTAAACGCTAAATGGTACCATACCTCTACTTTTAATTAAAAACTTAAAAAGGGCGAAAGAAATCCAGTTTGGAGTTTAAAAAAAAATAATGTATATCTACTTCGGCTGTTTAATGCTTTTGGTAGAAGTCTTACCTGGCCATTTGGCATCATTTCCATAGTTTTTGGATAGTAAACATTGACTTGAGATATCTCCCCTTTCGTAAATTTAACATTTCGTAACATTTAGTCTGAAGCTTTACTGTATCATGTCTTCAACATAATTGTTTTAAATTTTGTTCAACGAATGTGTGCCGCTTTGTGTTGCGGTTTTGAATCATCACTTGGTTCTTGAAAATTTCGACCTTTGCCTAATTTTTAACAAAAGAAATTTGGTATGTGGCTTTATTCTGTCATGCCTCAACAGACCTGTTTTTAAAAGAAAACTGCAGTAATATTAAACACAATCGGAACGTGCACCTGTAATGTGTCACTTCATTCTTGAATAGATAGATACATTTATTTCGGTAAAATGTGTACATAACATGACAAAGCATAGTTAAAGCAAACATATTAGAGCCATGCAATGCGCACTAGAAACCAAGGATAATACAAAAAAGGAATAATATTTTTCTTCTTTCCATTGTGGTCCTCACCATCTTCTTTTTCGTAATTCTAACCAATTGCAGTTTCATTCTTTAATTTTTTGCGATTATTTCTTTTTCAAAGAAATAGACATTTGTATATTAAAATCCCAATCTCTGTCGAATGTTGTGGTGGGAATAGAAATTAACTTAAGTGATAGTCCTTGGTTTTTGGTTCACCCTCCCCGACACACAAATGGCCAGGAAAATAAACAAAGGTCCTCATTGACATGCCTTGGATTGAAATGAAATAAAATATATATTGAATATACTTTCAAAATAACATGTTTTCTCAAGTTCAGTGAATACATGACTTACAGTGGAGAATCTGTTATTCTTTCCCGTTTAAACGCAAACGTACGCAAACGCAAAGCACTAAAACTTAGAAATGAACAACTTTTGGACAATTCTGATAATTCTTGTTTATCTTGGTGGCAAACAGTTTGGAGCCTGATCAGACGCCGGGTTACCCGGCGTCTGATCTGGCTCCAAACTGTTTGCACTGCAAATAATAGTTTAGCGTAAACGTGTTTATTGGGAAAGAATAACAGATTCTCCACTGTATTAAGGGTATTTTGTAGTAACAGACGGTCTAAAACGCATGATATCACCAGAATACTCAACGACGATCTTTTCTTCTTGATACAGTATGATAGTAAACATAATATTGCTTGCCAACCTGTAGTTAAATTCTATAATTTCTTTTACTAATTCAGTTAAAGACACTTACAGTCAATCTGTTATTCTTTCCTGTTTAAACGCAAACGTACGCAAACGCAAAGCACTAAAACGTAGAAAAGAACAACTTTTGGACAATTCTGATATTTCATGTTTATCTTGGTGGCAAACAGTTTGGAGCCTGATCAGACGCCGGGTTACCCGTCGTCTGATCTGGCTCCAAACTGTTTGCACTGCAAATGATAGTTTTAGCGTAAACGCGTTTATGGGGAAAGAATAACACATTCTCCACTATAATAGTAAACATAATATTGCTTGTCAACCTGTAGTTAAATTCTATAATTTCTTTTACTAATTCAGTTAAAGACACTTAGTAAATATGCATACTTACCAAATATTTTCAGTATCTTAGTTTAACTTTAGCAAACTTATATTTGAAATACTCAAAATATCGTTGGTCATTCGTTATGCCTCGCTCACATTTGCTGCGGCTGCTGTACGGCGGCCGCACGGCTTGTTATTTTTACGGCGAGTAGCAATTCCACGGCCGCCGCAGAATTCCTACGGCCGCCGTGTGTTACACTCACATTTACCGCGGCTGCCGTACGGCGATTTATTATGGGGGGGGGGGGGGGTAAAAAACCTGCGACCGCCGTGCGGTCGCCGTACGGCCGCCGTACAGCATCCGTGGAAGCTCGACCAGATAATCTGCAACCAAAATGTTGCTCCTGCTACACAACTTGGTTTTGCTACATGTTCACACAACTCATATCAGTCCAACTACACCGTAAACTCAAATGACACATTTGGACAACATTTAAGAACATCTAAATCCATTTTTAGATAATATACATGTTTTATATATATGAACAAAAGTTCAAATACACAATAGGAAAAGTGACCATTGAGTTGCGGTGGCCGTACTGCGGCCGTACGGCGGCCGCACGGCAGCCGCAGAACCACTCTGCGGGGGGTGTTTTCTACGGCCGCTCTACGGCCTGTAAAATATTGGGATACGCCGTACGGCCGCCGCACGGCTGTCGTAGAATCTCTACGGCCGCCGCAAGATTTTCCTGATTTCAGGTTTCTGCGGCCGCCGTAGAGCAAATGTGAGCGAGGCATAAGACGGGGTAAATTGACTCATAAATACAAAATATCAACTGATCAAGAGCTGATAAAATAAATGACTAGTTCTTCTTCTTTTTTCCTCATTTGTGATATGTTTAATTTGTTTATTGTCTTTTAATATGTTATGCTTGATGTAAATGAAAAATAAACGGAATGGTAATTGTGAGTTCCAAAAAGAAACAAAAGAGACTTATGATCCGGCGTCGGAATCTGTACTTTTTGCCAACATGGATGTCTATAAAAAATAAAACGATATTAGCAATAAGAACAGGCAACCCTTACATAGAAAATCATATCATCAACCATTTAAGCATGGAAGAATCCACTCTCTGACTTGCAATACTCATGCAATTTTGGTGCCATTTGACCATTTTATGTGTCGCGGTTCCGTAATACTCAACTCCTTCAACCGCTTATATGACTGTTCAATACAGGTTACCGTTAATGTTAACTCAATGTACTTTCCTTCAGGTTACAGAATACTTCAGCTTGGCAGACGTCTTCACAGAAACTACGTGCAAGTTGTCATATTATTTGAGGGATTTCACAATGATATGTTCAGTTCTGACGCTTACCGTTATTAGCTTTGAACGGTAAGTCATCCATCAGGCCTTTTCGGTTTTTTATTATTTCCCCCCATAGATTAGTACGCATTAAAGAGACGGTGGTTTCAGGTAGGTTGAACTTAAATTACCGGTGCGCTATATCCTTATGGAGAGTTTTAATTTGCAGTCAGGATATAGGAAATGTTTCCACTGGATCTTATTGTGAAATGATAAAAACAATGTTGCGTGCGTGCCCTCGCTGCACGAGTTTGAACCGCAATCGAGCTCATTAATTCATTTTTTTTCTAATATTATTTGAACTCAAATCAATTTCCTAATTTAATATGTACGAGTTTAGGCGCTTAAGCTCCATTTACAGTTTTAACGCCAAAGCTGGATTTCAGTCCCTTTAAATACGAGGAAGCACACTGTCAATGACATCCTATTTCGGCACACCGCACGCACCTATTGTTATTGGTTTGTTTTGTAACAAAATTACCCCCAGAAAGTATATGCCTGTGGGACAAATACAAATGAAAGAAATTAATTCTGATGGTAAACCTTAACACTCTTTAGATACATGTATATTGAATCAATGAATATAATACTGGTTTTGAAAGAAAAGGCTGGCTCATTATGACACAATCATCACTGTATTGTGTATAATGGTTCCTTGTGAAAAAAGAAATTCATTAGGCCCGTTTCTTAAAACCCGTGGCTATGATAAATATACATGTAGCCACGCAACTCACTTTATTCTCACTTATCAATTGCAGCTGATAAACTCTCTCTATAATCATATCAATCTTCTTTAGAAATGATCAAAAGTATTTAACAGCTTCACTGTCATGGCGCTATAATTATGCTTTAAACAATAATTATTGTTGTGTGCTTTTAAGTTTCAATTTCAAAATTAAGTTAACTTGAAGAAATATTGAAATGAGTGTCTAAGAATATGAACCCTGGTCAGACGCCTTGATCAGAATCCATACAATTTTTAATAACGATTGTACTCCGTGTAAGGCTGTAAAGATTTTAATATCGTCAATCAATTGATGCATATAAACGTCCAAAATGAAGATAAAACTATACTGGTTAAGATATGATTCCTTGTGAAACAAACTCACAGTAAAAGCCACGTGTTTGTTTTACTTTCATCCCGCTTTAAAAACCAACTGCATTTAACAAAATCAAAGTATTTATTATAGTGGGGGTGAATGTTATACTGGGGCGCGTCTGTATTGACGTTTAACGGTTGGCCTTATAGCGTTCAGCTGTCAACCGTGCAATCTTATGAGGTCCTGCGTGCTGAATAGATTCGTATTCCATGTTCAATACTTCCACTTTAGACCATTTATGTCAATTTGTAGAGCTAGATCGATCATTTACAGTGAAATACAACAATTAGGAAGATATTTACACGAATTATCTGTGCGCTCTTCCGTCACAAAATTTGATCAAATAACATAATGGCGTGCTAGAACGAGATAACCTTTAGACTGAAGATGTTTCTTTTTCTATTTTTGTAATTTCTTCATATATAAATATAAAAACCAATACACAACATGGAAAACACTTTAAACAAAAAGATAAATCATTCGGGTAACACGTACTGTTGCTATCTATCGCATTGTTTTCTACTATTAAGTTCTGTATCAATTCAAAATAACTGTGAAATCATATTTAACTTCACAAAGGCAATGATATTAATTTTGTTTTCTGCCTAACAAAGCGTCTGATATGAATGTTCCGCTTTGATCCCATATTCTCAAGGACAATAATTGTCGCTGTAAACATATTTGTGCTGTCAACCTCCTCACTGCCTTACCCCGAGTACAATGGTAATTTGCAAACAGTTTGAATCCTGATCAGACGCCGCGGAACGCGGCGCCTGATCAGGTTTCAAACTGTTGACACTCATTTCAATATATCTTAAGTAAAATGTTTAAAAGTTGAATATGACATATAAAAGCAGGCGACAATTGTTTAACATTGATGGCCTCATGGCAGTGAAGGGGTTATCAAATGTATTGGTGTGTGTCTATCAGTTCTTCCTGTATCATGAACAGCGCCTTGCATCTCAATAAACGGTTGCACGTCCTCTACAACCGCGCTTACGTATAGTGTAAAGAAAACATTGCATGTCGATAGTACATGCCAAGAAATTGTCAATGTACATTTCTTAGTATGAAGTTAACCTTATTATCGTCAAACAATGAAAACAATACTTTCAACAGAATAGCTATAAACCATCAACGGTAACCGCCGGCTATAAGGGCAACTCGTATAAAGACGTATTGATGGTAATAAAGATAAGTTGCAGCTAAGGAATTCTTATAGCCATCGTCGTCTGTCAATAGTTTCAGATTTACCCCGGCACAGCCAAGCTCGACATCACTATTAATAATGAGTTAAACTGTATAAATGTACATTTCTTAGTATGAAGTTAACCTTATTATCGTCAAACAATGAAACAATACTTTCAACAGAATAGCTATAAACCATCAACGGTAACCGCCGGCTATAAGGGCAACTCGTATAAAGACGTATTGATGGTAATAAAGATAAGTTGCAGCTAAGGAATTCTTATAGCCATCGTCGTCTGTCAATAGTTTCAGATTAACTCCGTCACAGCCAAGCTCGACAGCACTATTAATAATGTGTTAAACTGTATAAATTTCTAGCTGAACAAAGCACGATACAAATGTCAACCGATTTGGATCAGACGTACAGCATAGGCGTCTGACGAGGATTTGATATGTATCATATATTGCAGATGATGGCAAAGCCAGAAAGTAAACGCATGCTTACCATTATCACTGAAGAGGTTTCTCGTTTCGAAAATATAAAATTAATGCTCCTTGTCTATGATAAACATATCTGTAAACTGCAAGATCAGTTCAGTCTTAACCCTTTACCTGATAGCTTATTTCTAGTACTTAAGATAGGTGACCACTTAAAGCAGGTTGAAAGTAAAGCAGAATGCACCCTAAGGCGCATTCTGCTTTACTTTCAGCCTGCTTTAAGCTATCATGTGCTATAATATAGAAAATATTCCCCATAATACATATTCATTACTGATTAAATTGGAACTACTTTCTTCAGCGGATGAATAAATTATATCCGCTAAAAGGCGCTTCTATGGGGGAAAGGGTTAAATGGTATGATATGTAGTTCATACTACGGCGTCTGATCAGGGTTCAAACTGTTTGAAGCCCGATTGAGAGTGAAAGGGTTAACAGACATGGTGTTATAAATGTTTGCCCGGATTGATTTTTGACATCGCTTAGAACATTTATATATGTCCATCAGAGATGTTCTTATAAACACTTTCAGTTTTCAAATACGTTGTAAAATGTCACTTCTGTAAATCAACATCACTTATACTCCAAGACCCGTATCGTCCAATGCCAACATTTAACTGTGCAAAGTACGGTATTGGATAGAACACGCCAATTGAACTGTAAAATCTTATTCATAGCAAGTTATCTATTCAGCAATTCAATTCGTTTAAGAGTATTGTCTACCTCACTGTAAACACCTGGCTAATTAATTGGCAGTTCTTGGAGGGGGTCTGAAGAGTATTTACACGTCTTATATTTGCTCAATTTATAGGATTCTGTTTTCAGTTTGTGAGAATTGAAACATTATTATTATTTCATAGTTGCATAGCCAATCTAATAGATTCCTTAACGACACATATTTACCATACGTATATAGGTTTTGCATGTATGCCTCGTTAAGACTTCTTATTTCATGCTTTCCGATAGTTTACTGGGACATCATAGTGGATTATTACTTGATGATCTCACTGTTTAAAACAGTAGCATTATTTACATGCGTGTTTCTAGTCTGAGTTTTACCATAGAGCTCCCCAAGAATAGTAGTCAATCGTGTGTTATCGAACCACTGAACGGAAGACAACGTATCCAAGATCGGAAGTAACGACGTAATACCGATGCCATCAAATCCATAAATCAGTAGCGTCATGGTACGGCAAACTGTAACGAAAATATGTTCGATATAAACGTGGAGTTTGACATGGGGTAATATATGTACTTTTTGCTTAAAATGGTAAACAATTTAGTTAAAAAAATCGTTTAAAAGCAGGAAATCAATAGAATAACTCTATTTTTCAGTGAAAAAAAACGTCTTATGCTCACTCGATGAAATATTTCGATCTTACACCAATAAAATACAATTATACCTTATTTAATTACTAGTATGTAATATTCTTTTTTTTTGTAACTTATTTTTCCAATCCCCATAAATTTTGTGTTAAGACATAATATACAATCCAGTTAAACTCAAGGCATACATTTTGATAGATTTGAAACTGCAAACAAGAGACACAAAAGCAGAACAAAACACGGCTTCCAAACAACGGGTGCATGAATAAGAGTTCCATAGGAGTGTTAATAAATACATGTAATATAATGTAACCCATATGCATGTAATGTTCTTCTCTTTCGTATAATCTCATACTTAAAACGTGTCGCATCACATTTTACAGTGGAGAATCTGTTATTCTTTCCCAAAAAACGCGTTTACGCTAAAACTATTATTTGCAGTGCAAACAGTTTGGAGCCAGATCAGACGCCGGGTAACCCGGCGTCTGATCAGGCTCCAAACTGTTTGCCACCAAGATAAACATGAATTATCAGAATTGTCCAAAAGATGTACTTTTCTACGTTTTAGTGCTTTGCGTTTGCGAACGTTTGCGTTTAAACGGGAAAGAATAACAGATTCTCCACTGTAAGTATTCTAGATAAAGAAACTTTGACGAGAACGTCAAAATATGCTGTTCTAGACAATAAAATACGTGTTGGCAAATGTCATTTTTAGGTAAATAATTTAAAATAGTTTATGTTAGACAGTGGCGTAATAATATAACAAATAAATAATCTTAATTTTAATGACAATAACGATTGAAACATGTATATATATGTTTCAAATGACTCAACATCAATAATTCTAAGCGTTGATCAATATGTAAGGCAAAATAAAAATATACCTGTGTTTCCGGTAACCCGACCGACCCTAGTTTTTCTCTCCGACAACTTTTTTTTTCGAAAAGTCTATCGGCGAATGTCGGTCATTTTTGCGGCGAATGTGACAGTCGTTTTTGAGGAAAATATTATAGAAGCTATTCTTCACTTATTTGCTTAAAAAGCTAATTCATAGACGTTTAAGGGTTTTAAAAAATATTTTTTAGATAAGATTTAGCAAATATCTAAGTGAAATTTGCTCTAAATCTGTCATAAAGTATCTTCCTTGCAAATATGATCTGCTAGGTAATTAACCAATGGCACATCAACATGCAGCCAACACATTTCATTAACACATTTGACATGCATACAACATATTTCAAAACATTATTAATTACATCTAACATGTATAAGTCACTTTGCCGTTTCAGTACACCAGTATAGATTAACAATCATATCAGTTTAGATTTTTACGGTAATTTTGCTAATGGGATCTACCAATAGAATCAACCATTTGAACGGATATTTACAAGGGTTTTTTATGTATGACCCAGGGCTCTGCACGATAAAAGACCATATATGCATATAATAATGTAAAATAATCCATCAGAAAGTTAAATGTATTATTGTATGTGTTAAAAAAATCCGACCGTCCGTCCATAATTGCTTTGGCATGTATTTGGAAACACATGTATTTGTTTTTCCTAAATAGAGTTCGAGAACCTTTGTACTCTTGAGGAGCCTATTGTTATATACAGTAAAACCCCTCTATTACGACCACTGAATTATGTTAATTATTAGGGTGTTTACGATAGGTGACCGCTTAAAGCAAGGTGACAGTGAAACAGAAAGCTCCTTTAGGAGCTTTCTGTTTCAATGTCATCTTGCTTTAAGCTGCCACCTCTCTATTATGCAATCAATGAGCCTTCGTTTTAGTGGTCGTAATAGCGAGGTTTTACTGTAATTTATAATGATTAACTTTTACCATGGCGAGTGCACCATGCTTTTTTTTTTATCTATTTGAGTAAACACTTAAAATCCTGGTCAAAAGCCGAGTTTGATTTAGATTCAACTGAGTGGAACTGAGTTTTTATTTAATTTCTTATTATCAAACCAACTTTTCAAAGATTGTTTTTCAGAAGACAATGTTATGACGAAATAAGAATTACGATAACGCCTGGGGCCGTATTTAACGAAAATTAGATATGTCAAGATAGAGAACAAGATTTTTTACAGCTTATTTAATGCGTAGATCAGTACAAATTAATCCACATTCTATTCAGTAGCTGTACTTGTTATAATGGAATCAAAATGGTTATTTTTGTATGCACTGGTGGCCGATCTAAACAAATGTGCTATGATTATAATCAACAAAATACACCAAAAAAAATATGAAAGTATACCTGATAAATATTCTTAAATATCTTTCTGATGCTATTTCTTTTCGTTTTCGTTTTCTTTTTAAAGCCAGGAATACCTACGTTCTTGATAGAAATGGATTTTACTTTTTAATGAGTAATTGTAAGTTTATGACTACTGTGGCATTATTTATACATGAGTTATAAGCTCCTTTACAAAACGATGCTTACTGTCGTTGCAATTTTCATTCTCCTATGACCCTTAAAGCTACCAACCACATTTGAATCGTTTAAAATTCATTTAAGTTTAAGAAGGCACCGCACGAGGGTCAAATAAGCTGAGTTCAGGGGTCCGTTTCATAAAATTTCGTACGACAACTTTAAAATACATTTAATTACTGCTTTCTCTATCAAATCCAGTCTTGTGGCATCTCTTTGGAATCGTCTTGAAAAGACGATTCCAAAAAGATGTCACAAGACAGAATTAGATGGACAAATTAATAAAAATGGATATTTTTATAATCTGACTTACGACAACATTTATCGTACGAAGTTTTATGAAACGGGCCCCTGATGCGTCTGATCTGAATGCAAACTTTTAGCAAATGCTCGTTAAGTTTATAACAGGGCCCAAGGTTACAAATCGTGAATCTGAGTTCGTTCTCAAGTATTTAAACAAATGCCTGAGAACGAACGCAGACTCAACTCAAACGATTTATAACTTTTGGGGAAGGCGACAAAACCTTTTTATCCTTTGATAAGTCTTTGGTCAAAAGAAATCAAATGACTATTAAAAAAGGCCTCCATTTATTACGCTTTGTCTTTCAACATTTTCTTAGTATGAATTTTATATCGCCAGACCATAATTACAACATGTTCCTCAGAAGTAATGTGTTGTAGGTTGAATTGAAGTGTTATACAGTGTTCCCTCCCTATAACGGCCCTCCCAATAACGACTCCCTCCTTACAACGACCCTTGTCGCAGTTCCACAAACAGAACAATTATGTCCAACATTTTCACGGCTACAATGTCGGCTGCTTAAAATTGTCGTCTGCTGTTTTTCTCAAAGTTATAAATAAGTGGATATTTTGATAAAATAAATATAATGACGAGTGACAAACAGCTTGACTTTAGCGTAACGCGGCGTCTGATCTGGATTCAAGATGTTTTAAAATGTAAGTCAAGTCTTAATGTTCCCTCCCTATAACGACTCCCTCTGAACAACACACATAATCTTTGTCTCCAATTGGGTGTCGTTGTAGAGAGGGAGCGCTGTATATCAAAATATACACAAGTGAACTATTGGCTATAGAGACGTGTAATCAGTATTAAGGCCTACAAACACACAATCAGAACATCGCTTGAGGTCGTTGTCTGAAACGATTTGAGACAAAACATATGAAAGGTTCGAATCTTTTTTGTGGGAATGACAATCTGATATGTTTCGTATATAAGAAACTATAACAAACTTTAATGGTATTGTTTCAACTGTACCTTTGAAATAAATAGTACTGCCTAATTTTAAATGAAATTTAATGTTCTAACATAATATATAAGCTTTATTTTGAGTCAGAAAACTCGCTTAGACTTTTGTATCATCACACGTATATAATTATACGTATTTATTTTCTAATGGTGCTATTCAAATAATCAAAGTCGTTTGTGTTCATGACGCGTTGCATGGAGTTTGATCAAAATTCAAGCTGTTTGCAAGTGTTGGCCAAGTCGCGCTAAGCACGACAAGGGCTATTAAGCGTTTACAGTTTAGGATAAAGGGATTTTTTTCTCTGATTTTATATCAGACCATAATTGAAGCAGGAAACTACATGTCTATGAGGAATACTTAAATGTATTATATCATTGAGCCCTAGTGACGCATATATGCGTCCTTTACCAAATGTGTACCTGTGAAGAGTACACTTGTCGTATGCAAACAGTGAAGTCCCTGAGCAGGAGCCCTCTGATCAGAGACTTCACTGTTTGTCATTTTGCAATTTACCAGTATTACAAAAAACAACCCTAAATAGTCTAAAATGGACCAGCCTTTATTGCAAACTGGAATTGCCCATTGGAAGTTTCAGGGGATAGTGAGTTAAAAGACTTTTTCATGGGGGAAATGTCAAAAGACTGACTACTAATTGGTAGATCAGACAGATCAAATTATTACTACCCGAGGGATATGACTTTGGATCGACAGTTTTTACTTTCATCCAATTTACAGGACAGAAACTATGAACGGGTAAGTGCGCTGAGGTCTTTAAATGTCAATTGCAATAAAATTGTCCACATTTTCTTTATTCATGAACGAAACATTGATTAACTCTTTTTACTTTTGTTTTCTTGCATGAAAACTAAATTTCAGTATATCAGAGAAGTTTTGTTTTCTGCCACAAGGGTACATGTATGTTTCTTGATTGTACAACATTCATATGTAATTTTATGCGTTGTTCTGCGTTGTTGTCACATATTCTAAAATGTATACACAAAAATCGTAGTAAGTGTGACTTCACTAAAATTTGTAAGTACAGTAAAACCCCTCTAAACCGGAACCTCTATATACCGGAATTCTCTCTAAACCGGACAAAAACTATGGTCCCGTTTCCCACCCATTTTTTACGCCTTTGATTTATTTCTTCTTGGCAGAAAATACATTCATGAACATTATATCATCAGAAATATGTTCTATATTCTAGCAGATTATAGCTTAAAGCAGGTTGAAAGTAAAGCAGAATGCGCCTTAAGGCGTATTCTGCTTTACTTTTAACCTGGTTTAAGTGGTAAACCACCTTCCATACTAGAAACAAGCTATGGGTTAAAACCCCTCTAAACCGGAAACCCCTCTAAACCGGATGTTTTGGTTGTCCCCACACATGTCCGCTTTAGAGGGGTTTCACTATATCAAAATAGATCGGCGTCTGATAAGATTAAAAATAGTACGACACTCGTTTTCATTATCAGTGTTTAGTTAGTCAAACAAATATGAATTGATGACTGTCGCAGACAATTTTAAAGTTGTTAATTTAGGAATATGCATGGTACAGCGCTCTCTCTCTACAACGACACCAAATGGGAGACAACATTGTGTGCGTTGTTCGGAGGGAATCGTTATATGAAGGAAATTGGCTAATATTTCCAAACAGTTTGATTCTAGATCAGACGCCGCGTAACGCGGCGTCTGATCTTGATTCAAGCTGTTTGTCACTCGTCATTAAGTTTTTTTTCTGTAAAAAAATTGTGTAACTGAGAAAAAAAAGCAGACGACCATTTTAAGTAGACGATATTACAGCAGTAAAAGCATTTGACATACTTGTCCTGTTTAGGGAACTGGGGCAAGGGTCGTTGCAAGGAGGGGGTCGTTGTTGAAAGGGCCGTTGTAGGGAGGGAACACTGTATTACATTACGCAAGACATGTCGTTACTGATAGAACAGAAACCTGTCTGTGTAGATTTGGTTGATATGTCACGGATTTAACCACCCTCCAAACTCCATTGATGTAAGGGTCATTGTTTAAACACACAAGCCATAATTGCAGGTCATTTAACCCTTTCACTTCCAAATATTTCGTGAGAATTTTACCACTTCATCGTTTCATTGTCGTCTGCTTCAATTTTGTTGTCTGCAATGTCGTTTCAAAGTTTAAAAAAAAAGACAGTATGAATTTTAGAAATTTCAAAACGAGTGTCAAACAGTTTGGATTCTGATTGAACGCCGCGTTACGTGGCGTCTGACCAGGATCCAAACTGTTTGCAAACGCGCTTAAAAGCGTCATTGAGACTGAAAGGGTTAATATCAGTCAATAAATAATGACTGGAATTTTACAAAAATATATAGGTCTAGTATGCCTTTTACGTAAAATGAAAAATACATGAAATATATACCCGTGTGGCAAGACGTTTTTGACCTATTACAGTGGAGAATCTGTTATTCTTTCCCTTTTAAACGCAAACGTACGCCAACGCAAAGCACTAAAACGTAGAAAAGAACAACTTTTGGACAATTCTGATAATTCTTGTTTATCTTGGTGGCAAACAGTTTGGAGCCTGATCAGACGCCGGGTTACCCGGCGTCTGATCTGGCTCCAAACTGTTTGCACTGCAAAAAATAGTTTTAGCGTAAACGCGTTTATTGGGAAAGAATAACAGATTCTCCACTGTATTTAGTCTTCAGTGAAGTAATAAATTAAAGTTGTATTTATGCAGTAATGCGTTGAAGAAGTAAATCACTGTTTACTTAACATAATCTACTGTTTCACTAAATGAAAAACTGTTATCTTGACACGAAGTATAGATTAGTCACTAATACAAACGCATTTGTACATGTACTGACATTCTTGCACGATCAATATTTGGACTTTTGATAGCTAGAGTTACAGTGGAGAATCTGTTATTCTTTCCCGTTTAAACCCAAACGTACGCAAACGCAAAGCACTAAAACGTAGAAAAGAACAATTTTTGGACAATTCTGATAATTCTTGTTTATCTTGGTGGCAAACAGTTTGGAGCCTGATCAGACGCCGGGTTACCCGGCGTCTGATCTGGCTCCAAACTGTTTGCACTGCAAATAATAGTTTTAGCGTAAACGCGTTTATTGGGAAAGAATAACGTTTTCTCCACTGTATCTCACGCGATTGATAGTGTCTCAAAATTCTGTGTACTGATTTCATAAAAATTGGCAATAACTTGTTTTGTATATTCAATGTCACTCTGTCAATTTTCACGACTATTTTTATAAAGCAGATTTATAAAAATAGACAATAGATAAAGGTAGTAATATCGACTTCGATATGTGTACATCGGAACCAAACATGTTTCAGCTTTCAAAATATACTTCTGGGTGACTTTGATTTACTTAAAACTGTTGACATATTACGGAGATCTTCAGTATCAGTTGTCTTCAAAAGTTGGATTCCGTGTACATGCTTGTGGTTTTTAGCTCACCTGGCACAAAGTGCCAAGGTGAGCTAATTTGATCGTGCTGTGTCCGTCGTCCGTCGTCACAGGAGCTAAAAATAGATCGTTTCAATAAAAACTTAAAAAACCTTCTTGTCTGAAACTACAGTATCCTGAGCTTAGATATTTAGCATAAAGCATCATCTACAGGTCCTCTATTTAACTTGTTCAAATTGTGTCCCTGGGGTAAAAAATGACCCCGTCTCAGGGGTCAAAAATTTACATAGAGTTATATAGAGAAATCTTCAAACATCTTCTTCTCTGAAACTAATATGGCCAGAGCTTTGATATTTGGTGTGGTGACACTTCTAGAGGACCTTTACCAATATTGCTCAAATCTGGTCCGTTGCATATCTAGGTCACAAGAGCTAAAAAAAGATTTTTTCAATAAAAACTTAAAAAATCTTCTTGTCTAAAACCACAGTACCCTGAGCTTAGATATTTGGCACAAAGCATCATCTTTAGGTCCTCTTTCAATATTGTTCACATTATGTCCCTGTGGTCAAAAATGACCACGCCCAGGGGGTCACAAATTTACATAGAGTTATATAGTGAAATCTACAAAACTCTTTTTCCCTGAAACTAATATAGCTAGAGCTTAGATATTTGGCATGGTGTAACTTCTAGATGTACTTTACAATACTGTTTAAAGAGTTTGGGTCCGTTGCATATCTAGGTCACAGGAGTTAAAAATATATCTTTCAATAAAAACTTAAAAAAAAATTCTTGTCTGAAACCACAGTACCCTAAGCTTAGATTTGTTGCACTCAGCATCATCCAATCAGCAATTGGCACAATGGTATTGTCATAATTTCTCCGCTTTTCAAGATATGTTACATTTACATCAACGGTTCCAGGTGAGCGTTTAGGGCCGTATACGACTCTTGTTTATTATTGACGAAAGCCTTTTGAAGCCAAAACGGCAGATAGCAATATGAAAGACGAGTAAGTGTGGTTTATGGTAGTTGAATAATATCTTTAAAAACAATTCATTTAAGGAATAATTCGAATATTTATTGTATTCATGGAGGTAAGAAACAAAATCCTGGTCACACTGTATGAAACCGAGAAGCGGTTCCATACAAAAGTGTGAACAGGTTTTGTTTCTCCATACCTCCATGAATACAAAATATGTTTTGAATGTTTCCTTATAATTTAATATTACTTCTGATTTTAAGAAAGTAGTTAACTAGAGTATCTGACACGAGTGTTCATTATTTAACTTTAAAACGTAGGTTGTATTCCCTCCGCCATATCCTTAGCAAGCCCAGACGATTTTGTACACATAACACAGACACTACCGGACTACTTTTGAGCTCATTTTCTGAATAAACACTACACTCTGACATCTCAAAACTACTCTGACGTGTCAACACGAAACCGAAAGTGACTATCTATTTTTAGAAGCGCTATATTTAAATCGCGTTCACGCAATACCCAAACGACTTAAAAAAAAAAAAAAAAAAAAAAAAAAAAGTGGATCCTGAGCTCAGTTTGAGCTCAGATTGAGCTTTGTGAGCTTTGTGTTGACATGTCAGTATTACTGAATTCCAGCATGAGTGCTATTATAACGGGTTTTGACAAAAAGGTCGAGTACATTTTAAACCGAAAGTAGAAAGATGGACCGTTTCGGCCCCTCTGGCATTCGCCTTTTTCAAATATTGCAAATTTGTGTCTGGATCCATTTTGGATACTGCCTGAAAGTGTCACATTTTGCAGGAGACCGTTGATATTCTAGAAATAGGCAGTGCCGAACCTGGCCTTTCAGAAAAGTCTTCCAACGCGATGTGCGAATCATAACTTTTCATTCTACGGAAGCCAAAATGTGCCATAAACGTCAAAACGTTTTAATACGTTATGGGCGTGGAAAGGATATAAATGTTCCGCCAAAACGCGACGTTGTTTTGTAGTAACGTCTCATGTTGCGTCCTGCTTCATGCAGCGCTTGTGGAGCGCAGTTGGACTAAGAGAAAGTAGCCCCGACAAGGCGTGGCCCGGCCTTTTTTTCATGGGTTATGAATATAAAAATACAGCCAATCACAGCTAACCAAAAGTAATGAAAACATACAATATTAAAATATTTGGACGTAAAATGGATCGATGAAAACAAGATGTCATTTAAGCCGGTTTTTTGTCACAAATAATGCACTTCATGATAATTATATCTGTGTGCATGTCTCGCCATTTTTTGTCCTAATGTTCTCAGCAACATCGGTTGAGGGAAATATTACGGTATATTTCTCTACTAAAGGTCTTGCGTGTTTAACCCTTTCCCCAATAGAAGTGCCTTTTAGCGGATATGATTTATTCCTCCGCTGAAGATAATTGTTCCAATTTAATCAGCCATGGATATATAGTATAGGGAATATTTTCTATATTCTAGCACATGGAAGCTTAAAGCTGGCTGAAAGTAAAGCAGAATGCGCCTTAAGGCGCATTCTGATTCACTTTCAACCTGCTTTAAGTAGTCAACTATCTTCAATACTAGAAAAGGTAAAAGGTTAACAGTGAAAAAGACATTATTGTTTCCCGTTTTCACGTAAACGAAACGCAAAAGCATTGCAATAGAATGGAGAAAATGCCAACCTGTTGACAAATCTGACTAATTTAAGTGGCAAACAGTTTGGAGTCTGGTCAGATGCCGGGTAACCCGGCGTCTGATCTAGCTCCAACCTGCTCGTAATGGAAAAAATAGTTTAAGCGTAAACGCGTTATTGGGAAAGAATAACGCCTGCATTATCGATTGTTTATCTATTTTTTTTCTGATAAGCCTTTAACTTTGTAAGGTAAGTATGTGAAACACAAGTTAAAACTGTTCATATTGGTGTCTTACAAAATATACTACTCGGTACACCACACTTTATAACAATTAATCAATCACATAAGTTTCAGAGTATACACTGCATGCCTCTGTCCATTTTATAGGATGCTACGTACAAATGGGTTAAAGCAATACTTATCTAGTCATTGTGATCTTACGCCTTAGCACGGAAGTTTTCCAAAAACATAAAAAGACGATTCTATGTAAAGGCGAACGTGCGATAACCCCATGAAACACTATAAATTCCTTTGAGAAGCCAAGCGAGTTGACGAGTTGACATTCGTATTTCATTTCTGAGAGGAAATGACAGAAATTCTACTGGGAATTGCAACTAAGGAGTTAATTTTATATAAGAAATCTGGTAAGATACTACATAACGCACGTATTTAGCCAATGTATTGCTAACAACCGCTTAATGTCCATGTATTAAGGTTGTTGCCGACCATTTCAACTGCAAAGGAATTTAGTCTTCTGTGGCGGTGAAATGGTTAGAGAGATGAAAGCATAGAAAAAACATGGTGTGGGCTATTTATGTTCATCCTGCTTTACAGTTGCCATTAACGCCAACAACGAGTATTCATTTGAGGGTTAGTTATAGCAGGAGTTAGCAGAAAACATGGTTTGTTTAACAAGTTTCGACCTGACGCATACCCCGAGTTATTTGAACGCTTGGTCTGATCTAGAGAAATTGCGTTTATACAAATTAAACGTCATTTTGTTCAATGGAATTGAATGGGGCGAATGTAAATATGTATCCATATTATCCACTTTAGTAAAACACACTGTAAGACAATATTATAGTGTTACGCTTAAAAACAAGTTTTTTGAAAGTGGTTTTTTAAGAATGCAGAGAATGAATCTTCAATCCCCATCCTAATTTGTTTAACACTCCTCCTGGCATTTTTTTTGTAAATAGTGAAGACCAAGTTCAACAGTTCCTGATAGACATGCATGATTAAGGTCTGCACTATTTTCTTTTAGGATATGTCTGACATGAGTCTACACTCTTTAATGCAATTGTTTCCTGATCAATGTTCTTCATAGAAAGTGAAATTGTATAAATGTATATTTTTTAGCGGGAGCAGAATCAAGCTGTCACCTGTATTTTACACAGATACAATAAATATTGTTTGAATCATGGTTACAAAGAGACGTTTGATTGATTTATATTTCCAGATATTATGCCATATGTCACCCATTGGTCGTTCAGTACAGATGTACATGGATACGGGCAAGAAACATCATCATCGTCACGTGGCTGCTGTCGTCATGTTTAGCCATTCCAACGATTTTTATGACGGTAAATTGTAATTAGCTAGTCTGAGATGTCAATATTGTTGCCTTTTTATGAGAACTATCATAGGAAATTTTGAAATTTGTCATTTTGAGGTAATGACTTATGTGATATATAGCTATATGGACAGGGGACCGAAATAAATAAACTTAAGTGATTATACGAGTGTGGCTTTATGGAACAAGGACCGAACACGGTTTCCTTTGAACCCAAACACTCCTAATGACGCTTCAAAGCGCGTTTGCAAACAGTTTGGATCCTGAACAGACGCCGCGTCACGAGGCGTCTGATCAGGATCCAAACTGTTTGACACTCATTTTGAAATTTTTTCAGTTATACTGCCTTATTTTTTAACTTTGAAACGACATTGCAGACAACACAATTAAAGCAGAAGTCAATAAAAAGTTGAAGGGGTAAAAATCTCACGAAAATTTGGCAGTGAAAGAGTTAAAACACATTCACATGGACTGGTGTATATTACAAACAGTTAGTATAAGCTGTAATCTGATCAGCCTGTAATCTACGTAAAACCTCCCTATTACGACCACTTAAAAGTCTAATGGATTATATAAAATACAGTCAACAGTTATTAAAAAATGTGACAGTAATACAGAGAGCTCCTAAAGGATTTTAAAGTGTTGACTTACGACCTTTTTGTCGTACGAAGTTTTATGAACCGGGCCCCTGCATCATAACGCAACGTGAAGGTAACACCAAAAACTCGAACAGGAGATTGCCTTT
Organism: Gari tellinella; assembly: GCA_922989275.2. Classification (NCBI taxonomy): domain Eukaryota; kingdom Metazoa; phylum Mollusca; class Bivalvia; order Cardiida; family Psammobiidae; genus Gari; species Gari tellinella. The sequence continues at coordinate 55,752,363 of OV277859.1, forward strand.
CTTTTTAATCCTTTCACCACCATTTATGTTTTACCCAATTCACTGACACTTTTTCGTCAGAATTAAAAACATGTCGCCCAAACTATTAGTTCACAGTCACTTAAAATTCTTTTTTGAATGGCATTATTAATGTTGTTTTAATGACTAGATGTAAATGTGTGTGTTATGAACCGCAATAAGCTTAAAAAGATATTGTTTAATGTAAGACGTAACCCATTTGTGTCTAGCGTCCTATATATAGGACATAGGCAAACAGTGAAGACACTGACAAGACGCTTCATAATGCGGTGTCTGATCAGAGTCTACAATGTTTGTTAATAGGAATTTCATTATAAAACAAAACGAATATGAAAATTAAGACCAGGCGAGTAGTTATACGTGGCTCGAAATAACAGGGCCACATTTTATGAGCGGCCACATTTTATGAGCAGGTCAATATTTAGAACGTTCCTAGCGTTAGACGACGAAAGCATTCGATTGGTCGACGGAAACGCCCGATATCGGTAAACGGATTAAGCCGAGACTAGGGTAAATAGAGTCGGGGTAAAATCGGCTTATCGTTCGTCACCAACTAAGACCAGCGATCGTAACCTTTACCTTCGAAGAACGCCGAAATCGAGAGTTAGTTCGTTATCGCTATTAACGCAGACTATGTACAGTGCACCCGCGTTAAGCATACGGCATTTCAGTGAATAAACTTCCTGTAGCATTAAGTTGTATGGTTGTACTGTATTATCGGCTTAAGATAAATCATGCGAGTGAGACGGAAATAGTCGATATTACCCGAGTCAATTCCCGTAATATTAATACAGTTCGTCGATTGGTCTACGGTAACATCCGAACGGGTACGGAGAGAGGTCATTATTTACCTACCTGCGAAATTGTTTATATAAATACTTAAGTCTACTACCATCGATCGATTTGTGAAAGAACAGATATACTTTGAAAACTGTAACTATATAAACATAGTATTACAATATTTCTTCAAGAGCGAAAACTGAAAATGAAGCCGGTTCAAGCATATCTACCAAATTACGAATTTTGGACTAATTATTACCAGTCTCGCGCATCGTCAGAACACCCGAAACACTTTCCACATGAAAGAAAACGTTGCGGTTCTAGGGACGGGTATATCTGTACAAACGGGGAAAGTAAAACAATTCCGACTGAATACGGCGTAAAAGTTGAATTAGTTTCTCCGACGAAGCAAGTTGTCGAGCGGGCTGCGAGGGAAATACAACGACAGAGCGATAAATTGGTGAAACGGCGTGTAGGTAAAAACAGGCAGAGAAAGGGAAAAGCAGGAAAACACATCGATGAAGTTGAATGCGACAAATTCTGATTATCCGATACGCGCTTAGACCTGCAATGTTAAATTAAGGTCCAGGAGGTTGCAATGTCACAAGCCTACATCGACGCATTTAGAATGGAAAATACTCAGTCATCCAATGAGACAGAAAACAAAAACAGAAAACTTAGTATACATTTGGATGTGATTCATCACGTGTCTATCTTCCAAAATGGCGACGGACAGATAGTCTTAAATTTAAGGAAAGGGACTAGATCTGTGACCATTTCAAAAGACGTTATGTTACAAATATGCGAGTTAAAAAGCATGCTTGTCCAATGCTGTAATTTTATAGATTGTTAACGGCGAGGAAAAAAAAAAAGTTTTTACACTGGAGATATTACGGTCGGGAGTTTATTCACGGTTCAGTAAGGTGCCTCCTCAAGCCTCTTTCAGACAAATAAGTTAACTCCTCGTGTCAATAGTTTAACTCCGCGCATTTACTATTCACCTCCTCTCGATAGTACGAACTATGCGCATTGATAAGGAGGGAACCAGATTGATCAAGTCATTCTCTTACTACTTTTCGCCGGATCAACATCGTCGACGGAATGATTGCCTGTGGTATTTGCGAAAAAGAATTTAAACGTAAAGACAACATGTTGCGGCACATGAAATCACAACACGGACACCACGGATCAGACAATGAATCTAAGAAAGACTACCTAAGTGACAAAGATACTACCGATGAGTCAGACATGGACACAGACGCTGGGGGGAAGGAAGACACTATAGACCCTTGGCTCGATATGATTGAATACATATATAAAACGCTTCAACCGGAGTTCCGTCAGAAGGTATCTGAAATATTGGAAGAGGCCGATGTTACGGAAAAGGAGACGAGGAATAAAGCATTCGACGAACTGTTGCCAAAGTACAGGAAGCTACTCGTCAATAGATATTTAGTTAGAGTTTTGTGGTTTGATTCCGTCAAACACGACCCCATTCATACGGCCATCAGAAGGACAGCGAGGCGCCTAGCAGAAGAAGAAGACTACGAGAGTGAAGAATCCTGGAAATACGCAGCTAATAAGCGGAAGTACCTTTTCGACAAATTACTAAAGGAATATAATCCACCGGAAACGAATGAAAACCGTTAAATGAAATAAAAATGACTGTCAGAATTAAATATGTACTAAACTACATGTCAATGGGTATAGTGTACAGACGCTTGAACATTAGATCACATGCTAGCTTTTGGATATCAATTCGCTGTGTTTATAAATATATTTCTGTTGAACTGACACACTCATTTCAATTGTATTTCTTAGAGTTTTTATCAATAAATTATGAAACAAAGATATCGTGTTGCTTAAGCGTTATTTCCCCTATCCTTTCATACGCAAGAAAGATAGAGAGAGAGAGAGAGAGAGAGAGAGACAGACAGAGGGTGAGAGACAATCCCGTATAGTTAAAATGGGTAAACGCATAGCAACCCGATCCTCTATATACTACCTTTCTTTCTCTCTTTCCCTCTCTCTGTGTCTCTCTCTCTACCTCTTTGACTCTATCTCTGTCTCCATTTTTCTCTCTCACTCCCTCACACTCTGTCTCTGTCTCTCTGTCTCTCTCTAACTCTTTGTGTGTGTCTCTTTCCCTCTGTCTATATATGTATCTCCGTCGCTCAGTCTCAGACTCTGTCTTTACTCTCTCTGTCTATCCTTTCCCTCTCTCTCTCTCTCTTTCTCTCTCTCTCTCTCTATATCTCCCTACCTCTACCTCTCTCTCTTAATATGTATCTCTCCCTCTACCTCTCTGCCAATGATTGGGAGAGATAGAGAGATGGAGGGATACATATTAAGAGAGAGAGGTAGAGGTAGGGAGATATAGAGAGAGAGAGAGAGAAAGAGAGAGAGAGAGGGAAAGGATAGACAGAGAGAGTAAAGACAGAGTCTGAGACTGAGCGACGGAGATACATATATAGACAGAGGGAAAGAGACACACACAAAGAGTTAGAGAGAGACAGAGAGACAGAGACAGAGTGTGAGGGAGTGAGAGAGAAAAATGGAGATAGAGATCGAGTCAAAGAGGTAGAGAGAGAGACACAGAGAGAGGGAAAGAGAGAAAGAAAGGTAGTATATAGAGGATCGGGTTGCTATGCGTTTACCCATTTTAACTATACGGGATTGTCTCTCACCCTCTGTCTGTCTGTCTGTCTCTCTCTCTCTCTATCTTTCTTGCGTATGAAAGGATAGGGGAAATAACGCTTAAGCAACACGATATCTTTGTTTCATAATTTATTGATAAAAACTCTAAGAAATACAATTGAAATGAGTGTGTCAGTTCAACAGAAATATATTTATAAACACAGCGAATTGATATCCAAAAGCTAGCATGTAATCTAATGTTCAAGCGTCTGTACACTATACCCATTGACATGTAGTTTAGTACATATTTAATTCTGACAGTCATTTTTATTTCATTTAACGGTTTTCATTCGTTTCCGGTGGATTATATTCCTTTAGTAATTTGTCGAAAAGGTACTTCCGCTTATTAGCTGCGTATTTCCAGGATTCTTCACTCTCGTAGTCTTCTTCTTCTGCTAGGCGCCTCGCTGTCCTTCTGATGGCCGTATGAATGGGGTCGTGTTTGACGGAATCAAACCACAAAACTCTAACTAAATATCTATTGACGAGTAGCTTCCTGTACTTTGGCAACAGTTCGTCGAATGCTTTATTCCTCGCCTCCTTTTCCGTAACATCGGCCTCTTCCAATATTTCAGATACCTTCTGACGGAACTCCGGTTGAAGCGTTTTATATATGTATTCAATCATATCGAGCCAAGGGTCTATAGTGTCTTCCTTCCCTCCAGCGTCTGTGTCCATGTCTGACTCATCGGTAGTATCTTTGTCACTTAGGTAGTCTTTCTTAGATTCATTGTCTGATCCGTGGTGTCCGTGTTGTGATTTCATGTGCCGCAACATGTTGTCTTTACGTTTAAATTCTTTTTCGCAAATACCACAGGCAATCATTCCGTCGACGATGTTGATCCGGCGAAAAGTAGTAAGAGAATGACTTGATCAATCTGGTTCCCTCCTTATCAATGCGCATAGTTCGTACTATCGAGAGGAGGTGAATAGTAAATGCGCGGAGTTAAACTATTGACACGAGGAGTTAACTTATTTGTCTGAAAGAGGCTTGAGGAGGCACCTTACTGAACCGTGAATAAACTCCCGACCGTAATATCTCCAGTGTAAAAAATTTTTTTTTTTTTCCTCGCCGTTAACAATCTATAAAATTACAGCATTGGACAAGCATGCTTTTTAACTCGCATATTTGTAACATAACGTCTTTTGAAATGGTCACAGATCTAGTCCCTTTCCTTAAATTTAAGACTATCTGTCCGTCGCCATTTTGGAAGATAGACACGTGATGAATCACATCCAAATGTATACTAAGTTTTCTGTTTTTGTTTTCTGTCTCATTGGATGACTGAGTATTTTCCATTCTAAATGCGTCGATGTAGGCTTGTGACATTGCAACCTCCTGGACCTTAATTTAACATTGCAGGTCTAAGCGCGTATCGGATAATCAGAATTTGTCGCATTCAACTTCATCGATGTGTTTTCCTGCTTTTCCCTTTCTCTGCCTGTTTTTACCTACACGCCGTTTCACCAATTTATCGCTCTGTCGTTGTATTTCCCTCGCAGCCCGCTCGACAACTTGCTTCGTCGGAGAAACTAATTCAACTTTTACGCCGTATTCAGTCGGAATTGTTTTACTTTCCCCGTTTGTACAGATATACCCGTCCCTAGAACCGCAACGTTTTCTTTCATGTGGAAAGTGTTTCGGGTGTTCTGACGATGCGCGAGACTGGTAATAATTAGTCCAAAATTCGTAATTTGGTAGATATGCTTGAACCGGCTTCATTTTCAGTTTTCGCTCTTGAAGAAATATTGTAATACTATGTTTATATAGTTACAGTTTTCAAAGTATATCTGTTCTTTCACAAATCGATCGATGGTAGTAGACTTAAGTATTTATATAAACAATTTCGCAGGTAGGTAAATAATGACCTCTCTCCGTACCCGTTCGGATGTTACCGTAGACCAATCGACGAACTGTATTAATATTACGGGAATTGACTCGGGTAATATCGACTATTTCCGTCTCACTCGCATGATTTATCTTAAGCCGATAATACAGTACAACCATACAACTTAATGCTACAGGAAGTTTATTCACTGAAATGCCGTATGCTTAACGCGGGTGAACTGTACATAGTCTGCGTTAATAGCGATAACGAACTAACTCTCGATTTCGGCGTTCTTCGAAGGTAAAGGTTACGATCGCTGGTCTTAGTTGATGACGAACGATAAGCCGATTTTACCCCGACTCTATTTACCCTAGTCTCGGCTTAATCCGTTTACCGATATCGGGCGTTTCCGTCGACCAATCGAATGTTTTCGTCGTCTAACGCTAGGAACGTTCTAAATATTGACCTGCTCATAAAATGTGGCCGCTCATAAAATGTGGCCCTGTTATTTCGAGCCACGTATAACTACTCAGGCGCCCCTTAGATGAGAAATTGACTAATCCAATATATAAGCATGGACTAATCCACTGGGCGCAAATGTTTTAAAGTAGTTTGACCTTTATCAAAAATGTTGATATGATGACTAATCAGTTTGGATTCTGATCAGACACCGAGTAACGCGGCACCCGCTAAAGATTCAAATTGTTTGCAATTACATAACTTAACGCCGTAAAATATTCTATAACATATGTCGTTAAAACATATTTCTGCAGTATGTATGGCAGGGCTGCCATTTCTCCGGATTTTTCCTAAATCTCCGGATTTTTTCCGAGTTCATGGTAGCTTAAAGCAGGCTGAAAGTAAAGCAGAATGCGCCCTAAGGCGCATTCTGCTTTACTTACAGCCTGCTTTAAGTAGTCGCATGTCAACAAAACAAGAAACAGGATATTGGATAAAGGTACGATTCGTAAAATCGCACTTGAAAAAGGCAAATTTGGAAATCTTAGGACTTTTTATGTCAACTTATGGCATCCCTGGTATGGTCAGGAAATGTTTCTTTTTCCGATCAAACGACTGAAATAGATATGAAAATGCAAAGGCAGTGCAGAAACAATGTGTAATTAGTATTGGCGTTTTAAAATATACGTAAACTTTGTATTATGTCATAATTTACTTTATTTCTAGTATAAAACTTTATTGAAACTAGCATACAATCGTGACTATATCTTGTTCAAACGAATAACAAAATACGTGCATAAGTTGATCAAAATGCTCATGCGTACGTATTAATACAAGCTAAACATTCTCGTCGAGATCCACTTTTTCATATGCTCAATTGTGGCGTGTGTTTTGTCAAATAACGATCATTAAATCATTTTAGGGTATAAATAAAACTGTTTTACAACGGAAGGAGATAATTTTAAGACAGGCAATGTCAACTTGTTAAAAGTAGCATCGAAACCTGGAATGCCGAAAAATCGCAAGCAAGACTGGTTATAGATCGTATAAACATAGCTTATGTACATGTAGCACAAAAATAGTCCCGTCAACATCGTATAGCATATAAACGATCTGATGAAAAACCTGTTACGGTAAATTACTGTGGGATCTGTATTTGCCAGTGGAGGTACTTATACTTTATAAATGTAAATAGTTGATATGGTATTGGTGACAGGGTGCCCCACTTTTTGATATCTTTAAATAAACGGCGCTGTCGGAAGGACGTCAAAACCTTTGTTCCATCTTTCTTGAAATTAATCCTAGAAAGTCCGATACAACAGAGAAGATGATCTTTTATCTTTGTACTTCAATAGATATTTCAATTGCAAACATTTTGGAGCTAGATTAGATGCCGAATAAATCGGTGTCTGATACGTCTTCTCACTGTAGGGCACTCCGATAGTTGATACAGTGGAGAATCTGTTATTCTTTCCCAATAAACGCGTTTACGCTAAAACTTTTATTTGCAATGCAAACAGTTGGGAGCCTGATCAGACGCCGGGTAACCCGGCGTCTGATCAGGCTCCAAACTGTTTGCCACCAAGATAAACAAGAATTATCAGAATTGTTCAAAAGTTGTTCTTTTCAACGTTTTAGTGCTTTGCGTTTGCGTACGTTTGCGTTTAAACGGGAAAGAATAACAGATTCTCCACTGTAACTGAGCCGTGTCACGAGAAAACCTGACTTGTTGCATTGCAAGCATGTAGATCTAAGACGCGGCGACTGGCATTGATCTACACTGTTTGACACCCACATGTACATGTATCTAAAGCATTTTATGTAGCTATACTATATAAGTAATGGGGTATTTGGCAGTGTAGACCAAACTGAGATACAAGGTCTGAGATTACAACGGTGTTTGGTCTGTTTAATGTTGCGATGCAATAAGGATGGTTTTGTATATAATGACACGGCTAGCTTAATTAATCCATTTAAATCCAAAAGAGACGTCGCTTTCTTCATAAAATAAAAAACGGCCACAATGTTTTCGGAAAGGAAATATCACTATGGCCAAGGATGGTAAACCACCCAGGCAAAACACTAAAGGCAATTCATGGTGTAAAGAGTTAAATGGGGGAGAGATTATCGTTTCCACTGCATAACGAACAAATATCTTGGTATTCACTGCAAAGAATAACACAAATAGTGTCATCGATTCGGATGCTCAAGATTCAATTAAAGTTTTCTCCTGCCAAACTCTATTAAGTTATTTAAATCAACACTCAAGCTGATCACACAAGTACAAAATGTGTATCCGTGTTATAAAGGTGTGGTTAGAGTGAAAGTTAGCATTAACCCTTCTTCTGTTGAAAATTCATACAGCGCCCCCTCCCCCTCTACAACGACACCCAATGGGAGACAAAACTGTGTGCGTTGTTCGGAGGGAGTCATTATAGGAAGGAAATTGGTTTACGTTTGCAAACAGCTTGAATCCAGATCAGACGCCGCGTGACGCGGCGTCTGATCTGGGTTCAAGCTGTTTGTTACTCGTCATTAAGTTTTTTCTCTTTCTTACTGTCCATTATGTAAGTTGAAGAAAAACAGCAGACGACAATTTTAAGCAGACGGCATCGCAGCCGTGAATAGGTTGGTCATAATTGTCCCGTATAGGGAACTGCAACAAGGGTCGTTGTAAGGAGGGAGTAGTTGTTGGGAGGGCCGTTGTAGAGAGGGAGTACTGTATATAAATGTCTGCATTTTTTTTTTTTTTTTTTTTTTTTGCATACTTTAAACACATATCAAAACTCTCCAGTACGCCCACTTAATCGAAGGCTAATTGATTGTATAAAAGTCAGGTGACGATTAAAGCAAAATGACAGTAAAACAGAAAGCTCTTAAGTAAGCAGTAACCTGTGGTAAATACTTAATAGTTAATACAGTTTGGTGGTCGTAAAAGAGGGTGTTTACTGTATCACATTGGCTAATAGACGGGAAGAGAAAAATATCGAGGAAAAAATGCAAACACATGCTATACAGGTCCTGAAAGAAACAGTACGTGCTGCGTGCAGACCCTGATCAGATAGATTCTTCAGGAGCTTTCTGATACAGTAAAACCTCTCTATTACGACCACTAAATTTTGTTAATTATAAGGGTGTTTACGATAGGTGACCGCTTAAAGCAAGGTGATAGTGAAACAGAAAGCTCCTTTAGGAGCTTTCTGTTTCACTGTCATCTTGCTTTAAGCTGCCTCCTCTCTATTATACAATCAGTTTGCCTTCGTTTTAGTGGTCGTAATAGCGAGGTTCTACTGTATGGGTATGAACTGTTTTCAAACAAACGTCAATGCACGCTTAAAACAAACTCATAGTTATTGTCGATAAGGTTTGACCTGACGGTTCATGCATATTCCGTCTTTTTCCGTAAATTATTCGTTAACTTCCGAAAACAACTACAGTGTATTGAGAATAGACAATTCAACGGTGACTCGAACTGGAATAGTGTTATCGGTTATAGATAAATACAGTCGGTGATGGCTCAGTGGTAAGGTCGCCGCGCTACCAATGTAAGGGTATTGGGTTCGATACCCGGTAGAGTTTTGTATTATTTATTGAATGTGTACATGTATTTTTTTTAAAAATGCGGATAGACGCATGCAAACCATGACATTCATGCAATTGCATGTACATGTATATGAAATAGAGTACAGTGCTACTTGCCTAGGAAAAACTTGGCTAGAAAACTGGTCCAAAGAAGACCACGTTATGCAAAACACTCCCAGAAAGCACCATGCGTTACTTTTGTATTTCGTCAAGCATCAAAAGGCATCAGGCAGCAGGCCGTTTTTCAAAAAAAATTGCTGACTGATTTATTTTAGTATCGTTTAAGGCATACTAAACTTTTAATTTTTTACTATTTAAAAAATATTTACAGCCGAAGTTTACAAAACAGTACCGAGAATCGAACCCATGACCCTTCCACAACGAGTCATTAACGCTATCCATTCAGCTATAGCAACACAGTGACTTTTGGTATCGGCTAAGGTATATATCAATAAAGTATCCGGAAATTCCCGATTGTACCACCGATTGTACCAACGAAAGCTGACGGAAAGTGATGACCGTCAGGTCAAACCTTATTGATAATAGTACTATAGTCAAACAACTAGGTCTGACGTGTCAACGGTCTGACGTGTAGGTACCCAGAGTGCATTGTGATAATAGTATTTTTGTTCAGCGTGTGTTCGAATCCCGCGTCAACCTCAAACTTTTTTTAAACTAGAATAGTAAAGCAATATCTTATGTCATACTGTATTATACTGACTATTTATGCACATGTTCTTCAATGTTGGGGAAGGGGTGCATTAGTTTTAGTTCGAGTCCTTTATTAGCTATATTTTCAAAAACAAAGGGATGATAAAATACAAATATCAATACAAGTTTTAGTTGTTTTCTTCATGGGGCTTTCCGTATTACTTTAGTGCAATGGGATTATAGAATCCTTAATATTGTTTTAGCAACAAAACAAATATTTCAGGTTGATGCAAGATTCGAACCCGCGCTTGATAAAACGTTTCCCGAGCATGCTTCCTTTTAGCCTTACGTCTTATCCACTACGCTATATATGTTTCCGATAACTAATTCGTTTATTGTTTCTACAAATAATTAAAACTTTTCTTTAAAAAATTGCCACGAGGATATCCGAAATGCTGATCTCCCGTATAAATGGACTCGGCGACCGCGTGACACGTCTAACCTAGTTGTTTGACTATAGAATAAATCGTGGCATATACTTTGCTCTGCTCCGCTTCGCCCTTTCGCCATCGAAGGCGTATAAAGTCGACTTTGCAAACAGTTTGGAACGCCGCGTCTGTTCAGTATCCAAACAGTTTGATACTCGTTTCAAAATCTAACTTTGAGACGTTCTTGCAGACAGCAATATTGAAACGGACAACAATAAAGAGGTATTCACAGGGGTAAAAACAGCACAATTAATTTGGCGCCGAAAGGGTTAACCAGACGTAACTGAGTGCAAACGCGGTGCAATAAAATTGAGACAATGACAGTTTCTTGTAACAATCTAACGATATATTCAGGACTTCTGGATATTTTCGATATCTTCTGATTTTTCTGATTTGTTTTTAGACCCACGGATTTTACCCGAAATATTTGGGTTTCTGCGGATTTTACATTGTCAAACAGTAAAGATATAGATCAGACGCCGCATCTGGATCCAAACTGCTTGCATAATTATGTAAGTGATATAGAGCATGGCAGTGAAAGGTAGGAATCCTAAAATCGCGCTTGAAAGTTTGGAAATCTTAGCAATTTTAATGAGCAACTTATGGTACCCTGTACAGTGGAGAATCTGTTATTCTTTCCCGTTTAAACGCAAACGTACGCAAACGCAAAGCACTAAAACGTAGAAAAGTACAACTTTTGGACAACTCTGATAATTCTTGTTTATCTTGGTGGCAAACGGTTTGGAGCCAGATCAGACGCCGAGTTACCCGGTGTCTGATCTGGCTCCAAACTGTTTGCAATGGAAATAACAGTTTTAGCGTAAACGCGTTTATTGGGAAAGAATAACAGATTCTCCACTGTATATTGTTGTTCTGATTGGCAACAGTTCGGAGACTGGTGTGACGCCGGGTACACGTTTTTCAATGGGCATAGTACTTTTAGCATAAACGCGTTTATTTGGAAAGAATAAGGTCGTCTCCGCTGTATGATTATCTTCGACAAATTATGCGTCGATTGTGTTCATTGTCAATGACTGGAACAGTGTGAAGCATATTGATAAAGGTGAAGCAGACATTTGTACGTGCAATGAACACATTCAACCCTAGCGACGAGTATACTCGTCATTAACAAGCAGTGTACCTGTGAAGAGTACTATTGTCCTATGCAAACAGTGTAGATCCTGATCAGAGGTCTCCTGTAGGAGCCCTCTGATCAGGGTCTACACTGTTTGTCATTTTGCAATATAATCAACCCTAACTAGTTCAAAATGGACTAGACTTAATTGGAAATTTGAACAGTCCATTGAAAGTTACAGGGGTGAATGAGTTAATCCTTTCATGATAAAATTTATCGTGAGGTTTCTACCCCTTCACCGCCATATTGTCGTCTACTTCAATATCGTTGAATGCAGTATCGTTTCAAAGTTAGATTTAAGGCAGTATAACTGACGTAATTTCAAGACAAGTGGCAAACAGTTTAGATCCTGATCAGACGCCGCGTAACGCGGCTTCTGATCAGACTCAAAACTGTTTGCAAATGCGCTTTATGACGTCATTGAGAGTGAACGGGTTAATATCTTGACAAAGCATAACACATTCAGTACTGTCTGATCATAAAATCTAGAGCACAATTCTCACGGGGCCTACTAGGAAATATTAACTTAGAAGCAACAGGTTCTAAAGACACTTTAATCCGTTCGATTCTTACAGTGGAGAATCTGTTATTCTTTCCCAATAAACGCGTTTACGCTAAAACTATTATTTGCAGTGCAAACAGTTTGGAGCCAGATCAGACGCCGGGTGACCCGGCGTCTGATCAGGCTCCAAACTGTTTGCCACCATGACAAACATGAATTATCAGAATTGTCCAAAAGTTGTACATTTCTACGTTTTAGTGCTTTGCGTTTGCGTACGTTTGCGTTTAAACGGGAAAGAATAACATATTCTCCACTGTATAACGATTAAAATATATCTCCCTAGCGATGGAGTTTCAACCCGTGTAAGAATTATTGAGCATGAATGTATTCACAAATAGCCGTTCATAGATTGATGAATTATTTATCAAAAGTGTACAATCGAGTAGATATCATTAATTCCCATGTAAACGAAAATAAACGAAAATGCAATTCATTAACCCATTAATGCCTAGTGGATTCCTCCATGCTTATATATTGGATTAGTCCATTTTTAATGTAAGGGGTGCCTGGTCTAAATTTTCATTTTCGTTTTGTTTTATATTGAAATTCCTATCAGCAAACAGTGTAGCCTCTGATCAGACGCCGCAGTATTCAGAGTCTACACTGTTTTCTTATGTCCGTTTTATTGGACGCTAGGCACCAATGAGTTAAATGTTAAAAAATCATGATAGTTTTAAAAAAAAAAAAATGACTATAGTTTCCTCTGAATTGCAAACAGTGAGTAGATGCCTGGTTATACGGCATCTTGGGCCAGTTTCATAAAACTTCGTACGACAAATGTTGTCGTAAGTCAGATTATAAAAGTCTCAATTATTATTTATTTCTCCATTTCCGTCATTAAAAAGACGATTCCAAAGAGATGTCACAAGACAGAGAAATAAGAAAGTAAACGTATTTTAAAGTTTTGACTTACGATGGTTTTATGAAACGGGTCCCTGATCTCCATCCGAACAGTTTTCGATGGAATACTTATACTTATTTTTATAAGCACACATACGTTTATTGTGAAGCTCAACGTCTTCTCGACTGTTCCGCCATAAGGAACTGCAGCGTGTTGCAAAAATTTAATTTCAGATCAATTAAGTAGTAACTTGGCATCAGACCAGTAGCCATAGACATACAGGGATCAAATTTATCGTGAGGCTTTTTACCCCGTCACTGTGTCTTTGGCGTCTGCTTCAATATTGTTGTGGTTAATATCGTTCCATATTTAAATTTAGCAGTATAACTGACTGAATTTCAAAACAAGTGGCAAACAGTTTTGATCCGTATTCGACCAAAGCTCACAATTTTGTAACTTGGAAGTGTTTAGTTACAGTGGAGAATCTGTTATTCTTTCCCGTTTAAACGCAAACGTACGCAAACGTACGCAAACGCAAACGCACTAAAACGTAGAAAAGAACAACTTTTGGACAATTCTGATAATTCTTGTTTATCTTGGTGGCAAACAGTTTGGGTAACCCGGCGTCTGATCTGGCTCCAAACTGTTTGCACTGCAAATAATAGTTTTAGCGTAAACGCGTTTATTGGGAAAGAATAACGTTTTCTCAACTGTACATGTAAATGAATGTTAAGTGAGAGTTAGGCGTTTCCAATAAAGGGCCTTGTCATAAAATACATTAACCCCTCGCTGCCTTAGAGAGTATATTAGTTATTTTCAAACAGATATGACCCTGAACAGTCGCCACGTCACGTGGATCCCGATTATCCTCTATTATAGTCAGGTCCCCGGATGTTTGATTATTTCATATATCAGACAGGGAACCAGACTACCTCTATTACTGGTCACTCAAGAGACATTAAAACTGTAATTATATCCATTCTTTAGAAATACTACATGCCGATTGGGCTCATAGCAATGGAGTGTCTACAACAGTCTACAAAGGAGATCCACCTTCACCTATACTTTATCTACTATCTGGGAATCTTGTTCGTTCTTCCCATGCTGATCATGACATTCACCTATGGCCGCAGTTGCTATGGACTCTGGAAAAGCACAGTCGTATCTAAACAACTACAGGGTAAAGACAGGTTAGTACATATCGAATTATCAACTTATATAATTCTTCGGGCAAAAGTCATTAACCCATTTATGTCTAGCGTCCTATAAAAGGGACATAGGCAAACAGTGTAGACTCTGATCAGACGCCGCATTTTGCGGCGTCTGATCAGAGTCTACACTGTTTGATGATAGGAATTTCAATGTAAAACACAACAAAAATGAATTTAGACCAGACGCCCAATATATAAGAAATGGACATATAAGCATTTAAGAATCCACTGAGCGCAAATAGGCTGTAGATTCTCGCTTGTTTCCATTTTTAAAAACAATATGTTTGTCAAATGTCCAACAAGTTGTTGCTGAAAAGCAGGTTACATTTCCCCCTATATCATAGTTACATGTATCTCATGATTAAGAGATAGTGCCATTAAGATTTTGATACTAGCTGTGTATTGCGTCATTTAACACATGTCCATAACTCACCCCTGACATTTCATATGGACAGTTCCAATTGCAAGGAGTCTGGTCTATATTTACATATTTAGGGATGATTTTGGTAATATATTTAAGAAATGACAAATAGTGCATAACCTGATCCGAAGACTCCTTAGTAATCAGCCTCTACACCGACTGCATAATTTAGCCAATAAAGGGTTAATCGTCCGAAATATTTCAAACGTAGTGTTTTGATACTTTTTATTGCATTGCGTTTGCGTTTTATTCGATTAAACGGGTAAAGATTAAGTATTCTCCATTGGTTACATTTTGTGTAAAGGATAGTCGTCTTTGCATTGTAAAAGCCGGGCACTTTTTCATGAAAACGCACGCTAAATCTAACCCTTTCTCTGTCGAAGGCGACATTATAAACAATTTGGATACAGGTCGGACGCCGCGTAACGTAGCCGCCTGATCAGGATCCAAACTATTTACAATGTCGTATGAACAATATTTACATAAGTAACAATTTAACAGACGATATTTTGATTGCGATAGGGTTCAGATGGTTTAATTTGGCAATAAATCTTATCATGTTGAATTGTCGTCTGCTTAAAATAAATCGTATGCGAAAAAACGTAAAAACTAGTTTGCATGTTTTTGATACAGAAGCAACATTGATTACGAGGGACAAACTGTTTGGATTCAGATCAGACGCCGCGTGACGCGACGTCTGATCTGAATCCAAACTGTTTGCAAATGTTAGGCAAGTCGCGCTTAGCATGATAAAGGTTAACTAAGTACAGTGGAGAATCTGTTATTCTTTCCCAATAAACGCGTTTACGCTAAAACTATTATTTACAATACAAACAGTTTGGAGCCAAATCAGACGCCGGGTAACCCGGCGTCTGATCAGGCTCCAAACTGTTTGCCACCAAGATAAACATGAATTATCAGAATTGTCTAAAAGTTGTTCTTTTCTACGTTTTAGTTCTTTGCGTTTGCGTACGTTTGCGTTTAAACGGGAAAGAATAACAGATTTTCCACTGTATTCAACAGTCTGTTATTCATAACAACTGAAGAAAATGTTTACGAGATTAACAGCTTTTTGATATATTTCCATAAAAATCAAATTCAACTTCAGCTTACGTTACCATTTTTGCATTTACTGTCTTGTGAAGCATCAATAATGTTTTGGTTAGTAGTTTACTCGTTGATGGAGTATTAGCATGCAAAGCTGAGTGTAAGATTATTCAAATGTGAAGAAACTGTACATTCGATGTACTCGTTATTAATGTTTCAACCTGGTAACGGATGTGTTTCTTCTGTCTAAAAGCTTTCCAGGTGCAGATTTATCATGAGAACCATCTCCGACGTTTTAATGAAGGTTCTACTCTTTAAATTTATACACATACATTGGTTGGATCAGTGATTGGGACATTTCTGCCATCCTTTAACAGGCTATTCGAAACAATCACATCTTTTGACTCTTAACACCCCCCTCTATTTTTTTCTATTTTTTTCTCTCTCTCTCTCTCTCTCTCAATCATTCTCACTCTCTTTCTATATATGTCTGTACATTTCTCTTTCTCCCTGTATGTCTGCTTTTCTGTCTGTATCTCTGTCTCGGTATGTTTCCCTGTCTGCCAGTCTCTTTCTCTCTCATTTTTTTCTCTTTCCCTTTCTCTTGCCTCTACCTCTTTCTCCCCTCTCTCTCTCTCTTTCTTATCGACGGACGTGGTCCAGTGGTATAGCTCTTGACGACAGTACCAGAGGTCATGCGTTTGAGGTCCTACCGGACCATGTCCCTCGGACGAGACTTTATAAACACCGAGGTCCGCTATATCTGTGCTTTAACACTGGGCATCTGAAAGAACCAGATAACTCTTTCGATTAAAAGAGTAGGACATCACCAGGTTTTCTGTATCCACTCCCCTCTCGCTGGAGCGTCCAATTTGCACATACGAGGGGCGTTCATTTAATTATGTCACTGTTGCGTTTTTCTGCCCTTTAACTAATACCAGCGCATTGAAATTGTGTATGATTCAAAATGAAGTGATTGTACATATTGACTGAAAATTTCGTTTGAATCTGTCAAGCAGTTTAGATATTATTGAAGATTTAAGTTGGTCCATTCATAGACACAATGGAATGGCGTACGGTGAAATACGGGCTTAGGGTAAATGTCGAATAATTTTGAAAATTTCGATTTCATTGATATACTTTGAACTTTATTTGATAAATTGAAGATTTGCAGTGTCATGGATGTCCCTTTTTAATCAAAACAAACAATTTAAAGATGACGAATTTAACTTGTAGACGGCCACTATTTAATTTGGCAGTGCCAAAGTTAAAGCTGCTGCTGTGGTTAATCTACTAAAACAGCACGCAAGACAAGCATTTGAATATATAACTGACGGTGTTGCTAAAATATCGGGTTCAGAACATATGCTTTTGATACGGGAGTGTAAAGTTAGAAATTGTTTTGTGTGAAGTGGACCCCTTATCTTTTTATAGAGAATAATACTACATACTCATGAAAAACGTTGTAAAATCCTTGTCGAAAAGCAGAAATATATACATATTACACATTTCTGAGCTGCCTTAAAAGTGATTTATAATTATAAGCAACACATATTAATAATCTTATCGCCAAATGATGTGTAAAGAAAGATTTAGATTGGTTATTGCGAAATACTGAAATGCGCGGAAAAAAAGTTTTAAATGCAATTACGTTCGAAATCCGATCACGCTTTGCTTAAATTTAGAAACCAGTCAACCGAAAAGTTCTGAGGAGGGTTTATCAAGTTAATATGCTGAAAAAAAGAAGAATTATTATGCAAAACTTAAACCTGCAATCCGAATTTAAAAATATGCCTCATAAATAAAATTGTAGATTTTCCCCACTTGTATAATGGTAAATGATTTCCTGGAAAATTAAACGATAACCCAGCTACCCGCCTGTTTTATTCACCGCAATATGGTACTTATATTTGATTTTCGTTCCTTTAATCGAAGAAAGATAACTTTTTATGCCTAGCCATCTCTCAATGTAAGCCGTACCATGCCGTTTAACAGTGTTTGCGGGGTACACCTAAAACGGCATTTTTTTTACACTTTTTAAATTCAAATTTGAATACTAAAATAACATATTTCTGTCAAAGAGAAATGTATCTAAGGGTTGGACAGAATGAAGTATCCACGAATCTCATATTGCGCCTACATGTATAAGGACCCCGGTGACAAGATTAAATGAACGCCCTCGTATATGTAAAAAACGTTACGTATCTTCTCTCTCTTTATGTCTGTCTGTATCTTCCCGTTTTTCCTCTCTCTGTTGAGTTAAATAAGCCCATAGATGGCAAAAACGGTCGTTAACAATCGCAACAAATATTCCCTATCTCCCTCCCTCTCTATCTGGCTGTCTCTCTATCTGTCTGTATTCTTTCTCTCTGTGTCTCACTTTCTATCTCTCTCTCGGTCTATCTGTTTTTGTCTCTCTGTCTGTCTTTGTTTTCTCTCTGTCCCTTGCTGTCTGTCTGTCTCTTTCCGCTTCCCATAGCGCCCCTCTCCGTCTCTCTCTGTCTCTTTATGTGTCTTCCTGCCTGTATGTTTGTATGTATGTATGTCTCTTTCTCTCTCCGTCTGAAGCTATGTGTGTGTGTGTGTCTGTCTGTCTTCCTGTCTGTCTATGTGTGTGTCTGTCAATGTGTGTATGTGTTTTTTTGTCCGTCTGTCTGTGTATGTATGTGTGTGTGTCTGTATGTATGTGCGTCTGTCTCTGTCCCTCCGCTCCCCTTTTTGCACTTTTTTTGTCTCTCATTATGTCTCTTTTTGTATCTGTCTGTCTGTCTGTCTCTATTTTCGTATCTCTCTCTCTCTGTCTCCGTCTCTGGATCTGTCTATGTCTCTCTGTCTTCTCTCTCTCTCTCTGTATCTCTGTCTGTCTGCCCGTCTGTCTCTCCCTCTACCTGTGTTCACCTTACTACAGCATTGCTATGTATTTTTATCGTTATATAAACTTTACATAAACTACCATCAAAACGTTTCAAATAATGCAGATACCGACCAGACCTCTTGTTTCTAAGTTTCTTAGTCATGTACAAGACAGCTTACACACGCTTTATTCCAAGGGACGCAGACACATCTTTTGTAGCTATCACAATTACAATCCGCGATATCTAGCTTCCTCTTGGGGGCCAAAACCTCTGACCGCAGACTAAACTCTATCTTGGCCATTTATTTGCTTTTTATATTAAATTATCTGGATCCTGGTCATAGAGCTACATGTACATGGAAAATAAACGCATACATGTATATGATCTTGATCCGAACTATCTATAGGAGGGGTGTTTCATAATAAATGCAACTCCATTAATAACTTCGATGTAATAATTGAAATATGCATCTGCGATATATCGCTGGAAAGGGAAATTTATCACCTACACGATGGTATAATGCACTATTAGATCACATTAAGGGATAAGTCACAATACTTATCTAAATGACCCCTCCTCAAGGGCACTAGAAAATAGCACTTTTCAGACTTTACTTATTGACTTAATAACTTTTTTAAAAGTAAAAGTTCTATACTTTGTTTTTGAAATATATCAGTTTATGTCTGAATTTTAATATAAATAAGATATATTACAATTTAAAGGCTCAGCTGTTTTAAATCTCATTTTTTAAAAAAAATGAAATTTCTCATTTTGCTAAAAAAAAAATTTGACATGAATTTTCGAACGCTATGAAATTTATCTAGATTCGTACATCTATAATTTGATTTTAAAACATGAACATCTGCTTCAATTACTTCAATTAAAGCATGTTTTGATATAACAAAATTTGTTCTAGATTTCAACAAAACCTTTTGAACATAACAGTAGTGTCATTTTTTTTTCTCAGTAAGAGTTAAATATTACCTATACTTTTGTCATTTTGTGAAATAATATAATTTTAAATTGCGTAATTTGTGTATAATTGTCTAAATTAATCTGACCGAAAGTTTCATAAAATTATTTCAAATAACAAAACCGTCATGGTAGTTACAGTGTCATTTGTTCGAAACAATACCTCAAAAATACACAAAAACGGTCCAGTGCCCTTGACTTGGGGTCATTTAGGCTCATGGTGTGACTTGTTTAGTCATGTGATCTTACTGTGCATTATACCATTCTGTAGGCGAAGAATGACTCTTTCGAATGATATATCACACATGCATTTTGCACTTATATTATTAAAGTTATTGATCTAGTTGCATTAATTATGAAACACCCCTCGTATTACGAGAGTCTGCAATGCCCCTCACAGTCTCTGCGCCTGCTACGTCCGAGTCACAGTTATCGTCTGCAATTTTTTTTAAAGTTCAATTTAAGAGTCATTTTAGCTTGAAAAAACTTAAATTAGAGGGTCAAACAGTTTGGATCCTGATCAGACGCCGCGTTTCGAGGCACGAGATGTGCATCCAATCTGTATTCGCATATTCTAGTAAAGTAGCGTATAGTGCTCGGACGAAGGATTAACTCTTTCAACACAATGGACCTGTTTAAAATTATACTCATTACATTTGTAAACAGTATTGACCATAAGAGGACTTCTACATGTATAGGAACCTTCTGATCAGGGTCTGCACTGTTTGCTAATTCAGACCAGGATTATTAAAATACCCAGAATTCAAAGTAGACTGATTCATGTTTTGATAATTAAAACGATCCACAAGGGAAACCGATAACCGACAAGAGTTACAGTGGAGAAAACGTTATTCTTTCCCAATAAACGCGTTTACGCTAAAATTACTATTTCTATTACAAACAGTTTGGAGCCAGATCAGACGCCGGGTAACCAGGCGTCTGATCAGGTTCCAAACTGTTTGCCATTCTGATTAAAATGAATAATAAGAATTGTCAAAATGTCGTTATTTTCTCTATTTTAGTGCGTTGCGTTAGCGTTTCGTTTGCGTTTCGTTTGCGTTTCGTTTGCTTTTAAACGGGAAAGAATAGCGTTTTCTCCACTGTACATAGTGTTGAAAAAGTTAATGGAAGCTACATATGTCTTCTCTTGTCAGTTTTGCCTGCGATCTTTGAAAGAAACCTATAAAAACTCATTTTTGTGTCACAACTTGTGACGTGGGAAAAGTGCCGCCCTCTGGCGTCTGTAAAAGTTGTTTCTAGATGCTAAACGAATACAGTGGCGAAGATATTAAGCTTTCCCGTTTAAAGCTAATTATAAGCAAACGCAACGCAATTGTTGAAAACGAATGGTTATTAAGCACTATTATCGATTTGTTATCGATTTTATAGGCTGGTCAGACGTCTGGTTACTTAGATCTGGATCAAAACTGTTTACAAACAATTTAGTATACAGTAAAACCTTTCTATTACGACCACATAAACGAATGCTAATTGATTGTACAGTGGAGAATCTGTTATTCTTTCCCAACAAACGCGTTTACGCTAAAATTATTACATGTATTTGCAGTGCAAACAGTTTGGAGCCAGATCAGACGCCGGGTAACCAAACTGTTTGCCACCAAGATAAACAAGAATTATCAGAATTGTCCAAAAGTTGTTCTTTTCTACGTTTTAGTGCTTTGCGTTTGCGTACGTTTGCGTTTAAACGGGAAAGAATAACAGATTCTCCACTGTATAATAGACAAGTGACAGCTTCAAACAATGGTACAGTAAAACAGAAAGCTCCTAAAGAAGCTGTGTTACTTTCACTTTATTTTAAGCAGTCACCTCTCGTAAATACCTAATGATCAATACAATTTTGTGGTCGTACTAGAGGACTGTGGTAAACTCGATCCCTGGCCACGGCACACAATGATCGTAACATGTTGAAGTTGTTCCTCTTTTAATATCGCTAGGCATTGCCATGTGACTACTGCGATATGACTGCATGCACCTATGTCAATTTGTACAGTGGATAATCTGTTATTCTTTCCCAATAAACGCGTTTACGCTAAAACTATTATTTGCAGTGCAAACAGTTTGGAGCCAGATCAGACGCCGGGTAACCCGGCGTCTGGTCAGGCTCCAAACTGTTTGCCACCAAGATAAACAAGAATTATCAGAATTGTCCAAAAGTTGTTCTTTTCTACGTTTTAGTGTTTTGCGTTTGCGTACGTTTGCGTTTAAACGGGAAAGAATAACAGATTCTCCACTGTATCATAGTGTGGCATTACTATATCTATCAAAGTAGACATCATCTCCATTTAACTAAAACAATTGTTGGCAAAATAAATCCAACCCAATCATTCCTTTGTTCACCACAAAATAGCTTTCTTTACATAGATTAAATGGACAAAAGCGTACGGTGGGGAAGACGTTATTCTTTCTCATTAAACACGTTTATGGTTTAAAGTATTATTTTCATTGAACAGTTTAGACACACTGAATTTGCCGAAGAAGCAGGATTAACACTTATTAAGCTTATTTTCGTCTGCTTAAGATATAAATTCTGATAAAAAATAACAATTAATTTTGATCTTTTTAAACTTGAGAAAATATAAATTTTGAGTTGCAAAAATCAGACGTAAGGCGGCGTCAGTTGTTTGCAAATGTTAGCCAAGTCGCGCTTAGCACGATACGGGTTACTCGATCAGAAGGAATATTGATTAAAATAATTGCAAAAGACAAAGTTATCCGAGTGATGGGTTACATGCAGCAAGGAAAGTAACTCTGAACTGGTACATTTACAGTACAATAAGCAGTTACCCGCCTTTCTAGCTGTTAATGATATACATGTACGTACCAACTAACAACAAAACAATTTATTATATTCGGATTTCTTTTACCCAGAGAAGCAACTAGTTTAGATTATCTAGACTACAGTAAAACCTCTCTCTATTACGACCACTAAATAGATGGCTAATTGACTGCATGGTAGGCTATTATTCCAAAACAAACAGAGTCGCAGGCACCTTAAACGAATATATTACGACGATATGCATTGATATTGTTTCTCACAGGTACATGTACGTGGGTCACCAATCTACAACCATAATATGTTTTTTGATGGTGTAATTGTTTTTGTCTATTTTTATGGTATCCAAAGTGTCCACTACAATGGTAAAAAGTCCTGTCGCCGCTACATGTAACATGGGCTATAAGAATATGGTGCTGTAATCTATGTACGATATTATTGACAACAAAAAATATGATTTTATTACAGTTTCTCATAACCTGTCTGTAACTGCTTACTTTTGCTTGATCAAAACGTAAACACAATCACAAATGCCCACAGATCTATGTCTACATGTTTTCGAACAGATACGTTACAGCGACTTTGTCACACTCAGTAAAGTACTTGACTACTGTTTCTCAACTGCTAAGTGGTTTTAATATCTGGCCCAGAGTGTAAAGAAACTGAAAAAAACCCTAAACACATCTGAAACAAGGTGTTATTAGAATATTGCACATTCCACAATTACAGCTAGCAGAAAATATAAGTTGAAGAACAGATACCAGGGCTGCCATAAGTTGACATGAAAAATCGTAATATTTCCAAAGTTGCATTTTTCAAGTGCGATTTTACGAATCGTACCTTTACACCATAGCCTGTTTCTTGTTTTATTGACAAGCGACTTCTTAAAGTAGGCTGTAAGTAAAGCAGAATGCGCCTTAAGGCGCATTCTGCTTTCCTTTCAGCCTGCTTTAAGCAACCATGTACTGGAAAAAATCGGCAGCCCTGAGATAAGTTACGGCTTCCAACACATTTTAATCGACCTTATAATCGTATGACATGCGTTTATTTACACCGCAATTCAATTTTTCCTTTTCTACTATTTCCCCAGAGAAAATATAGAGAGGTCGAGGCGTAAATTCATTCTTACGCGTACAGAATTTATAAAACATGAACAGATACGTTACAAAAACAGATATGTAACGATTGAATAATTAAGGGCGATACAGGTGTCTATAGATCTATCAGTTCCCAGTAAAGTGATAGGAACCTTAAAATGCAATATTTGTAGTTCAATGAAGATGTTCTTAGTTTTTATATTCGGTTGATTCTCACTTACGATTTAGAAACAGATACGTTAGATTCTCACTTACGATTTAGAAACAGATACGTTACATGTATGTGCAGGTGCAAATCTGATGCATTGTCAATTGACTAATTTGTCATTAAGATTCGTTACAATATATTTATCATGGACTTAGTTTGATTGAAAACTGTCTAAATTGCATGTATGGTAAATTTTGAAATTGTCTGGCATTATTTTAAACGGTTACATGTTACATATCTGTTCAGCTAAATTGGAAGGACCGTATAGGTTTTGTACTTTTTGTAGCTTATTATTCAAATTTTCATATACAAATATACATTTTTTAAGATTTTGAAAAACACCGATTTCGGTCTAATCTGAGAGTGTCAACCCCAGGTCCATTTTCCAATCTGAAAGATTTTCCCTATCTGAAGAATGATCATATAGCGGTATGTTGGGTTATCGAACATGACATATACAATTTCTCTATAAGCATTTTACAATGTTGAATTACTTAAGTTAGAGAGCAAACTAGCTAAAGTAAACCCCTGTATTATGAATTTACCACAAAAAACGGAAGGCTACAGTGGAGAATCTGTTATTCTTTCCCGTTTAACGCAAACGTACGCAAACGCAAAGCACCAAAACGTAGAAAAGAACAACTTTTGGACAATTCTGATAATTCTTGTTTATCTTGGTGGCAAACAGTATGGAGCCTGATCAGACGCCGGGTTACCCGGCGTCTGATCTGACTCCAAACTGTTTGCACTGCAAATAATAGTTTTAGCGTAAACGCGTTTATTGGGAAAGAATAACAGATTCTCCACTGTAATCTTTTAAAACTGGTGACAGCTTATAGGAGAAAGGGTTGGAAAACACCCTAAACTCTTCATATCGCAATGCCCCTCTTACCGAACATTTTGTTCAGTCTGGCCGTGGAATTTTAACATATGTGGCATTTTATCATTCACTCTATTGTTACAGAGGAGAATCTGTTATTCTTTCCCAATAAACGCGTTTACGCTAAAACTATTATTTGCAGTGCAAACAGTTTGGAGCCAGATCAGACGCCGGGTAACCCGGTGTCTGATCAGGTTCCAAACTGTTTGCCACCAAGATAAACAAGAATTATCAGAATTGTCCAAAAGTTGTTCTTTCCTACGTTTTAGTGCTTTGCGTTTGCGTACGTTTTTGCGTTTAAACGGGAAAGAATAACAGATTCTCCACTGTATTAATGTTGATAACCCCTAATGAGATCGGACCTAATATGGTACTCTACTTGCAGCGACCGGCCATTCTCGTCATCTGCCGACACGTTACGAACCATGCTTAGCATGGTTCGGAACAGGTCGGCAGCTGACAAGAATGGCCGATCGCTCACTGTAGAGTTTCCAATATTAACCGACATTTGCCCGATCTCATTAGTTGTCCGC
The DNA here is from genome assembly GCA_922989275.2 of Gari tellinella. NCBI lineage: Eukaryota > Metazoa > Mollusca > Bivalvia > Cardiida > Psammobiidae > Gari > Gari tellinella. The sequence goes on from OV277859.1 coordinate 55,777,423, forward strand.
AACCTTAATGTACAGTGGAGAATCTGTTATTCTTTCCCGTTTAAACGTAAACGTACGCAAACGGAAAGCACTAAAACGTAGAAAAGAACAACTTTTGGACAATTCTGATAATTCTTGTTTATCTTGGTGGCAAACAGTTTGGAGCCTGATCAGACACCGGGTTACCCGGCGTCTGATCAGGCTCCAAACTGTTTGCACTGCAAATAATAGTTTTAGCGTAAACGCGTTTATTGGGAAAGAATAACAGATTCTCCACTGTATCTCTTGTCTATTGATATCGTTGGGCTAGATGCTACAGTGGCGCTTCACAGCGAGTTGGACACAAGTTCGAGAATCACAATACTAAATGGTAATTAAAACAATGTTGTTGATTCAAGTATGCATGCACGTAATTTCATTGTGTAGATGGTTTCCTCTGATTGCTACTGGCAGCTTTTCGTGATGTTTTACTAAGATTGTTGTCATTGTATTAGATGTTTACGGTACATTCTCGATTAAATGTACACTGCAATTAGGCGTGATTTTAAGGCTGAATGGATTTAGCTGCTTAAATAAATATTTATGACTTTTCATTGGTTTACTCTTACGTATAGGATATCGCGCAACGATTTATCGCACGCAAAAGTGTGCGATAAATCGTTGAGCGATATCCGATTTGACACCAGCTGACCCCTTAGAATCATATATATAACCAAATGACATGCTCTGAGAAAAAAACAACCTTACGAGTTAAGTTAAATTAACCAAGACTTTATTGAGCATTGTCAGTTCCTTGATAAGATAAAACAATGCGTTAATATCATAAAACTATTTATATGCTTCTTACCTTTTTTAAAGTCTATATTTTAGTTACCAAAAGGCTGTATCTGGATCTAGAGCTCTTTTATTTGAATTTCGATCTGGTTTCAACCTGCTTTCGAAGAGCATTATTAATTATGTGAGAAATTAAATACGCATGCATTCAAGAAAACATTTAGCAGACTGCAAGTGCCAGCAAAACAAAAATGTCCGACTACATCATGGTAAGTGAAAGTAACCCGATATAAGACTTCCTGTAGCATTCAGATATATATGTATCATATCAAAATGGCTTTCAACCATCCGAAAAATTAATTAGTCTTCTTCTGACCATAAGTTGTCAGTCTAATCTGAATTTAATTACTATTAGGTCAGATGAACATATTTTAGGCAATATAGAAATATATCAGTCCACCAGTTTATCGCTCACTGTTGGTGAATATCGCATATATGGTGACAAAATACATGTACATTGATGCCCCACGTGTCCCATACGGGAAGTGACAATGACAACACTTGTCGAGTTTATATATAGATTGACAATCGTAGGTGTTAGTGGTATATCTAATAATCTAATTACATGTTGTTCTCTTATCGTATATTCTAATTAAATTGCATTTCACTTCTTGTAGAAACGATGCTGTTGTAGAGAAAATGTATAAATATTGTTTGCATGGTTAAAACGTTATCTGTGTTTAGGTCGTTAGATTCGAATGAATACAGTTCAATAATCCGCCAGTATTTAGGCAAATCGATATGGGAAAAGGTCAAACAAATTGTCAGCCTGTGATGTCGCTTGAATCTTTGACAAAATGGCTAGATCTGCTGCACAACATAAAACAAACATATAGCAAGTAATATATTTCATATTTTGACTTCGTAACTTAAATACGAATCTATTCTAAACTCTTTCACGCCATAGGCTAATACAATCAATTTTGCAAACAATTTGGATCCTTTTCAGAATTCAAAATGCCTAACGATAGTCTTACTATTTGTTCAGTCAGTTTGTCTTAAATCTGGATTTGAAGCAAAAGTACATACAGCCGTATTACAGTGGAGAATGTGTTATTCTTTCCCAATAAACGCGTTTACGCTAAAACTATTATTTCCAATACAAACAGTTTCGAGCCAGATCAGACGCCGGGTGACCCGGCGTCTGATCAGGTTCCAAACTGTTTGCCACCAAGATAAACATGACATATCAGAATTGTCCAAAAGTTGTTCTTTTCTACGTTTTAGTGCTTTGCGTTTGCGTACGCTTGCGTTTAAACGGGAAAGAATAACAGAGTCTCCACTGTAAGGAATACAATGTACGATATGATGGCTGTGAAATTGTTACAGCAGAATGCAAACTTTGATGATGAAGGGGTTGAATGTAATATCCCTACTACATGTATTTAATATTAACTAAACGTAAATGTGTTTGTAAAAATAAGATCAGCTTGAAAATGACAATGTTATTATGAATAGCTATAGTATATTACATAAGAAATAATTGTGGCAAGTCGTACATTTGAAAACAAGACATACTCATTTTGTAGTTTGCCAATGTTTTTTCTAATTGGCAGTAACCTAAGAACGATTATGCATGTCATTTACAAACAGTGCATATGTGCAGATTCGTCATAGATAGAGTTCACCCAGATTCAGAGGGCTTCTGAAGGAAGACAGACAATCTATGACTTAATATGTCGATGTATGAAAAAGGGTTATTTCCCTTCTCTCTAAGTTTTAACATTAATCCTTAACGTGTTAAGATCGAAATGGCTTTCAATTCCAAACAATTTGGATCAAGATCAGGCGTCGCGTATAGCGTATGCCATTCATTTAAACCTTTCGTCACTTCTAAAGCTTCAAACTTATTTTGGTTTATTTTCTCAGACGACATATTTGAAGCAGATGACAATTCAGCATGACACGGGTTAACCCATTACCCCATAGAAGCGTCTTTTAGCGAATATGATTTATTCCTCCGCTGAAGAAAATAGTTCCAATTTAATCAGTGAATATCTATTATAGGGAATATTTTCTATATTCAATCACATGATAGCTTAAAGCAGGTTGAAAGTAAAGCAGAATGTGCCTTATTGCACATTCTGCTTTACTTTCAACCTGTTTTAAGTAGTCACCTATCTTCAATGCTAGAAATAGGCTATCAGGTAAAGGGTTAACTGTGCGTCTCTTAATACTACATGTATTGAGATGTTGTTCTTTCCCAGTAATGCGTTTAAGCTAAATCCTTCTGTCCATTGTAAATAGTTTGAAGTTATCTCATTTATGTACCTGATAGCTGACTTCTGGTCAGGCCCCAACTGTTTGCTATCCAGATTAAAGAGATTGAAAACCTAATGGTGTATTTGCAACATTAAAAGACAGTACGCAATCAAAAGCAACCATCGTGCATATGACATTAAAAAATATGACCAGTCTAAGAACATCCTCAAGAAAAGTCACCAAATCTTAATTGTTTTTGGATTTTTTTTCATCGCCTTTTCTATTTCGTCTTCTAGACTGAATAAATCCATCCCACATCGTTTGCGCACGCGCGTGCATAAACAGGAATGAATAACGTCTTCTCCCTCGCTGTACACTAAAGTAGGTTAAATCGACCGCCGTTAAATGAATGTCCGGTTGACATAGTGGTTAAGACGTCTGACTCAGTTTTATATTTTCCGTCTCCGCATGCCGGGCCCCGGTTCGAATCCCATCCGAGATAACTATTGTTTTTCTTTGAAATTCTTTTTTTAAAACGGTATTTCTCATACTGAACTTATATGTACGTGTTATAAGCGTTTGACATACATTTACAAATTAATTATTACGACACCATTTAGTTTTCAGTAACTTTAAAACGCAATGTTATAGAGTTTACATTTTCAGCAGTTACAGTGGAGAATCTGTTATTCTTTCCCAATAAACGCGTTTACGCTAAAACTATTATTTGCAGTGCAAACAGTTTGGAGCCAGATCAGACGACGGGTTACCCGGCGTCTGATCAGGCTCCAAACTGTTTGCCACCAAGATAAACAAGAATTATTAGAACTGTCCTAAAGTTGTTCTTTTCTACGTTTTAGTGCTTTGCGTTTGCGTACGTTTGCGTACGTTTGCGTTTAAACGGGAAAGAATAACAGATTCTCCACTGTAATTTTGTTGCGTTTGAATTAAGTCTCGTTTAAAAGGTTCTCCACAGTAAAAACATGAACTAATTGGGCCTCTTACTATTTGTGGAAGTCATGTGACCATCAATAGTTACGTCACATGCAATACGTCCTTATTTATAGTGGTCGAGTGGTAAAACGTTCGACTGCGGTACTAGGGGATGTGAGTTCGATCCCCGCCGGGGTAGCGGCCTAACTAGGGATTTTCCCGAATTCCTGATGATGTACAGGAATATACTTGAGCAAGATATGCACCCCGAACTGCTGCTTCCCATCCCAAGAGGGTTAAAATGGGCACATGTGAAGGGTCTGCGGCGGCACTGCGGCTGCCTACGCGCCATATGTTAGCAGTGTTCAATATTGTAGGAAAGATGGCTCAATGATCAGGGGAGTGAATGTACAGTCGGTTGAGCGGTCATTCGGACTGAAAGAAGACTATAACTTGGTACTTTACTTTATTATTATATTCAGAGACTTTATTTAACGCTACTGAATATAATAATTCAAATAGACAGTGGGCGTTTTCACCTGAGACTCGCGAGTCTAGTAGAGTTTACCAAATGACGTAAAATGGCGCTAAAATCTGAATGCGCACGCACTTTTCACCAGAACGACAAACCCTTCAGACGAGTAAGTAATGGGTCAAATTAGGTAGTCTGGTACCCGACTATTGGGATTTTGCGTTGTCATTTTCTGACGCCATTTTGAAACTCGACTAACTCTGCGCAGGGACTGGGTTAGCCTAGAGTTCGGTTCAGAGATCATATGACGTCATTCGAGTACGAACGCGGTTTGTTCACCTATAACCTGAGGAACTCGGGTCGGCTCGAGGATCTCAGGTGAACACACTCAGTTTTATTAGTGTTTTCTTCTGACCTGTCGGAGTTATTTTTAGATTGGAACATTCTAAAATTTTAAAAGGGATGACCACCGTACTCGTTGATTTCCGTACAATCAGCCAGGGATACGGAAAGCTGTATTTATTGTGTGTAATGTCCAGTAGAGAAGACATTTTATTTATGCTTTTCGGTGGATTACCACGAAATAGCAGTGGATGATCACTTGGTAATCCACTGCAGTGGATTATCACCAATCGCTTTTATTATGAATTTTTCCCCGTAGGGCTCCCCAAGAATCGTAGTCAATCGTGTCTTATCGTTAAATTCCGGCAGTCCGATTTGTCGCGAACTACTCACCGGAAGAGCACGACTCCAAACTCGGGAGCAACGAAGTCATTCGGATGACGTCAAATCAACAAATAAGTGACGTCATTATACCGCCAACTGTCACGCACATGTGTTCGACATAAAACGAGGGGCTCAACACGGGATAAATAATGTACGTTCGCTTTCAATTTTTAAACAATTTCGTTTAAAAAGTGGCTTAAAAGCATAAATAAATAGAATAACTGTGTTTTTTCAGTGTAAGATCGATTTTAATCCATTTCGTGAACATCAGACTGTTATATTTTCACTCGTGGCTTCGCCACTCGTGGAAATATAACGTCTGATGTTCACTCTATGGATAAAATTTCGATCTTACACTGAAAAAAACAGTTATCCTCTATATTATTGCCCGAATAAACGCAAACACAATGCACAAAACTGTAGAAACTTAATTTTATTTTTTTAATCTGGGTGGCAAACAGGTTGGAGCCTGATCAAACGCCGGGTTACCCGGCGCTCCAACCTGTTTGCAATGGCTATAATAGTTTTTAGCATAAACACGTTTATTGAGAATTAATAACATATCAGTAAAATTAGCGCAGCTGTCTCGTGCTGCACGAGAATCATGCTTATCTCAAGTTGGAAAGTGTACGACTATATAGATCCGATGTTACCCTGTTATCTGTTTACCATTATGAACTATTCTGTTCTAAAAATAACTCTGACAGATTAAGCAATTCGCATTTAGCATTTAGCATGGCGCACCGGCCTTCCATACAATATAAACTGTTTATTGTAGTGTTTATATTCAAAATCAGTTCATGCACAGTTGTTTCGTGTTCGGTTGCCATTAGAGTGTTCACCTTAGACACGACACTGTACATTACATAGCGGACATTCAAAGGGCGTGTTCACCTGAAATTCGCGAGTCCAGTAGAGTTTATCAAATGACGTAAAATGGCGCTAAATTCTGAATGCGCCCGCATCTTTCAGCAGACGACAAACCCTTCAGACGAGTAAGTAATGGGTCAAATGACGGCCTAAAGCAAAATGGGAACCACGCAAATCCGGACCAAAAATGACAATTTTATGATTATAATGTCGAACAATGAAACGCTAGGCTAACTATTTGTTACATTATAGCACGGTTACAGGACTGTTAATTAAAACACTCTTATACATGCGTACATTATACGGTATTTAGCTTTTTACTATTGGGATTTTGTGTTAACATTTTCGGACGCCATTTTGAAACTCGACTAACCCTGCCCAGCGACAGGGTTAGCCTAGAGTTCGGTTCAGCGATCATATGACGTCATTCGAGTACGAACACGGTCTGTTCACCTGTTACCCGGGGAACTCGGGTCGACTCGAGGATCTCAGGTGAACACGCTCAAATTGACACTGTGTACATTCTTCTCTATCATGACCACTAAAACGAAGGCTATTTGACTGTAAAAAGACATGTGACAGCTAAAAGCATGGCGACAGTAAAACAGAAAGCTCCGATACGAGCTTTCTGTTTTACTGCCACCTTGCTTTAAGCAGTCACCTGTTTTAAATACCTTATAATCAGCACAATTTAATGGTCGTAATAGAGAGGGTTTGCTGTATTTGAAATCCAATCTGATGGTAGGAAGGAACGACCCATAATCGTCATGGAAGGACTAGACTATATTAAAACATCATACATGCCTGCAAAGTCATATATTCATGCAATTAAACAGCTATACTTATTGCATTGAAAACAGTGCAGACCTAGACCAACCTCGCAGCAACTTGTGTGAATCGACACTGTTTGACAATTACAAACATATTCAGTATTTTATAAGGCAGAATTTATATACCATACAGTAACTGACCGTGTAGAATAATTTCAGATGCAGCGCTTGAGGTGTTTGGTAGGCTTAGTTGTGCCAGAGAAATAATCAGGTGCCCGTCTTACGAAACGTCGTACGACAAAAACGGTCGTAAGTCAAACTTTTAAAATACATCTAATTTCTCATTTCTCCATCTAATCCTGTCTTGATACCTCTCTTTGGAATCGTCCTTTCAAGACAATTCCAACAAGATATCACAGAAGAGGATTAGATGGAGAAATAGATAACAATTGAGAATTTTAAAAGCTGACTTACAATAATATTTGTCGTACGAAGTTTTGTAAGACAGGCCCTTGGCCGTCTCATGACACCGCTCATTTTCAGACTAAGCGAGTGTGTGTGTTACATCTATCTTCTAACGTGGTTACTCAATATTTCAACAGCAAATGGATTTTTTCTCGACCCCAACTTGACATGAACATGCCTGCAGGAAGCTTAGACCTCATCCTAAGAAGCAATATATCAGATAAACATAATAATGAACATTAATCTAATTAAATTTATTGCTGTTACCCATCGTCTCCCGGGAATTGGAAATGAAGTGACACTACAGTCAAACCCGCGATAACCTGAACTCACTTTAGTCGAGCATACCCGTACTTTAACTCTTTGAGCCCTAGTCCCGCATATCGGTGTCCTTTTCAAACAGTGTACATGTGAATAGTACACTTGTCCTGTGCAAACAGTGAATACCCAGATCAGAGGGCTCCGAAAGGAGCCCTCTGATCAGGGTCTTCACTGTTTGTCATAATTCCAAGCAGTGACAAACACAACCCTTAAAAGTCAGAAATGGACAAGATTAAAATGGAAACTGGAATTGTCCATTTAAAGTTTCAGGGAGGAAAGAGTTAAAGTACAATCGTGGGTGAAGCGCGTTTTAACAATGAAGTATTAGGGTTGTCCGTCTTAGCGAGCTCAAACTCTTGAATTTCAACAAGGGAAATACAATGTACATGAACGAGTAAGATTTAACCAATTTGTGCCTAGCGTCATATGAAAGGGACATATGCAAACAGTGTAGACTCTGATCAGACGCCGAATAATGCGGCGTCTGATCAGAGGCTACACTCTTTTCTGATAGGATTTTCAATATAAACAAAATCGAAAATGAAAATTCAGAGCATGCACCCCTTTTATCAAAATTGGACTAATCCAATATATAATCATGGAATAATCCACCGGGCATAAATGAGTTAAACGAGTTCCGGTTATCGAGCTTCGTCAGTCACTGTTGTTCACTGGAATTCCAGGATGCAAGTACATTTAGCAATATCTGTCTTGACGTATGTGATAGTCATTTCGTCATCCAGTACAAATCAATCGCAAATTGCGAAATGCTTGACACATTTAGGATTAAAATTGTTATTTAGGATTGTTTTTTCTAACATACTAGGTCGTTTGAGTCTGCTCTATTTAAAACGCAAACATATTGATGTCAAACAATCTTATTTCAGGAAGTTCTTTGTTTGCGTTTGTCATTATCGTCAATTCAGCACAGGCGTTTAAAAACTTGAATTATTTTCTACAATGTCTTGTTTTCAATATTTTGGATTTCTACAAATGAATACAAATTATTTTCTATACTCTAGCAGATAATAGCTTAAAGCAGGCTGAAATTAAAGCAGAATGTGCCTTAAGGCACATGCTGCCTTACTTTCAACCTGCTTTATGTGGGCAACTATCTTCAAAACTAGAAACAGGCTATGGGGTAATGGGTTAAGCAACTGGGGTCAGTTTCATAAAACTCATCTAATATCTCTACCTAATCCTGTCTTGTGACAATTCCAAAGAGATGTCACAAGATTGCCGATTGAAGGTATCACTGTTATATAATTATGTACAGCGCTCTCTCTCTACAACGACACCCAATGGGAGACACAAATTGTGTGTATTGTTCGGAGGGAGTCGTTATAGGGAGGGAACATTAAGAATTTGCTTTTATTTGCAAACAGCTTGAATCCAGATCAGACGCCGTGTAAGTAACGCGGCGTCTGATCTGGATTCAAGATGTTTGTCACTCGTCATTAAATGTATTCTATCAATTATATGTAACAGCAGACGACACTTTAAGGCAGACGACACCGCAGCAGTAAGAGCGTTAGACCTAATAGTCCTGTTTAGGGAACTGCGGCAAGGGTCGTTGGAAGGAGGGAGTCGTTGTTCGGAGGGCTGTTGGAGAGAGGGAACACAGTATTTGAAAGAGACCTTAAGAACTTGCTCATGATTGACTACAAAACGGATGAAACCCCCAAGTTACAGAAAATTAAATCATAAGAATGAGTGGGAAAGTAAACACATTTACTTAGAGAAAATAAGACAGATATAATAATTTACTATAAAAGTTAAAACAAAGTTTGCTTTACAAGCGATGTAATACATGTACTTTGTTTAGTTTTTTATCTTTCGGGATAATATCTTAGCTGCCAATGATAAAACGTTGTGTGGTGATAATGGTACCGACGTACACGTATGTGTCCTTTACATACAGTTTATCTCTGAAGAGTACACTTGTTCTATGTAAATAATGTAGACCCACATCACAGATAAGGAGGGTCTGCACCATTTGCTATTGCAAAACAGAGTAAGAAAGAAACATGAATTGTCAATAATGGACTAGACTTAATTAGAATTTTGGAATTTCCCGTTCGATGACTCAGGGTTTACGCTAAAACTATCATTAACGTTGCAAACAGCTTGGAGCAAGATCAGGTGCGGCGTCTGACCAGACTCCAAACTGTTTGCCATCTAGTTTAAACTATAGCTATAGAAATGTCGAAAAGTTGTACTTTTCTATATTTCTACATTTTGTCTACATTTTAGTGCATTGCGTTGGCGTTTCGTTTGCCTATTAACGGGAAAGAATAACGTATTTCCCACTGTATACCATTGTTTCACATGTACACTTACGGTATAGAACCAATTTCCATAAGTTAATAAGTCACCAAATTCCATTGATCAAGTCTTAACAGCCTAACTAGACCGACATTAAAATCAAGCATAACCCATTCTATTAGCTTGCCAAGTGATTTTCTGCCTTTGATGATAGTCCGGCAGAGGGCTGACTTGACCTGGAAATGCCTTCCTAAGTTTTGTTCTCGACTGATTCTACTTCAGCATATGTTACTCATTGAAAAACCACCGGGTGCCACTTGTCACCCTTGAGCATTTTCGTATATTTAAGATGGCGGCCAAAATGGCTGCCGAAAGGCTTTTTAACAAAATAGCACGAACATCAGCATTAATTTTTCTCTTTTTTAATTGATTTAACCTCACCGTAATCATAGTTATTACTCGAAAGACGTTTCATGTTTTCAAAATGTTACGGGTGACATCTTGTCACTCTTGAGTATTTCAGTATATTCAAAATGGCGGCTAAAATGGCTACCTAAATGCGTTGAAACAAACTACTCTAAACTTCAGCATTCATGGTTTGGTTTTCTTAACTTATTTGACCCCACTATAATGATAGATATTACTGAAATGGTGATATATATTATTGATCTATTAAGAATGGCATCTTGTCACCCTTGAGCATTTTTGTATATTCAAGATGGCGACCAAAATGGCTACTGAATTTGCTTTTAAACAAAATAGTCCAAAAGCAGCATTCATTGTTTCTTTTTTTCGGCGGAGCTGTCTGGTTTCTATTTAGCCACACTTTCTATTTGGCCACACATTTCAACCAATTATATTTGATCAGAAATTTAGAATAGAGAGCACCTGTTGAAACTGAATAGTCTGATTGGATAGTAGCCAGGGCTCCAGATAAGGGAATTATTTCAAAACTTAAAATCTATATTTGTGCATTAAACCCTGTGGTGTGACTATACATTTGAATTGTCTCTTCGAGACAATCAAAATGAGTGGTAACATCATAGGATTTGGTGCTGATTTGTTTAGTTTACTCCCTCTTATCTGGAGCCCTGTTGACTGGTCTATGTCCAATTACAGTTTTCCCAGATATGGACTGTGAGTGTAAAATTTAGAGACACAGACCAGACTGTTTACTACACTGGGCTGATGCAATATTATGATTCTATTTTAAGATGACATCTGAAATCTTTTTATAGATATACAGAGGAAGCTAGGTGGTTTGTAATTGTTTACTACCAATTTGTTTTAATTGTTAACTATTTGTACACATTTACCATACATTAAAAGCAATATTATATATAAATGGCCTCAAGTGAGTTAAACACAATCGTGTGGTTTTATCATTATTTACAAGAGTGAAGTCTAGCAGACTGTTGAATCTGCTATAGTTTGTTTCAAGAAACTCTATGAATGAAGTTTGATATATAGAACAATAGATTAATGAGGATCTCCTACCAGTAGCTTATTGTTTTGTTTTGCATTTCTGTACATGATAGTTTTGCATTTTAAATAAAAGTTACTGTTTCAATTGTATACTTTTATGTTTTGCTTTTCAATCAAAGATATTACAATTCTTTGAAAACCTCAATTTCATTCAATTTTGCACACCCATCTATATAGCCTTAGTTCAACCACTCATTCCGCCGAATATCTTTTTTAAAGATATTTCTTGTTAAAACTGATTTGACCTCACCATAATGATAGTTATTATTGAAAGGACAATTCATGCTTTAGAAATGTTACGGGTGACATCTTGTCACCTTCAGCATTTCTGTTTGTTAAAAAACGGCAGCTAAAATGCGTTAAAACTACTCTAAACTTCAGCATGCTTAGTTTGGTTTTCTAAACTTATTTGACCCCACCCTCATGAAAGTTTTTACTGAAGTGATAATACATATTATTGGGCCGTTACGGATGACCTCACCCTTAAGCATATCTGTCCATTCAAAATAGCGGCTAAAATGGCTGCCGGAATGCTTTAAAACAAATTAGTCAACAAATCAGTATTCATAATTTCTTATTATTAATGGATTTGATCTCACCATTATAATATCCGTTATTGAAATGATCAAACTAATTATTGAAATGTTACTGGTGACATCTTGAAAATGCCATTCTAGCAACTACAGCTCTGAATTTATTCTCTTATACTTGTGCACAAAAAATATACAAATATTTGTTCTCGAAAGTGTATAATTACTGTTCAAAACGATTAAGTATCTACAAACTCGGATTGATTTGGCATTTTTCTGTAAAACTGTATTTGGCTTTAACTTTGATCGGGCTAACTTTTCAAACGTTATCTGCTCTTGTTAGCTGAATATTTTATATTTAGTTTAAACGGTACTTTACAGTGTTTACAATCTAGTCCTTATTATGGTTTAACTGATAGTTAAATACAAAGTAACAAAGGGCTACAAGGTGAGATATTCTGGGCTACCGTGGCCCTCTAGTATCAGTTTACAGTCATTATGCACACCAGAGACATTAGTAAAGCGTTATAGATAAATCTTTTTATGCGACTACGTAGTAAGTAGTGATTGCTGAAAAGGGTAATCTGTTTATCTTTAAAGACAGGTGACCACCATTTTCCCCTCCCACACTAAAAATATCCACTTTCTTCTCTTAAATTGCTTCGGCAAATGATATCAGTTCTGTGAATTTACCTTCTTTAAACATTTTATATCCCACTCGTTAGCATGTCATTGTTGTTTTGTTACAAATATGAAAATAGCAACTTATTATGAAGGCCTAGCTACAAACGATGTACAATAAAATGGTGAAAATGGTAATGTTTAGTAAATTCTAACGATTACATTTAATGTGAATACCAAAACAGTTGGAGCCTGATCAGGCGTGGGTTACCCAACTGTTTGCCATTGAGATTTCCCCTTTAAACACCAACTTTCACCCATATGTATTCACGGTCCTGTAAAAGGGACATGTACGAACAGTGTAGACTCTGATCAGACGCCGCATTATGCGGCATCTGATCATTGTCTAAACTGTTTGCTGATAGGAAATTTCAATATCAATCGAAATGAAAATGTAAATTTAGACCAGGCACCCCTTGAATAACATTGGACTAATCATTTATATACATGTAAGCATGGTCGAATCATATGGCCGCAAAGGGGTTAACTATTTTTCACACATAAAATCGTCTGCTTACATAATCGTCTGCAACATTTTGCTATGTTCAGTTTTTTTAAGTTTGGATATTGACAGGAGTTCCAAACAGTTTGTCTCCTGCGTAGAGACTGCATTACAAGTGTTTGATCTTGGTCCAAACTGTTTTCAAAGTCGACTGAAGTCGCCTATCACAATGGAAGGGTTCAAACAAATTGTCAAATTTTAACCCATTACCCCATAAATACGCTTTTTACGCTTTTAATTTATTCCTCTTGTGAAGAAAATAGTTCCAATTTATACTGTTACAAATAAGAATCATAAGAAATATTTTCTATATTCTAGCAGTTAAAAGCTTAAAGCAGCCTGAAAGTAAAGCAGAATACGCCTTAAGACGAATTCTGCTTTACTTTCAACCTGCTTTAAGTGTTTAGCTGTCTTCAAAACTAGAAACAGGCTATGGGGTAAAGGGTTAAACGAGCTTTCATTTTGTACATTTTGTTACATTGCTTATGCTCGTGTCAAATTTTAAACTAGTGGCCAGGTATAAATGGTTCTATAGCAAATATTGCCCACTGTGAGTAGTTATTTCAAGACTATGTTGTATTGACCGTCACCGTGTCAAGTGGTTTTTAATTCTTTGCATGCTTGGTAATTTTGTTCTCTGCAATAATTGTCGTCTGCTACTTTTCTAAACATAAATTGTTCTAAATTTCTTTTCAAAACAGGGTCAGAGTGTCAAACAGTTTTGATCCTGATAAGACGCCGCTTACGCGGCGTCTCATTCGGTTTCCAACTGTTTGCAGAGGTAATCATTATGGCACATATCCGCCGTTGGTAGGAGTCGATGTCACCTAAGACAATACTATATCTGTTACATGTCAACTGTTTTATGGCCTATCAGTTATATATGGTAAATCAGAGCTCCAGATAAGGGGAGTATTGTAAAAACTAAAATATTTATTTTCTGAATTAAACCCTATGATGTGACTACTGATTAGAATCGTCTCTTCGAGACGATTCTAATGAGTAGTCACACCATAGGATTTGGTACTGAAACGAATAAGAAAATTTTGGACTGTGTATGACTTTTTCTTACACTTTGGATCCTGATCTATCTCGAAGTAACACAGTGCCTGAACAGGATCTGAGTCTTTTTACATTCAATTGATACTTCCAAATGCCCTATGTTTTACCTCTGAAACAATCATTAATGCAAATAACGGTATCAACCCTAATCATGATAAGCACGTCTTTGCTAACATTTGCAAACCGTTTGGCATTGGTTCTCATTTTTTCTTCAATTTTAAAAACCGTAAAGCACATTTTGAGTTTGTTTTGCAGACGATATATTAGAAGCAAACGATAATTCAGCATGATAAGGGTAAAGGCAGACGGCATTATGACGGCCAAATATTTAAAGCAGATGATCAAATTTGGCATCGAAAGTGTTTAGAAAAATTCTGACTAAAACATGTACTCTTAAGGTAGCTGTTGACGATCGAAATGCAAGCGGATTTTTCTAATTTATTGTCGTGATTGATGATTTTCCCCCCAATTTTATAGCTGACGGATGAAAATGGTACACATCCCATCAGAATATGCCAATTTACAAAAAATATAATTTTTTACGATTTTATAAGAACATTTAAAAAAAATTTCAAACAACGATATCAAAACCATCTTTATTTGTAACATGATTAAAATTGCCCAAAATACTCTTTATAAACATATCTAGGGATCCGTGTCTCAGATTTTTAAAATACCGCTTCAAACCTTTGTTATGTAACATCAAAGATTTTTTACGGTTTAAAGTCGACCACTATTACGTAACGCTTTATAACGGATCACTGGAGCTACTTATACAATTTCTGAGACATGGTTCCCTCGGGGAGATAATACCCTTTCATCTGCTTCAACCCGCACGAAAATTGAACCCCCACAGCGAAAGTTAGGGGAGTTCAAAAATACCGCTTGCTTCAAATTATGTAATGCCGGAAACTCCAATTAACTGACTGATGTGTCAATTAGGCTCTCGTGACCGCCCGGTATTCAACTAAGACCTTCTTTTTCAACAAATAACATGACCCAGCTTATGATCAACCATTTCGTTAAACTCCGCCCCAAATTAACAAAGCCAATCATATTAAAATAACGATTTTAATACGGTAAAAGTTGTAAATCACCTCTGACAGCTTCGGAATAAACCATTTATCTAGTCACGTAATCTACGCAATTGAGGCACCCAGCGGGAATTCTGACGCGTGATTTACCGGTAAAATGACCGAGAAAGCAAGAGAGAATTTGGTAACTTTTAGAAAATACCTTTATCTATCAGGATTTGTAAAAAAGTATAAAACGACTATTTTACCATTTATTTCGGTAAATGCTACCTTAAAGGATATCTGTTAGGCACAGTCTAACTGAAAACGGACCATACTTTAAAATGCGTAACACGGGAACAGTATATGTGTTGTGTAGAACACAAACGTAAAGGTCTTGAGTAGGCCTTTGTCAGCTAACTGGTACATTTAACGTATTTTTTAGTGTTATTTATAGAAAAACATACGCTACTATAAAAATAACAGACATAGTAAAGTTCCATTACATTTTAGCCAGTTATGCCTGAGTATTGACCTCTCTATGTAATCCCTAGAATGTAATCATTTTATAAATTTAGTATATATATATTTAAACAATAGTGATACATGTATGAAGTCATCCAAGCGTTTACCCATAACAGCAAATTTTATATGAAAAGAAAAAGAGTACAGAAACTGCTGATTCGTCGCGATTGCGGCGTCTGCTTTTGCATCTACATTGTTTTCAACATTGTAAAGACTACCTTTGTAAACAACAGACATATATTGGTTAAATTACACAGTCCCAATTGAGAAAGATTTTGTCGATATTTACGTTTCGACGCTTTTATATGCCAAACTTTACCACAGTACTTTTTTTGGCATGTGACAGCGTCAAGCAATAGAAAGAACAGGTATATAGAAAAACAATTGAAATCTGCTACTTGCTTTAAACACCTTAATTATAGTGTGTGTGATCTGTAAGAGGGTGTACTACAGTAGAGGAGACGTTATTGTACCTTTTAACAAATCTGACTATTCATGTAAATATGAGAAACCCGGCGTCTGATCACGCTCTGAACTGTTTGCAGTGTAAATAATAGTTTTAGCGTAAACACGTTTATTGGAAAGAACAACGTCTTCTCTACTGTAATATTTTCCACTTTGTTTATCCATTTATATTTTTCAGGCACCACCATTCGAAGTCGAAGATGCATCAGAAACCGATGCCTAAAGATGTAGATGACACGAACACGCGACGAAAGGTCAGGAGGCTTAAACTATTTACTATTTAACCGCTACATGGTCATGACGTCAACAATTTTACACAACAGTCGTTAGCCTTTATTTCTAAAATTTAAATGTCAGACATATTGTCTGCAAAAACATGGATACGAGTGCCAAACAGTTTGAAACCTGACCAGACGCCACGTAACGCGGCGTCTGATCATGATACAAAACTGTTTTCAAATAACTATTCTGCTCGGGGCAAGGCTGTGAAGGGGTTAACATATACTATACTAGATACATGTATTTTTTTACCGTCAAAATGTGTCGTCTACAGCATTTTTTCATATTAGAAATATCAACGAAATGTCCGACAAGTCCAGTGCATATATGACAATGCTTAGTCGGCATTTAATCTTGATTTTTTTATAGTATTAAAATATTTAACACAGACTTGTGAATATCGTAAAAAAACAGAAATACGTTATTTGATCTACTTTAAAGCTGTTGGGCGTATTTTATTCAAAAAATAATAAAATCATAACACTGGTATTTTTTTTATTTCGATTATAATACGTCAATTTAACTACAATGTGAACCACTGCAACGTCGCTTCATTTCTTGGTCCACGAATTATCGAAACCATATTACATCACATTAAGCTGTAACAACATGTGCGTTTCAACATTATAAGATAGGTGCCTTCTTTGTTAATATAGGGGGTGCGCGAAGTGTGTTAGATTTGGAATTTAGGTTTTCATCATTGCCACGTACCTAAGCATAATTATAATTTTTTGGATACTTATCAGACAGTGAGATACATTGTTTCGTCTACGTGCAAAATATTTGCCAATACTAGTTGTGTTAAGCCATTTCACCGCCATATATGACTACCGTCGACTTTGCAATTCGTTTGGAGTCTGGGCCCGTTTCATAAAACTTCGTACGACTAATGTCAGATCCTAAAAATCTCAATTTTTATCTATATCTCCATCTAATCATGTCTTGAGACATCTCTTGGAAAGACGATTCCAAAGAGATGTCACACTACAGGATTAGATAGAGATATCCGATATTAAATTATTTTAAAGGTTTGACATACGACCGTTTTCGTCCTGCGAAGTTTTATGAAACGGACCCCTGTTCAAGATTGAAGCTGTTAGACCATCATTCAATATATCTTCGATCGGTCCGTCTCGAAGTTAGCTTTGAAATAGTTGTACAGGCAGCAGTATTTACATATGTTCCTTCTAACCGCATTTTGACTGATATTCGCAGTACGAGGCGTGTGACATGGATCCAAACTGTTTGACTCTCGTTCTTAAGTTTATTAATTTGAAAACGATTTGACAGTGATTTCAGAGCAGGTCATACAGTGGAGAATGTGTTATTCTTTCCCAATAAACGCGTTTACGCTAAAACTATAATTTGCAGTGCAAACAGTTTGGAGCCAGATCAGACGCCGGGTAACCCGGCGTCTGATCAGGCTCCAAACTGTTTGCCACCAAGATAAACATGAATTATTAGAATTGTCCAAAAGTTGTACTTTTCTACGTTTTTGTGTTTTGCGTTTCGTTTCGTTTAAACGGGAAATAATAACTTATTCTCCACTGTAATAGGACATAGTAAGGGTTAAAGCATGATATATGGCGGTAACAGGGTTAAAGAAGACGATCAAATTGACGTAAAGGGGCTAAAGTCGCTGTCTAGAAATGGTGACGTGTTTGTTAGCAAATGCGGCATGCGGGTTAATAATACCACCAGGAATGTGTCACCACTTACTTGCATAATGCATACAACTCCTAAATGCTATGGAAGCAAGGCTAGACAGAACATCATGCTGACATGGACGTATAGAGGGTGGGTTGATAAATGGAGCTTCTGACATATTCCGGTTAACCATTGCAGAAATAATATTGAGACGGGGGCTTGCCGATGAAGTTTTATATATATAGGCTATTTGTTCGCTAAAGTGAGGTACCAGATTTATTTGAAGGGTATAGGCATAGAGATAACTCATTATATGAGGTATCTCCCTTCCTTTACCCTTCAAATAAATATGATCTCTAAACGTAAAATATTAATATTCTGTTTACTAGTATTCTCTGACAAAGGATGGACGGAACAGAGAGCAGACTAGTCTGTAACAACTATGCGCATATCATAAAAGTATTGGAAAGTTGTTCTTCTAAACGGAACCATTTCTTTAAAATATGTATTTTATTCTGTGACCTAGGCCGTTATTGAGTTTCAGATAATAACCCGGAACTACAAACGATTTTATTGATCCCAAGCGATTTTATTTAGGAATAGTTATTACAACGATCTTTTCTTCATTTATATACACTATTCTGCAAAATCATAACAACAACTGACTTCATGATGTCACGTAAGAAACAGTGCAAAACAGAATGAAATATAGAGTGGTATCTCACTCATATAAACACGTAGTTCATCAGCTGTCATAGAAAGAAATATCTATTATTATATAGAGGGTTATTTGTAACCAATTATTCAACACCGTTGTAAGCAGTTTCAATGAAATGATGATCAACAAGAACATTGAAAACGGGTCACTTTTGCCCGGATTACAAAGAACTACGACGACAGATTACAACTGAATGCCAGGATCCTACTTGACAAGGGAGAGGTCGACAGAACTGATATACGTACATCACTTGTACCATACAATGGATCTTGCTTACTGAATACAGATTCCACATACCTACTTTCACACTACACTGTTTAAAATGCAAGCCATCTGGGTTTCTCATGCATATGCTCAAACGTAAACAGTAAAACCTCTGTAAACTTTATTTTTTCCAACTGATGGAAAATCCATGTATCATTTTACGAGACATTGTTCTATATGGGTGACTTCTTCAAAAGGCAGGCATAGATTTCAGACATATTGATCGTCCATTAAAACGAGGACGGAATGGCAGTTGTAAAGGGCGCTATAGAAAAATCTCTAAAAGGAAAATCCTTAACCACCTTTGTCCTTCATGAGTAACCATTTGTCTTAAGAGAGTTAAATGCTTCTGTCAAATGTTATCAGACAAGGGAAAAGGACGTGAATTTGTTTTGTACTGTTGTTATCAACTTCCATGTCTCAAAAGTAGCACTGTACTGTTTAAGTGTACATTAGCACACGGACAATTTCAAACAATATACAACAAAGACGTTCGCTCTTAGCCATAAATTTGTCTACCAATCCTATGTTATCCATATAGTTTTATTGCACAATTTCCTGTCTCGTACAGTATATTCTCTGAAACATAAGTATGGCTTCGAAAAGACTTAATTATAGAAAAAAAATCTGAACCGGTGAACTAGTTTCTGTTTTATTATTAGTTTTAAAATCAAACAACGATTTGGATAAGCTTTTGTACAACGATGGAATTTCAAGAGTCTATTTTTATCGGACATATACGACTCCAGACGTGTCCAGCAATGTTTGGAACAAACAGACACATTCTAGGTATGACGTCAGACATAATCAGATCTTGCAAACAGTTTAACCCTTTCATGATCAAATTATTCTGGAGATTTTATCCCTTTACCGATTTATTGTCGTCTGTTTCAGTATTGTTGTCTGCAAGACACGTTTCAAAATTAGATCTAAAGTTGTATAGATAGATAGATAGTTAGATAGATAGATAGATAGATAGATAGATAGATTTATTTCGGTAAAAAGTGTACATAACATGGCAAAGCATAATTAAAGCAAACATATAAGAGACATGTAATGCGCACTAGAAACCAAGGATAACACAAAAAAGGAAACCTATTTTCCTTATTTCCATTGTGGTCCTTGATTCTAGTGGCAAGACACAGAGAGTCACGGTAAATTATTATAAATAAATATCACAGATAGTATGACTTAATAAATATCGATAAGAGTGTCAAACAGTTGGGTTCCTGATCAGACTCCGCGTTACGCGGCGTCTGATAAGACCCAATCTGTTTGCAAATGCGCTTTAAAGCGTCATTGAGAGTACAGTATATTCACTAAACGCGGCGTTTGATCAAAACTGAATCTGTTTGACCCTCGTTTTCAGATTGCTTAATCTAAAATGGGTTTAAAGTCGAATCTTAAAAACAATTGTAGACGACAAGCACTCATCAGACGAGGTTGTAGCTCGCGAAGGGTAAAACGTCCGAGGTACATTTAAACGTCATTTCAGCATATAATCATTAAACTACCAAAATACAAACTGTGGCTTAATGAGGAATACATGTGATCAAGAAAACTACATGTACTACGAACTATTTCTGACTTAGGCTGGTATCAGACATAAGTCTGTATAATGTATCTTTCAGCTGTAGACGATTTAACAGATTTAACCCTAGCAAACGGCGTCCTCATTTTCAAACAGTAAAGAAGTAAACGTATACTTGTCTTAAGAAAATAGTGTAGTCCCAGATTAGAGGAGCACTCTTATCTGGGTTTTCATTGTTTGTCATTTTGCAATTAATTTCAAGTTTGGACCTCCGTTGTCTAGGGGTTATAGACACTGTGACTTACCATCACTAAGCACCTCGCCGCTGTGTGTTTCAATCCCGGTCTGAGTACTTCGGATTTTTCATAACGGATTTTTCAGATGACTTGTAGAATGTCGATGGTTCTACCCAGTTGCCGATTTGTGCCTGAAACAGTGCATAAAGGGCTTAAGGGATCTTCCGTCACCTGTAACTAGCTGGACGTTGCGATATGACTGAAATACTGTTAATACGAATTAAAATCATAACAAATCAAATACATTTCAAAACCTATCCCTAAATAGTGAAATATGGACTAGACTTATTTTGAAACTGGAATTAAAAGTTTCAAGGGTGACTTAGATCACTGTGTAGGAAAAATAATCGTTGGACTCAATAATTAACTGTGTATTACAATACCATTATGTCAAGTATTCTAAATAAAACATTTTTACTTCAATATGTTTTATATTGAGCACGCTTTTAGTGAATTTATGATACCCTTGAAAGAAGTTTGTACCCAAATTAAACTCAATTTAGACTAAAAAACAGATTGTGTATTTGCATTAAAAAGAAAATATACTCAAATAAAAGAAAAGTTGTGGCAGAACCGTGCATATGGCATTACAAAATAATCGGTAGAAAACATTCTCAAACAAAAATCACAAAATCTTAGTTTTTTTAGATATTTTCTACTGTTTTTCTACTCAGTCTGTAGGAATAGAATAAAATTTAAACTTCGCTCCAATGTTTCGCAAACAATACAAATCAGATAAGAAAAAACCGCTTTATATAAATTGCAATGCGTCAGACAATACAAATCAGGTTAAAAAGCCCACTTTATATAAATTGCAATGAGGCAACAATAAAAATCAGGTAAAATAGCCCACTTTATATAAATTGAAATGCGTCAGACAATACAAATCAGGTTAAAAAGCCCACTTTATATAAATTGCAATGAGGCAACAATAAAAATCAGGTAAAATAGCCCACTTTCTATAAATTGAAATGCGGCAAACAATACAAATCAGGTAAAATAGCCCGCTTTATATAAATTGCAATGCGGCAACAATACAAATCAGGTAAAATAGCCCGCTTTATATAAATTGAAATGCGGCAAACAATACAAATGAGGTAAAATAGCCCGCTTTATATAAATTGCAATGCGGCAAACAATATAAATCATGTCAAATTGCCCGCTTTATATAAATTGCAATGCGGCAAACAATACAAAACAGGTAAAATAGCTCGCTTTATATAAATTGCAATGCGGCAAACAATCACAAATCAGGTTAAATAGCCCGCTTTATATAAATTGCAATGCGGCAAACAATACAAATCAGGTAAAATAGCTCGCTTTATATAAATTGCAATGCGGCAAACAATCACAAATCAGGTTAAATAGCCCGCTTTATATAAATTGCAATGCGGCAAACAATACAAATGAGGTAAAATAGCCCGCTTTATATAAATTGCAATGCGGCAAACAATACAAATGAGGTAAAATAGCCCGCTTTATATAAATTGAAATGCGGCAAACAATACAAATCAGGTAAAATAGCCCGCTTTATATAAATTGCAATGCGGCAAACAATACAAATCAGGTAAAATAGCTCGCTTTATATAAATTGAAATGCAGCAGACAATACAAATCAGGTTAAATAGCCCGCTTTATATAAATTGCAATGCGGCAAACAATACAAATTCTGGTAAAATAGCCCGCTTTATATAAATTGCAATGCGGCCAACAATACAAATCAGGTAAAATAGCCCGCTTTATATAAATTGCAATGCGGCAAACAATACAAATCAGGTAAAATAGCTCGCTTTATATAAATTGCAATGCGGCAAACAATACAAATCAGGTAAAATAGCTCGCTTAATATAAATTGCAATGCGGCAAACAATACAAATCAGGTAAAATAGCTCGCTTTATATAAATTGAAATGCGGCAAACAATACAAATCAGGTTAAATAGCCCGCTTTATATAAATTGAAATGCGGCAAACAATACAAATCAGGTAAAATAGCCCACTTTATATATATTGCAATGCGGCAAATAATACAAATCAGGTAAAATCGCCAGCTTTATATAAATTGAAATGCGGCAAACAATACAAATCAGGTTAAATAGCCCGCTTTATATAAATTGAAATGCGGCAAACGATACAAATCAGGTAAAATAGCCCGCTTTATATAAATTGAAATGCGGCAAACAATACAAATCAGGTAAAATAGCCCGCTTTATATAAATTGCAATGCGGCAAACAATACAAATCAGGTAAAATAGCCAGCTTTATATAAATTGCAATGCGGCCGAGAAGTTGGAGCATATGATAACATGTATTTCAAACGGCATTTTTGTTCTGCGCGTGGGATCGATTCGAACATAGCTGATTTGTTCTCTGTTTAATGCACTTTATTATATAACTCCTTTACCTTTTCCTACTCTAATATTTATGTGTATCTACGTTAACATGTATTGTACCTTTAAACTCATTAACACATCATTTTAATCCATATATGCGGTTCAGTCCCTTCAAACCATTAATGTTTAACGTCCTGAAACGTGGACATTAGCAATAGTGAATACCCTGATGAGTCTCAGCTATTTAAACCCTTTACTGTCATGACGTCATCGATTTTAAACAATAATTGTCGTCTGCTTTTATTTCTCAAATTTAAAATTTAGATGTTTTGACATATGAAATATTGAAATGGGTGACAAACATTTTTTACTGATCAGACGCCGCGTAACACAAAACGATTTGCATACTGCCATTGTACCTTAAGAGGGCCCAATGGATCATCGGGGCTAGGCAGTGAAAGGGTTAGTGAAATGATGTGCTGTATGAACAAACACCACAATGACTGTAGATCCTTCATGTACATCGCTCCTCCTACAACGACACCCAAAAGGAGACAACACTTATGTGTGTTGTTCGGAGGGAGTCGTTATAGGGATGGAAATCAGTTTACATTTGCAAACAGCTTGAATCAAAACCAGACGCCGCGTAACGCGGCGTCTGATCTTGATTCAAGCTGTTTGTCACTCGTCAGGAAGTTGTTTCTGTCAAAATGTCCATTATGTAACTTTGAGAAAAACAACAGACGACAATTTTAAGCAGACGATATTGCAGCAGTAAAAGCGTTAGACATAATTCTCCTGTTTAGGTAACAGCGACAATGGTCGTTGTAAGGAGGGCGTCGTTGTTGGAAGGGTAGTTGTAGGGAGGGAGCACGGTACATACATGTATCTTTAATGGAACTTTCCAGTGCACATATCTATAATAAAACTTTCCAGCAAGTACATATAAAAAATTAAGTGCAATATTTAAGCATAAATGAGTCAAAAACAAATGACAGATAATACAAACCAGCATTTTGCTTCCGGCGACAAGTTTTATCAATAGTCTGCAATGACAACTTCATATTGGTTTACAGACTCTATCGCTTTGATTTATCCATTACAAGTTAATTTTATACCACTATAAACATTGCTTGTGTTTTAAGATGTCATTTGTTTATATAAAATTGCTTCTCGGTCGATAAAACGTCACATGCATTTACAAAGAGGCAAGATCCATATCAGACGCCGAGTAATTCGGCGTCTAATTAGGATTTAAATTGTTGACAATCATTTACTTGCTTGATCAGAAAACATGCCAGCTCTCTCATTTTGTAAACAAAATTAGAATGTACAAAATAACTCTCTATTACGACCACTACATTATGTTAATTATAAGGGTGTTTTCGATAGGTGACCGCTTAAAGCAATGTGGCAGTGAAACAGAAAGCTCCTAAAGGAGCTTTCTGTTTCACTGCCACCTTGCCTTAAGCTGTCACATGTCTATTAAACAATCAATTAGCCTTCGTTTTAGTGGTCGTAATAGCGAGGTTTTACTGTATAAGAAAGTTGTTGTGTTTAGTGGTACTTTGGCAATGAACAAATTGCATCAGGCTTTTCTTAAAATTATATAAATGTCAATTTGATTTAAACCATGTTAGGAGAATGTGAATCCCGTCTTTCCTGTCTGACTAATATAGGGCTAATCGTACTGTAATTTTAAATTGGCGACAGTATAAATTATGACGTTTTACAGAACTGAACCTTATTAAATTAAATTGATAATCGCAAGCGAATTGCCATCGAATTGCAATCGAAATTGCCATCGAATCGGTGCTTCAAAGGGCGATTCATAAGCTTGAATAATTTAACGCTATATTTGCGAAGCGATTGTGACAAAATTGGAAACGAAAAAATTAACGAAGGCATATTTGCAAATATTTGGGAGATACACCATTCAGGCAAACATACCCGAGAGTAAAGTAATATTTTGAATCGTCAGGGGAAATGGCCATCGAATAGCAAGCGAATTGCCATCGAATCGCACATTTTTTTAATTTAATAAGGTTCAGTACTGTAATGGCGGCAAATTGTTTTAATGAAGACACTAAAGGTGGAACCCTTAACCGGTTTGTTTTTACCCAAAGGCCTGTTTCTAGTAATGAAGATAGGCGACCACTTAAAGGATGTTGAAAAAGAAAGGAGAATGCGCCTTAATGCGTATTCTGCTTTTCTTTCAGCCTGCTTTAAGTAACTAGGATATAGAGAGTATTTCTTATAGTAAATATCTTTGACAATATAAATACAACTATTTTTTTAGCGGAGGAATATATTAGAGGCTTGGCGTATTATGGGGTAATAGATTAGAATAATTTAAGACAGTTTAAACCTCATAAACTGTCGAAGATTTACAAATGACAACATGATTAAACCTATTCTTACGCAATCCATAATTCGGATATTGATCTATATGAAAACCTTTAGATTAAGTACTGCGATAAAAAAAAAAACGCCATTGACAACTTATGTTATTGAGCGAAACTGCATATTTGACGTCTTTTCGATCTGACGCCATCACAGATATTTGATACAAAATGGCAATTTCTTACATAAGTAGAAACAAAAGAATTGATTTATACATTAAACTGTCAAAGTCACGGTAGAATTAAACCTTTATCAATAGTCATAACTTTAAAACAAAATTGAATTTGGCATTAATTTGCAACCGACACTGTAGAAGACGTTATTTTGTCTTCAAAATATAGTAAAACGCCTGTTTTAGAACCACTAAATTGTGTTGATTATCCGGTGTTTAAGGCATGTGATTGCTTAAAACAATCTATACGTAAAACAGAAAGCTCCTTTAGGAGCTTTCTATTTTACGTTCATCTTGCTTTAAGCTGTTACCTTTATTTTATACAATTAATACGTCTTCTTTTGAGGTCGTAATAGAGAGGTTTTACTGTATTATAGTAGACGGTAAAGTTTGGCAGTGAAATGATTACATGTTTCAATCGTTTTGTATAGGTGATCAAGATACTGATACTAATCGTCGTCATATTCATGTTGTGTTGGGGACCCTCGTTGGTTGTGCAGCTGCTCAGTGTCATGGATATCATCCTGGTCTCAAGAAACGAAATCAGAATTGGGGTCGAGTCGCTTACCTACGCAAGCAGCGCCATCAACCCATACCTGTTCATGGCTATGTCATCGTGAGTTCATACTATTTTCAGAGTGATACATGTAGTTCTATTTTTGAGTCGCACGACATGCATTTGTTTACGTTGTAAAAATTAATTGACCTGATAAATTGGTATTAATATGAATTGAGCCGTTCAAAATGGTTAACCCTTTCCTCTATAAAACGCTTTTAAGCGTCTCTACTTACATTTCCATAGAAATACCACAAATGAGTATCCAGTGATCGTCATGGTTACAGTAATAATCTGCCTTGTACATACAGTGGAAAATCTGTTATTCTTTCCCGTTTAAACGCAAACGTACGCAAACGCAAAGCACTAAAACGTAGAAAAGAACAACTTTTAGACAATTCTGATAATTCTTGTTTATCTTTGTGGCAAACAGTTTGGAGCCTGATCAGACGCCGGGTTACCCGGCGTCTGATCTGGCTCCAAACTGTTTGCACTGCAAATAATAGTTTTAGCGTAAACGCGTTTATTGGGAAAGAATAACAGATTCTCCACTGTATATATTGCTTTCAATCGGCTTATGTATAAAAGGTCTTAACGATGGAACAAAACAATGCAATGGAAAATTAAAAAGACAATAGTTTGGGGAGATGTTGACGTGTTGATTGAATTTAATCTGAATGGCAAACAGTGATTGCAGTCAGATCATTAGGCGTGTTATCAGGCCTCAAGGTATTTGCAATGATCATTATGGTTTAGAAAAACAACGCCATTTTGATAAATATCCCCTTCTCTTATGTGGCTAATCGCGTTTAAAACTATTTGTGTGTGAGCTTGAACAAACCTTAGTGCAACACCACGAACATGAGGCAACTTCTGAATCTGCATTACCATACTATTGTTTATTTTTGGAATATTACTGACTTAACAGTCTTATCTTAACTGATTTGATATCATTACTTCCCTATACAGGAGTTTGTTTACATTTTATTTGAGTAATGAGTGTACGCCTTTGGTATTAATGAGGTTTGCGTGTTTTTGAAACGAGTCAATTTTTCATTTGTATTTAGATATGTCATGCAATTTGCAAAACGCAAATATCAAATATGTGCTATTTCAAGAGTATACATGTATGTGCTATTTCAAGAATATAACAATGAAGTACTGCAGCGGTGAATTATTTCTGTACATAAGGCATGGTCAATTTAAATGACCTACGATTGATTGATTTAATGATTGATTTATTGAATTGGGAAATACGGCTACGCAAACAAGGAGTGGTCATTTTGCGCCGAGCAAATGACCTACGAAACGACACTTAAACACTTATATTGCATTTTATATCGCAAGTTCCAAAGATAGTTAGTCACCGGCTTATTAAAGATTATGTAAACATTGTTGCAACCATAATGATTGCTGATAAAAAGTTACTGCGTGATATTTTATAAATTTACAGTTGAGAAGACGCAAACGAAACGCAAACGGAATTCACTAAAACCCTTTTTGAAATTTATCGCGTTTACTGTAATATTCATCTGTGTGGCAGACAGTTTAGAGTCTGATCATACGCCGAGTTATGATGCCACCCCCCTTTAAAAACAATCTTGTTTTTTTTAATTATTGAGAGTGGCATATACCGGACTTGCCGTATTTGTTAGTACATGTTAGTTATACCTGTGTTTCGGTAAATACTAATAGTGATGACTATTTTATCATACCTTTGTTTGTCATACATGAAGTATAATTTGATCAAATTCGTGTTTATTAAACGTATGACATTAACGCTAAAGAAGTGTAATAAACCCTTTCAATCTCAATGACGCTTAAAAGCGCGCTTGCAAACAGTTTGGATCCTGATCAGACGCCGCGTAACACGGCGTCTGCTCAGGACCCAAACTGTGTTACATTCGTTTTGAAACTGATGCATACTGCCTTAATTCTAAACTTTGAAACGACACCACTGCAGACATCAAAATTGAAGCAGACGACAACGAAACGGTGAAGGGGTTAAAATCTCACGAAAATATTGGCAGTGAAAGGGATAACTTACATGTCGCATTGCCATGTAACACTTCCCCCATTTGAAAGTGCTTATGAAGCCTCAGCCTTTTTACCAGAGAACGGCTTATCATGTTTCAGCTACAGTGGAGAAATCGTTATTCTTTCCCAATAAACGCGTTTACCCTTAAACTATTATTTTCACTGCAAACAGTTTGGAGCCAGATCAGACGCCGGGTAACCCGGCGTCTGATCAGGCTCCAAACTGTTTGCCACCAGATAAAGATGAATTATCAGAATTGTCCAAAAGTTGTATTTTTCTACGTTTTGGTGCTTTGCGTTTGCGTACGTTTGCGTTTAAACGGGAAAGAATAACAGATTCTCCACTGTATGTCTTAATTAGGAGTCATTGGAAACGTTCTGCATTCTGACAAGTGAATGCTTAAAGCAAGCTGAAGACTTCTGAAAGAATTTCTTTTATGCTGCCTTAAGCAACTACTAGTTTTCAACACTGAGAGATAAACAACGTGTGGTATGAATCCAAACTCGATGTCACATGTGTTATATACACATGCTTTGTAAATAATCTGAACTTTCAAATCTTGTGAAAATGTGATAAAGGATCATCTGTGCATGCAGTAGAACCTCGTTATATCGAACTCGTTTGAGTTGCACATAGCCGTATTTCAAAATCTAAAATGACACAGCCACGTCTAAATTTTTCTAATATTGAATTATTCACACTGTAGAAATAAGGATTGGTTCGACTTAAGCGAAATTTAGATATCAATATTCAACTGTGAGAATACGGATCAGTCCGACTTAAGGTAGTTCCTGTAATTTAGGTTCAAAGGTTTTTTCCTAGCATCCTCCAAAACTATAACATAGTTTGGCTGGAAGACCAGTATGATAGTCTACGAAACTTGGCATCCAATTAGTTTGTACTTTTTTTTACTGTTCTCTCTATTACGACCACTAAACTGTAGGCTAAATTATTGTATAATTATAAAATACTAGCGGCAGCTTAAAGCAAGATGACAGTAAAACAGAAAGCTCCTTCAGTAGCTTTCTGATTTACTGTCCCCTTGCTTTATGCAACCACCTGTCATAAATACTTAATAATTAATGCAATTTAATGGTTGTAATATAGACGTTTTAAGTACTGTATTTTTCAACATTATACTTACAAAAATATAAAAGGTATACAACTATATAACTTCGCTTAAGTTCTGGAATTAACTCGTTCTACACACAAAGTAGTAACTACATTTGTTTTCTGTTTTCAGACAATTTAGGGTGGCGATGCTTCGTTGTTTGAGGTGCCGACGTCGAAGACGAGATTTGGCGTACATGAACACGTATAAGGGATCGACCATTTCAATGCACACAGTCTCAACATCCGGCATCGGAATGACAGATACAGACAATGTGTAGACACAGAACATAGTGTGGTTGAAATATTTTTTGTCTAATGAGATTTGAGTATTTTTCAAATTTTCTGAAAATTATTTTTTTGTGAATCAGAAACATACTAACTGGATTTAGTGGTTGAAATTATGTTTTGTCAATGACTATTTGATTAACTTTCAAGAGTTCAAAATATATTTATTTTTGTTATTTCGTAAACAATCGTAGAAGTGCTAATGGGTAAGATATCTGCAAAACAACATTGGTAAAACCAAATAAACATTTTATGGAGGAAACCAAAAGATAATTTCAACCTCCGAATTCTTATTTGTAGATACTTGCACAAATGACCGCTCGCAGCGAACCTTGTAACTAGAGCTTTAACTATTAGCATGCTAGCTGCGGATAAGTCCCACAGTGTTTACCTTTGCAAACAGTTTGATTCAATATGAGACACTCTGACCCTGTTTTGAAAAGAAATATAGACAAATTTTATTTTCAGAACAGTTTCAGACGACAATTGTTGCAGACGAAAAAGTTACCCAGCGCGCGAAGAGTTACGTTTTTCAAATATCTACTAATGAAAACTAACCTATAGGTACTGTTTGGAAAAGTATACTCTGTTAATTCTTTTGTTTGATGTTATCATGTGAAGTGATTGCGTTAGATAATATACAGCGCTCCCTCTCTACAACGACACCCAATGGGAGACAAAAAGTGTCCGTGTTGTTCCGAGGGAGTCGTTATAGGGAGGGAAATTTGCTTACATTTGCAAACAGCTTGAATCCAGAACAGGATTCAAGCTGTTTGTCATTCGTCATTAAGTTTTTCTTCTGTCAAAATGTCAAAAATGTAACTTTGAGAAAAGCAGCAGACGACAATTTTAAGCAGACGATATTGCAGCAGTGAAAAGGTTGGGCATAAATGTCTCGTTTGGGGAAAAGCGGCAAGGGTCGTTGTAAGGAGGGAGTCGTTGAAGGGAGGGCCGTTGTAGGGAGGGAACACTGTAGTTGATTTTTATGATTGACAAACAACAATTACCCTAATCAGAAGCTGCAATTCTAACCAATATCCAGTCTACCTTGAAACTGTCGTCTAAAAACAGTTTGTTATATTAAGAATAATATATTGTTCAATTAAGGAAGCCTAGCAAAAAGTGTCAAACAGATTGGATCCAGATCAGACTCTGCGTTACGTGGCGTCTGGCTTGATCCAAACTGTTTGAAAAATACAGTCAAGCCATAATCGACATGCAAATGTTTGCTTAATACATATATGGCTTTGCATTTATCTGTGCCCTTTTCCAACCATTAGGCTCACATTTCATTGATTAAAAATTGTACTGTTTGTATTATACATGTAGTATATATACATATATATAGACGGAAAAGGTAAAATATTCCGGCAAATGCCGGACCGGCAATATATATGTTAGGTCGTTTACTATGTACAAGGCTATAATGCATCTTCTATCAAAATATTAACGTTTTGGCGTCCTTTTGTAAAGCCCCAGACACGCAGTCGTGTAATGAGGTCTGGATGTTTACTACATGTACGTTTCGACGCGGCAATGTGATATCAACTATTTTGTCATGTTAGAAAGCCTCGTAGTTTTAACTTGATAGAAGAGTAGATTGTTATCACGTTTTGCAAAGATTTACTACATATCTACCCATTTGAATGTGAAGCTGTCACATGTCATATCTTCAGTATGTTTTGTTACGTTTTGTTAGGTAATTGTCACATATCGCTACGCTTTTTTGCGATTCAGTATAATAGGATGTGCCGGGGTCATTGTCACGTATTGATGGACACATTTTGAAACCCATAGCAAAACCCGTATTTAATACTTCTATATACGTTATGACATATACTCAAGCTACGTTTGAAAATGTTTAAAATAAAAAATAGGTTTTAATATATATGTAGCACATAACTACCAAACTACGAAATAATATCAAAGCGTAGTTGAAACGTATACAACGTAGAGAATTGGTATAAGCATTATGACTTTCACAAGTATACCAGACAAACCCAGAAAACACTATAGCTCCCAAAGTTACTAACTTCATGTCTTAACCCTTTACCCCATAGCCGGTTTCTAGTTTTGAAAATAGGTGACTACTTAAAACAGGTTGAAAGTAAAGCAGAATGCACCTTAAGGTGCATTGTGCTTTACTTTCAGCCTGTTTTAAGCTACCATCTGCTAGAATAAAGAAAATGTTCCTTTTGATACATATTCATAACTGTTTAAATTGGAACTATTTTCTAAAGCGGAGGAATAAACTGAAAGCGCTAAAAGGCGCTTCTATGGGGGAAATGGTTAAGTACGGTAATGTTTGTAACTGGTTAATTTGAGCTTCTTGTTCTTTTTCGCCATGCTCATTTGGTTGGTCATGTACTCAGGTCAAGTCAAGTCAAAATTTCTCTGTTGTCACAGACAACACAGTCAATCACCTCTCCAACCAAATGGTTACAACTAAGCTTGAGAAGAGCATGTCACACACATATTTCATTTATGTAGATGTGTCACGATGGTGTTATGTTTGTGTTAACCTGCTTTGAGCCTTGTTTGCTCCCAAAGTTACTAAGCTTGCTTCTCAACATTATGAAGTTTTGTTTAGGCCTGTTACCTGGCAGACGGAGCGATATTCAGTGAAATCTTGCAAAACTTAGTTAAACCTAATACAACCATTGTGTAACCTATAAGAACATCTAACGTATCAATACGATATAGCCGTGTAAACTACTGTTTGATAACATGTTGCCGTTTTGCTACATTTGAGTGATACCTACACCTCAGCACGTGACAGGGTGACATGGGGTGAGGCTAACTTGTTTCAAACAAGTACAGCGCTCCCTCTCTACAACGACAACACTTACGTGCGTTGTTCGGAGGGAGTCGTTATAGGGAGGGAAATTGGTTTATATTTGCAAACAGGTTGAATCCAGATCAGACGCCGCGTAACGCGGCGTCTGATCTGGATTCAAGCTGTTTATCACTCGTCCTTAAGCTTTTCTTTCTGTCAAAATGTCCAATATGAAACTTTGAGAAAAACAGCAGACGACAACTTCAAGCAGACGATATTACAGCAGTAAAAGCGTTAGACATAATTGTTTTGTTTAGGGAACTGCGGCAAGCGTCATTGTAAGGAAGGAGTCGGTGTTGGGAGAGCCGTTGTAGGGAGGGAGCACTGTAATACGTTATGTCTTTAGATAACTCTTTACGTGGTAGAATTTTATCATTTCGAAACATGTTCATGTATAGAATAGACGGTTTATATTAGGAATAAAAAGAATTTACATAAATTATGTACAAAATGGTGACAGTTAAACCATTCCTCCTCAGAGGCGCATTTGAGCTACTCTACCTACAGTGGAGAATCTGTTATTCTTTCCCGTTTAAACGCAAACGTACGCAAACGCAAAGCACTGAAACGTAGAAAAGAACAACATTTGGACAATTCTGATAATTCTTGTTTATCTTGGTGGCAAACAGTTTGAAGCCTGATCAGACGCCGGGTTACCCGGCGTCTGATCTGGCTCCAAACTGTTTGCACTGCAAATAATAGTTTTAGCGTAAACGCGTTTATTGGGAAAGAATAACACATTCTCCACTGTATGTCTCCATCGAAACAGTGTATTCGGTGATGGTTTGTAATAAAAATGGTAGCCTAAAGCTATAAAGCGATATCATTCTTTTATTTTATATGGCTTTAACCCTTTTACTACTAAATTTTCCGTGAGCTTTTTACCCCTTCACCGTTTCATTGTCGTCTGCTTCCATTTTGTTGTTTGCAAAATCGTTTCAAATTAATGTAAATTCAATGTAGTATGACTAAAACCATATATATACGAGTGTCAAACAGTTTGGATCCTGATCAGACGCCGCGTAATACATCAGAAACCAAACTGTTTGCAAACGCGCTTTCAAGCGTCATTAAGAGTGAAAGGGTTAAGCAGTCATCTGTTTATAACGCATTTGGATATAGGTAATTTGAACTTGAGGATATAGATGAAAGAGTTAAAGCAGAGACAAAGTAAGGTAGCTATTACCTTTGCCCTACATTAAACATTAATCTTTCCAATGCAGTCGACATGTATCTTTGTGTAGAGACGCCGGTACACATGGGCCCGTTTTACTAAACTACTTACGCAAAATTTTTGCGTAAGTTAAAATCGTATTACTCTTATTTTTCAATCATAAACGTTTGCAAACAGCCAAATCAGAGGACGCGCTTAAAGCGCGCCCTCTGATCTGGCTATTTGCTATTTGTAGCAAGTGATAATAAAAAATATAAATTAAAAAATTAAAATTTTGACTTACGCAAAAATTGTGCTTAAGTAGTTTAGTAAAACGGGCCCCTGGTCTTTGTTTGTACTGTAATCATACGATAATTAGGTAAATTGCATAGATTTGTTACAATAAAAACATGTACATGTTCAGAAATATACTTTTTAAAGCTGCACAAAACATGCGTTTAAAGTTGAGAAGACGTTATTATTTCTCATTTAAATAGAAAGAAATACAAACACAATGCAGTTAAACGTAGATAATGACAGTTGTTTGAAAAGTTGTCTTCCAACTATGGATAATAAACGAGCGTTTTAGCATAAACGTGATCATTGTGAAAGAATAACGTCTTCTCCACTGTACATGTATATCTGTTTGACGAAGGACTCAATCCCCAGTACGACGTTTGTTTATGTACATATATTTTCTCTAATCAAATATATCGAACTGTTATTGAGTGTTTATACCGATATAAGTATATACATTGTCTATTTTTTATGTTAATAACGCGACATGTACGTATAAAACATTAAGAAATGTTCATGTCTAAAGTTGAAAGCCTTACGCTTTGACAATCTCTATCGTAACTTTTAAATTACATGTTTCATTATATAGATACATTAACACTCACTTGAAGCGTGTATGTTGAAAGAGCATAGTGAAAATTTTATTGAATATTTTAAGCATCGTTCTTTATTTTCGTACATTTTAAGAAAAAGATCTATCATTAAGCCAAACGCACGATATATTTCATAGATATTAGTTTAAATCAATATTGAATCACATTTTAACTCATCTTCTCATCTAGATCTTCATATTGAGAGCTGTTATACCGGTACAGTGCCCCCTCTCTACAACGACACCCAATTGGAAACACAGATTGTGTGTGTCGTTCGGAGGGAGTCGTTATAGGGAGGGAAAATTAAAAATTGGCATACATACGCAAATAGTTTGAATCCAGAACAGATGATGCCTAACGCGGCGTCTGATCTGGATTCCAGGTGTTTGCCACTCGTTATTATATTTATTCTATCAAAATGTCCTCTTACATGTAACTTCGAAACAAAGCAGCAGACGACAATTTTAAGCAGACGATATTGCAGCAGTAAAAGCGTTAGCATTAATTGTCTTGTTTAGAGAGCTGTGGCAATGGTCGTTGTAAGGAGTGAGTCGTTGTTGGGAGGGTCGTTATAGGGAGGGAACACTGTATGTTAAAATGAACTCAATTCGGATAAAGTTGCCAGTTTAATACAAAAGTCAAATAAGTCTCAAACAGTGCAGGGTCTGATCAGACATCTAGATACAGTAGAGAATCTGTTATTCTTTCCCAATAAACGCGTTTACGCTAAAACTATTATTTGCAGTGCAAACAGTTTGGAGCCAGATCAGACGCCGGGTAACCCGGCGTCTGATCAGGCTCCAAACTGTTTGCCACCAAGATAAACAAGAATTATCAGAATTGTCCAAAAGTTGTTCTTTTCTATGTTTTAGTGCTTTGCGTTTGCGTACGTTTGCGTTTAAACGGGAAAGAATAACAGATTCTCCACTGTAAACAAAGGTCGTAATTCAAAACTTTAAAATACATTTAATTTCTGATTTCTACATCTAATCCTGTTTTATGATATCTCTTTGGAATCGTCTTTTCAAGACGATTCCAAAATGAAATAACAAGACAGGAATAGATGGAGAAATAAATAATAATTGAGATTTTTATAATCTGACTTACGACAACATTTGTCGTACTAAGTTTCATGAAACGGGCCCCGGATGTCTGAAATGGACCCTAGCCATTCTGTTTTCTTCATAATAATGAGGAAAGGACATCAGTTCTTCGAATTCAAACATGTTTATATGGACATTTTAGTGCTTAACCCACTGATCCCTGCTTCGTGACGATTATCGTATAAAATCACACAACGGGTCGCAGTATAATATAGAATAGTATAATATTTATTCTATTATATATAAAAGCTTTTAAGGCAAAATAAAAGTAAAACTGACACTCATGTATGTGCTTTGTACTACATTTTCCTGGTTTAAGTTCCAAGCTGGATTTCAAATCGTTGAGGAACTTTTGTGTGGTTAGAGCGTGCAATGTTGTTTTATAAGTTACAGTTAAAGCTGTTCGACTGAATGATAATAAACTCTTTTACCGCCTTACTCCGAGTAAAATAGCTACATATTTGTTAACAATTCTGATCATGATCAGATACCGTGTGAATTATATACACATAAAAATCTGCCCACTATGAACAACGATCATCTTAACTATTACATTGATAGTATAATGATCACATGTCAAGCAAATTGTATAAGAAACAAGTGCAGACCTTGAACAGACAGGTCTTAAGGGTGTCTACAGCTGTATGATTTGAATCTAAGCCGTTTTCACTAATGCGTGCTGAAGCTGGAGAATGGTTAACGATGCATTAACCCTACCATGATAAATTGTCGTCTGCTTCAAATATATCGTCTGCGAAACAAAATCATAATTAGTTTTAAGCATTTCAGACTGACGAAAAGTTGAAGATGAGTAGCAAACAGTTTGGAATCAGATCAGACGCCGCGATACGCGGCGTCTGATCTGGGTCAAAACTATTTGCAAATGTTAGCCAACTGTCGTTTACAATGCTAAGGGTTAATTGTCCAACGGTTCCTTTGAAAGCTTTTGAATCTCGATGTTTATTTACAATTTCTCAATATTATATTTTATAACCGTTTTCTACCAATATAGCGTCTGCTTTTATTGGGAAGTTTGACAGGAGAAACATCGAATTGAGTATAAACTTTGTTTTTTTTATACTTATCAGATGTCGGTTATTCGTTTTTGGTCTTGATTCAAACAGAGTGTTGAATTCTGGTGCAGTAAAACTTGGACATAGCGGTTTTGATAACGTAGGTTACAATGTTTTGTTTTTGTTTTTTATTATGGTTATGTTATGTCTATTTGAATCAGTTTTTGTTTGTTTAATATATTTTCTTATAACATAAAGTCTGTAATTTGATATATTTCAGACAATTTTCAATATCTTTGAGACAATAAACTACGTGTTTTGTCATATAAGAAATCATCAAACACTTATTGCTTATTTCATTGCTAGATTGTCCCTTTTTGTTGTTATTTCTACAATCTGTTTGTCATAATATCTGCTTTAATCACTTAATATTTATTGCTAGTTGCAGTTTCATTAGTACGAATTTGCATGCATTTATGATTCAGAGCAAATGTCGTGTTATTGTAGGCACTTCATTCAGGGTTTAAGCGACCACTGAGTGAGCATGCGGTAACACCGCTTAAGACAATATACTGTTGCATGCTGCATAGAATAATGCAGAAAGTTCCTGTATTGCATACGTTTTAGTTACTACGCTAAGGTTCTCCATCTAGTGGTGGCTTATCTCAAGATTAATTTCAAATCGATGTACACTAAAACCTTTTTTACGACCTTTGAAAAGAAGGCTAATGGATGTTAAAAAAAACATGTGACAACTTAAAGCAAAGAGGAAGTCAAGCAGAGAATTCCAAAAAGAGCTGACTGCTTTATTGTCACATTTCTTAAAGCAGTAACCTGTCGTAAATACCTAATAACTAACACAATTTAGTGGTCATAATAGAGGGGTTTTACTGTACATAGTTCCCTTAGTGATAAAGTAAAACTATGACTCTGAACACGAGCAAGAGGTTTCTTTGAGCAAACAGTATTTAATTGCAATACTCATTAATACTATGTTAATATTAGATGAACCATTGTTTTGTCACAGTTTATGGAAATAAATGTTTGCTCTTGTGTTCGTCTAAGCCGTTTTTCGAACGATATACTTTTGAATACATTTAACCGATTACCCCATAAATACGCATTTTGACGCCTCTAATTTATTCCTCTAATGAAGAAAATAGTTCCAATTTATACAGTTATAATATGTTTCATAAGAAAATATTTTCTATACTCTAATAGAATGTAGCTTAAAGCAGGCTGAAAGTAAAGCAGAGAATGCACCCTATGGCGCACTCTGTTTTATTTTCAACCTGCTTTAAGTGGTCACCTGTGTATTCAAAACTAGAAAAAATACCATGGGGTAAAGGGTTAAAATCATATTAGATGCTTTAAGATGTGTTACATTAGAATATATTTTAATTGTTTGAGCAATAAATATGGTGTTTGAATATTGTTTTAATGAATATGCATGCTCATTGAGTTTTTGTCATTGCTACCAAAACACCGGACTAAAACTCCTCTAGTCAGATCACTCGAAAGTAGGATTACGTTTGTTGGTTTAGGCAAATGGCAACTTCAAACATGTTTTCATGTAAAATCATGATGTGGGCGTATCAAAGTCATTTGAATTTGAACAACATGGGCGTTTAATTCATGTCTACAAAGATTTATTGATTTAAATATTTTTTGTATAAAATATATGCATGCATTTCACAAACATACAACACATTTAGGATCGAAAGCAAAATGGCTTATGGTGTTTCATTTCTTGCACCGTTATGTAGGTACATACACATGCTCTATGTATAACTATACTATCATATACATTATATATATTTTATATCTTAAATCTTATGTATGTATGGATGGAGGTGTTGAGTTTTACGGCACTGCGACACAACACAGGCCATATAGCGCCGATGAATGATGAGGGAACATGTGATGAGATAATGATGATTTCAGGAAGATAGGCAGATTTAAACGTGGTTAAAATCTGTTGATAGCAAAGTTATAGATTTTCATTAAAACGCTTTAAAACTCTGTTTTCTGTAGGCATAGAATCATGAAAAAAATTAAGTGAAGTGATATAGTGGAAAAGACGTAATTCTTTCCAAATAAACGTTTTTGAAAACACTGTAAATGCAGATCAGATAGGTCTTGGAGGAATAAAGGTTTTTCAAACTTAACACTTCTTAACCTGATACTTCTATCACAGATGCTACTCATATGCAGCTGGTCATGAATTTTCAAAAACATATTATCGGGGTATTCTAATGAGGTTCTGTAAAGTGTGTTTGTTTGTTTATTTGTCATACAAACAATTTACATTGTAAAACATTCTTGTAAAAACATCGTAAAAACATTTTGCTTCACGGAGGTTTGCGGTCTTCGTTATCACAGGGGAGGAACTCTGTCACACTGAAGTCGGAAACGGGACGACGTCCAGTCACGTCTGCATGTCGGATTTATGTAACGAACACGATACAATTGAGTCGGAAAACAATTTATGGACGTGGAAGGAACCGTTAAGATAGTCTGCAGCACTTATATATTTAAAACTATTACTTGAATAAGTATATTCATATTCATTGAGTTTTAATGAATGTCAGCATAAACGGTAACGGGGTTAAAAAGGGCACAGTGTAGCTACAAATGCCAAACTGACTGCAACATTCCTTATTATAGTGCATTTTATACTTTGACCTTCAACAGTGATCTGCTAAAATAGCGAAATGATATGTAATTAATCAAATAATGTATAAACACTATTAAGTTTGAGTTTGTATGTAATTTCGATCAGTCGTATGACGGACATTAGCAGTAGTTTCAAAAGTGTAATGAGGGTTTATCCAATCGAAAGCTCAACTTGTTTGTTGATAATAACAATAACAAAGGCCACTATGGCCCTATATCGTTCACCTCGGGTACCATGCAATACTTGTAGCCCCTATAGTGTTAACAAGATTGTTTCTTTGATTTGACCTAGTTACCTAGTTTTTAATTGGAGGTAACCCAAATAAAAATTCAGCTTGATATTAATATGTCACACATTTTGACAAAGTTTCATGAATTTTTTATGAGATTTGAAGCCTCTAGAGTGTTAACAAGGTTTTTCTATGATTTAACATAGTGGCATAGTTTTTCAACTAACATGATCCAAACTCGAACTTGATCTAGAAATCAATACTGTAAACATTGCGACTAAGTTTCATGAAGATCTGATGAGATTTGTAGCCTCTATAGTGTTAACAAGGATTTTCTATGATTTGACCTAGTGGCCTAGTGTTTGATCCGATAACACCCTTATTCAAACTTGACCTAGATATAAATAAGACATATATTTTGACCAAGTTGCATTAAAAAGCAATGAGATGTGTTGCCTCTAGTGTGTTCACAGGCTGGTTTTTTTTAAATTGTGTGACCAAATAACCTACTTTTTGACCGGACATAACCCACATTCAAATTTGACATAGAAAATAATGAGATACAAATTTTGACTAAGTTTCAGATCTAATGAGATTTTTATCCTGTAGTATGTTCACAGTGTTTCGTCCTCAATAAAATTGATTTTCATTATCGTCCCTTTTCTGAAGTCGACATGCAGGAGTTACACAAGGACAAACGTCGTCTACGGTGTGCGTTACATACACAGTATTCACTGGGTGTCCACTAGATGCTCATTTTCTCGTTATTGGTTAAAGCAAATACTAGTTAATTCACTGATTTATGAGTAATTTGCATAAATGAACTAATTTAAACTTTTTTTTTGATTTCCAAAGGAAATTTGCTGATTTATTGTAGCAAATATACGTTAAACAGACATTTCTAAGGTAAACGATGACTTTAACAGGCCATTCTATATTGAACATACCTCCAAATCCCTTTAAAATTGTCATTTGTATAATATATTTGTTCTAAAACAATATTACAAACATTTCATCAGTTCAACTGAACAAAATGCCTTTCAGACAGACCTGAGCTACTGCATTTGCAAAAGTGCAATCACCGCGCGTGTTTACAAAACCATCAATGTTAATCGTCGTGCAGGTGTGACCGAGCGTCGTCCCGTTTCCAGTTATTGTGTGATAGAGTTCCTCCCCTGTGGTTATATTCCTTTATTTTAACCTCTGCAAATACATGTAGGAATCCACGATTTGGGATATATGATTTGTGATATATAATATATATATAAAAAAAACTTTTCGATACATCTTTTATAATTCTTATAACATGTTATGTATAACAATTATTATCATGCATATTCAATTTAGCAATTTTGCATAGTAGAAAATCAGATTTGAATTTGATTGTTTAAAAATTCAAAATTATTGATCAATTGAAATATTCACTCATCTTTACGCATTTTTAGCTCACCTGAGCACGAAGTGCTCAAGGTGAGCTTTTGTGATCCCTCTTTGTCCGGCCTCCGTCGTCGTGCATAGTGCGTTGTGTGTCGTGTGTCAACAATTTCTTCAAACATCTTCTTCAAAACAACATGCCTGATTGCAACCAAACTTCACAGGAATGTATCTTGGGTCAAGCTCTTTCCAATTTGTTCAACAAATTTGAAACAATGCAGACTCTGGTTTCCATGGAAACCAAAGTGAAACAATAAGGATATCTTAAAAAATCTTCTTGTCAAAAACCACAAGGGCCAGAGCTTAGATATTTGGCACATAGCATTATCTATAGGTCCTCTATAAAGATTGTTCATTGTCCCTGTCCCGGGGTCACCGTTTTACATAGAGTTATATAGTGAAATGTTCAAACATCTTCTTCTTCAAAACAACATGCCTGATGG
This sequence comes from Gari tellinella, assembly GCA_922989275.2. Lineage (NCBI taxonomy): Eukaryota > Metazoa > Mollusca > Bivalvia > Cardiida > Psammobiidae > Gari > Gari tellinella. The sequence continues at coordinate 55,818,934 of OV277859.1, forward strand.
CAACCAAACTTCACAGGAATGTTCATTGGGTCAAGCTCTTTCAAAGTTATTCAAAGAATTTGAAACAATGCAGCACACTGGTTACCATGGCAACCAAAGTGAAAAAATAAGGAAATCTTAAAAAATCTTCTTGTCAAAAACCCCAAGGGCCAGAGCTTAGATATTGGCACATAGCATCATCTATAGGTCCTCTATCAAGATTGTTCAAAGTTTGACCCTGGGGTCAAAATTGGCTCCGCCCCGGGGGTCACCGTTTTACATAGAGTTATAAAGTGAAATGTTCAAACATTTTTCTCTGAAACCATTATGGCCAGAGCTTTTGTATTTGGCAATGCGTAACGTCTAGAGGTCCTTCACATATGTTGACGATTTGGATCCGGTCTGTTGAATATCTGGGTCACTGGAGCTAAAATATAATTTTTCAATGAAAACTTTAAAAATCATCTTGTCTGAAACCAACATACACTAAGCTTAGATAGTTTGCACATAGGATTGTCTACATGTTCTTTATCAAAATTGTTCAAATTTTGTCCCTGGCCCCGCCCTGGGCATCGCTGTTGTAAGTAGAGTTATAAAGAAAAGTTCAAACACATTTTTCTCTGAAACCATTATGGCCAGAGCTTTGATATTTAGCATGGTGTAACGTCTAGAGGTCCTTCACATATGTTGTCGAATTGGTTACGGTCTGTTGAATATCTGGGTCACTGGAGCTAAAAATAGATTTTTTCAATAAAAACTTTAAAAACTTTCTTGTCTGAAACCAAAATACACTGAGCTTAGATATTTTGCACATAGCATCGTCTACAGGTCCTCTATGAAATTGGTCAAATTTTGCCACTGGGGTCAAAATTTGCCCCGCCCCATGAGTCGCCATTTTACATGGAGTTATACTGTGAAATGTTCAAACACATTTTTCTTTAAAACCAAAATGGCTAGAGCTTAGATATTTTGCATGATGTAATTTCTAGAGGTCTTTCAGACATGTTGATGAATTGGTTCCGGTCTGTTGCATATCTGGGCCACTGGAGCTAACAATAGATTTATTTGAATGAAAACTTTAAAAAATCTTCTTGTCTGAAACCATAGTACACTGAGCTTAGATATTTGGCACATAGCATCGTCTATCGGTCCTGTATCAAAGTTTTTCAAATTTATGTCTCTGGTGTTATCAAAGGCCCTACCCCTTGGATCACAGTTTTACATAGAGTTATATAGTGAAATCTGCAAACATCTCCTTTTCAAAAACGATAAAGGGCCAAAGCTTAGATACCGGTATTTGGCACAGAGTATTATCTGTAGGCCCTCGATCAAGATTGTTGAAGGTTTTCTAAAAAATGACACCGCCCCTATGGGTCACAGTTTTACATAGAGTTATATAGTGAAATCTTCAAAGAATCTTCTCATAAAATATCACAAGCAACTGCGGTTAGATATTTGGCACATAGTATCATCTACTGATCCTCTATCAAGAGCATTCACATTATGTCCCTGGGGTCAAAAGTGACTCCGCCCGAGGGTCAAAGTTTCACAAATCTTCTTTTCTGAAATCACTTGATCCATCACCATGTACAGGTGAGCGATTAAGGGTCTTTCTGGACCTCTTTGTCTTTTTATTATTCCATGAACATTTATAACATTTGTCACTGCTTAACCATTTTAGTCTCAATGACCTCATAGAGCGCCTTTGCAAACAGTTTTGATCCTGATCAGACGGCATCTGATCAGGATCAAAACTGTTTGCCACTCGTTTTGAAATTACGTCAGTTATATTGCCTTAAATCTAACTTTGAACTATATTGCAGACAACAATATTTAAGCAGACGACATTATGGCTGTGAATGGGTAAAAACCTCACGGTACATTTGATCATGAAAATGTTAATATTGTGCTTGTGTGAGGAATTATTACAGAATGGTTTCATATGATGATTTAAACTCGTTTTCTCCTGCTATTTACCCTTTTGAAAAGCAATAAAGGTCCATATATTCTGTTTGAAAATATATTTTGACTTTTTGAACGTTTAAATGAAGAAAATCGGAATACAAGCTAAACCCTGTGATAACCCTTATCCTGCGGTAATATCGTTTGCTTCGAAATTATTGTCTGCAATTTTTTTTAAATCTAGAGTTATACATTTTAGCTCACTAGAGCACAAAGTGCTCAAGGTGAGCTTTTGTGATACCCCTGCTGTCCGGCGTCCGGCGTCCGTCCGTCCGTCCGTCTGTCTGTCATTCTGTCCGTCTGTCTGTCCGTCAACAATTGCAAATGACTTCTTCTCTGAAACCAATAGCCCCAGTGTAACCAAACTTCATCAGAAGCATCAGTAGGGTGGGGTAATGAAAAGTTGCTAAAAAATGTGTGGGTGGGGTAATTTGTCTGGTTGCCATGGCAACCGTGCACGATATCTAGAAAAATCTAGAACAAAAATGTTTCTAGTTGTTAAAAGAATTTTGATCCGTCTAAAAACATGTCCGACAGAGGCCGTGGTCACTTTCTGTGTTCGGAAATATCGAATTAAACGTTAAAAACATTCTAGAAGTCATATTTCTGGCTATATCTTTATGAGATTTTGTCATTGTCATGTCCTTGACAATTTTGAGGTCATACTGGAATATAGGTTATGTCGGGTCATAAAGTATGTCAGTAGGTCAAATCGCAGAAAAAGCTTTTTTGCCATTCCAGAGGCAATATTTTAGCCCAATCTTCTTAAAACTTGCTTAGAATGATTATCTTGACAAAAGCTACACTTTTTGTTAATATGCGTGACATACGGTTTAAATGTAGGTCAGTAGGTCAAAACATAGAAAAAGCTTCTTAACACTGTAGGAGACATATTTTAAGCTATAATGTCATTAAACTTGCTCAGAATGGTCACCTTTACCAAATCTAGGCAATGTAGTACTATGGATTACTGGGGATCAAAAAGTGGGTCAGTAGGTTAAATCATAGGAAAAGCTTAAAAGTATTCTAGGGCCCACACTGTCTCCTTAATTTCATGAAACTACTTCAGGTTGATCACCTTGACAAATAGTATATGTGTTGTTTGTTGTTGTATTGTTGCAAATGTTATGTGTTTATATGTTCATTGTCATATTCACAAATTCACTAATCTGAACAAAACGGCAACATCGACAATACATGCGCCTGTCACTGCTATCAGTTTTCTTTAGCGCATAAGCTTAATCTTCGCAACTATATGTATATGTATATCCAATAAATAGCAGCCTAGTCTAATGTATCAGCAATATGTTCCTACATTCACACTCTATTGGACACTTCCAATATTTTGCGTAATGTCGCAAAACACAAGCTATTTGGTTTGCAAATACTTTCGTGTGTTTAAACAAAGCTGCTTGGCCTATAGGAATTGCGCAGTAAGGTTTTTGCAACTATCAGGCAAACACGCCCATTCCAACACAATACTTGGATTAGATATAACTTATTTCATGGCTTGTCGTACATAGCAATCGCAATATTTTGAAGACTTTACTGTTTCTACATTTTAACTAATAACAGTATTTGTAAATGTATCATTTTTTCCATGAAATGCATTCGATGTGGTCCATGCAGCCATTTCTCTTTCCATATGAAAACCATAAACGAATTAACAGAACACGAAATAATATAATGCGTTGATTGTGTATGTTGAGATCTCACAGGGTCAATTGATAAAAATATTAACTTCATAGCGGGAAACAAGCTCATGTTTGATTGTTGTCCAAATGAAACCGACTCTATATGTATACCAAGATCTATTAACATAGGTAGTTCTCAGTCCTTGCTGCATTGGTAGGTTTGTGCGATGTATTTTGCATTTCGACAAATGAAAAATCGAAAGACGCATCCTATGCTGTAGACCAACTTGTGGAGACAGCGTTAAAGGATGCTGCAACTGAAGACATTAGCAATGAATTGTTGGACTCGATGTGATTACAGAAGCCGTTCATTGGTTTAGCACTTTACAAATTATTAACTAAATGAGTGCAACGCCGACTTTTTGCTCCACCCAAAAAACAAAATCAAAGACATTAGCAAGTATTTATAAAGACACGAGATCAGACAAGCAACATGTTTCGAAACAGATAAAACCTGATCGCAGACTCCTACAATGTATGTTTAATGAAGCTAGTTCAGGCCTAACCGTGCAGAATGACGATGTACTGAAGCATGAGCTGTCTTCAACTCCACTAGCATCGGCAGAATCTAAAGGAGTAATGAACCAGACAGTTCAGTCCCGAATTCTGGATATTCTGACAATAGATCTGTGAATTGAAATCGCACAACAGATACAGTGGAGAATCTGTTATTCTTTCCCGTTTAAACGCAAACGTACGCAAGCGCAAAGCACTAAAACGTAAAAACGTAGAAAAGAACAACTTTTGGACAATTCTGATAATTCTTGTTTATCTTGGTGGCAAACAGTTTGGAGCCTGATCAGACGCCGGGTTACCCGCGTCTGATCTGGCTCCAAACTGTTTGCACTGTAAATCATAGTTTTAGCGTAAACGCGTTTATTGGGAAAGAATAACAGATTCTCCACTGTATCTGACTCCCAGAAATCTACATGTGTTATAATACATGTATATGGTCATGTTCTTATTTAGGCTCGAGACAGACCTCAAGGATGTCAGACATTCGAAGAGTATGCTCAAGAATTTGTTCAGTCGGTATATTCCCATTTCACAGGCACACCTACTCGCATTGATGTCACATTTGATACCTTGGGGAAAATGTCTATCAAAGCTGCCATTGGAAAAATCACAGGTCCAGAAGACCCACTACCGCATGTCAGAGAGCCATTCCTTGTGCTCGACGAAAACTACAAATTCATTGTCGAGTTTCTAACATCTCAGTGACACATTATAATCAGAAAGGGTTGCTTGTTGTACCAGGGAGAACGTTCGTAGGCGTTATAAATGCAAAGTCAAATAGCTTCCATGCTGATAAGTTTTCGGTCGATCATGAAGATGCTGACACTAGAATGATAGTCCATGCTAAGGATGCTGTTGCAAGCGGGGTTGATCGTCTGGTTGTAATATGCAGGGACACAGACGTAATACTGTTGATGCTTCGTAGGAAATGACGTGGTAACATGTATGATATCCGGTACAGCGAAGCAAAGGGGATGATTTTTTGTTAACAAGATATACGAGGCACTCATAGGTTCCATACCTTTACTGGTATAAAGACACATGCCGGTATAGGTAACTCATGAAAATCAAGACAGCCTTGGACCCCCACCCCACTTACTATGTATCACCCCCAATTTGATAAGAAATCTCTCTATCCCAATGACATACATGCAACTCGTATCTTGCTATTGCAAGACAAAGTGCAGCTCGGCAAGATGTGCTTGATATAAAAGCCAACAAGTATGCATGTATGAATGTGGTTGTGAGGCAACAAACTGTGTAACTCAGATTAATGGTAGCATGCGTCTGTATTAGAATCCCCGCATACTCACTTTTGCTAGACGCGTCATTGTAAACTGAATGTATGTAGATCGGTGATCGGATTGTTTCATAACGAAGCATTATGCATGTCTTTAAGTACATCGAATTGGCGATGAAAGTTCTGTAAAGTTCTTCGAAAGCTTGGTCAAATGATACCACGACTGAATGGTTTGTGATTTTTCTTCTTCGTTCAAATATCTCTAAAAGGATATTGATATTGTAAATGTTCATTTGTAAAACTGTACGTTAAAGTATGTGAATAATTATACTGAATATTTACACCTAATTCATTTGGTATGTGTTAAAATAACACGTATACAGACTATAAAGCACAACTTCCCATCACAAAATTGTAAATACACCATGTTTTAGCCAGATACATAGTGGTAACCCTTGGATTTGTCACAAAACCAACGATGACATTTTATAGCAATTCGAACCTAACATGGCCATCCATTCTGTATGTTCATGTCAATCCAGTGTTCCTAAGAATGTAATACTTGATACAATGATAATTTCCCCAAAATGAATGTAAGAGGAACTCTTTTGACATCGCACACAATCCAATTTTTTGGATGATTTTATAAAACGGGGTTGTCTCAGAACTTGTCTATTTTTATACCCTAAAACGCTTATTTCAGTGATGAATTTTCGTAGTGAATTGCTGATTCATGTCAATGGTGTAGATATACATGTACATAAAAGTAGTTTGATTTTATAAGAAAACAGACAATAAATAACAAACAAACAAACATAAAAAAGAAAGAGAAAAACCTGAGTTATTGCCACAAGAAAGAATATTGACTGTAAGATTACATTTGATTTGATTATTAAACTGCTGCTTTTATTAAATTTATACTAAGTAAACCAAAAAAAGTTCGATATTATAAGAAAACAGTCAAAATTACCACAAACAATTCTCATTAAATATAAAATAGAAAACCCAGAGTTATTGCCCCTGGAAAAGAGCACTGGCAGTAATATTAATTTGTATTTGCATATTAAACTGCTTCTTTATGTCAAAAGTGTAAACAAACATAAAAACATTATGAGAAATCAGTAAAAAAAATAACAAAAACGAATTCCCATTTAGAATTAAATATGGAACAGAACAACTAGAGTTATTGCCCCTGGAATAGATCGTTGAATGTAATATTTACAAAATGTACTTTTGTTTGCATATTAACCTGCTCCTTTATGTCAAAAGTGTAAACAAAATTAGAACATTATAAAAAAACAGTCAAAAATAACGAAAAGAAATTCCCATTAAAAATAAAATCTGGACTAGAAAAACCAGAGTTATTGCCCCTGGAATAGAGCATTGACTGCTACATTTATATATTTTATTTGCATATTAAATCGTTGATTTATGTCAAAGGTGTAAAGGAACAAAAAAAAGTTTGATGTTATAAGAAAACAGTAAAAAAATAACGAAAACAAATTCACATAGAAATAAAATAGATTTATAAAAATCAGAGTTATTGCCCCTGAAAAAGGCCATTGACTGTAATATTTACATTCATTTGCATAGACGTAACGTCAAAAACTGATGCCCCTCGAAGAAAATCACTCCCATGGCGCTTCTTTGTTTTTTTAAGTATGTAAAGCTTGAAAAGTATATAAGTATTATATACCAACATAAAGATCAAGACTTGCTGAATACAGTGATGATATCATATTTTAGAAATATACATTAATTTTTCAAAATCAGTCGTCATTATCAGCGCCGATCATTAAAATATCAAATGTCCCACGTTACAATTGCGGTCCGCGGATTCAGAAAAAAACGCCTGTTTACCATTTAAAAGCGGGAAAATAGCCATTAGGCACATCTCGTCTGCAACGTTGACTGAAAGTCATTTCCGATTTCAACGTCCATTTTTTTCAAAATCCTACGTTAGAAGCGCTTGAAACGAGAATTCTTCAAACGGCAGAAATTTGTCCCAATTTTCCGAAAAAATGTCAGTATTTGTTTTTACCTGATTACTGACATTGAAAGAATTGATAAAATTTAACCATATTTGCAGAAAAAAATACGTTTTTTTCTACTGTTTACAAATATATCATTGTTTTAACAAAACCACTGCATGTGCTTTTTTATTCCGTAAATTGAATTGTCTAGTAAAATGTCCTAAAGTAAAAAATAACGTCATTTTTTCAAGTTCCGAAAAAGTAGCGTTATTTTTTCAAAACAATAATGGGCTTTAGAAAAATAAAAATTACATAGAAAAAATACGTTTTTTCTATTATTTTCAAATTAATTGTCGTTTTTACATAACCGTTTCATGTATCGTTTTAGTCCCTAAAATGAATTGTCTAGTAAAATGTCCCAAAGTTACAAAATAACGTCATTTTTATTCGATATTTACAAATGCATAAAACTAGCGTTTAATATGAAAAACAAAAAATAGTGTTAGCGAGAAAAGAGTTTCATAGAAAAAATAAGAATATTTGACGGTTTTCAAGCATATCTTTGCTTTAAAAAATCTGCTTCATCATAGTTTTTAATCCGTAAAATGAAGTATGCAGTAAAATTCCCCAAACGTTACACTGCGTAAATAACGTCACACACATTCACTTTCCACGACGTTTCAAAGCAAGCACGGGTTAAGCCAATATCAAATCGTTAAAACTCAGTAAAACACCTTCATTGAAATTACTTCGAGCATTTGTTATTGTTCTTTGCTTCTTGTGCAATTTATATTTTGCAAATGGAAGTATCCGTGTCTCTACAGAAACAGAATTAACACCCGAAAGAACGCGTGTATAAAATATAAATAAAAAGTTTTTTATTGACTAGCTCTAAAAATCTAGATCCAACTTCGAGTGAATTTCAACATATAAAACGTAGCAAACCGTGTAAACAAAGATACGTTATCACATTGAAATGCCGCAACTGGGTCCAGAAAACATGGCGCGTAGGTACCCATGAATTGTAAACAACGCAGACCTTGATCAGACACCGCATATTTATACAGATGTTGACCAGAGTCTAGACTGATTATCATATTCTGTACTCTAAACAGATGGACTCATTTACTGTATGCACAACTTACAGTCAACAAACCAAACTTTATTTCTTCAAAGTCTCGACAGCCTTTTCTTTTTTCATCTCTCAAACACATTGACAGCTGTACAAATGTACCTGTCGTTAGGGGAAACCAACCCTACCAATATAGTCAATATTGATTTTTAATAGGAAAAGTGGTGTCATAATTGACGTCACCAGTATTTGTATATTTACGTCATCAACGAAAAAACCCACAATAAATGTATTTATAGATGTATAGGCGCCTAGTTCATTAGCCTGGTAGATCAAGTAGAACTGTATTTCAACGTCATGTGTAACGCCGTGGGTGAGGAGCTTTTGACGTTACGTCAAACGGAATTATTGTCAAAGGTGTAAAGAAAAAGAAAAATAATTTGATGTTATAAGAACACAGACAAAATAACGAAACAATTACTACAAAAAATATGAAAAAGAAAGAGGAAACTCAGAGTTATTGCCCCTAGAAAAAGACATTGACTGTAGTATTTTACTTTTTTTTATAATATTTAGCAATTACAGACATTTGTGAACTAATCGTAACCAATAATAGTTCATTTGATATATTTAACATGTAAATAAAGTAAGGTATATATTATGGTATACAAAAATCTGCACTCGTTGACCTTTGACCTCATTTCTGACCTTATTTTGAACTTTTCGACTTTACATCCCCTCCTAGAATTTCTAAGATATGTTCACTGAACACAAATCAAGTGGATGTAACCCGTCTACACGACATGCCATGAGGGGTCAAAAACGGTCAAAATGTTGGTAGACTATTAGTTGTGTGTCCATTTTATCACCGAAATACGCTGTATTTACAAATGCTTCATGTTGAATACCTTTTAGTACTGCATTGAGCTAAAATGTAACTGATAGGTCATTTTACAGAATATGATTAATAATTGGGTCAGACTTAAAATGCCGTTTCTTTTGTTCTTTGCAGTAGTTATTCTAAACTTAGGAAATAACTTTAAGAGTCTAAATGTGTCAATGCTTCCTGCCTTTCCCACTATGTGTTTTTCGGAATTAAAACAAAATGAGGTTTTATAATCAAAATCACACATTCGTTGTTTTGATTTATTGTGAATTTGTTCACGTTTGGGAATTAAGGTGTGGGTGTTATAATTACCCTGTCTTCAAACCGTTAACGAATTTACGAAAATAGGTTCAAACATATGAATTCTGCACTAATATATAAAAACAACATATTCAGCTATGCATCGCAAAGCAAATGAACCCAGCATAGGTTATTACGGTCTAAATACCCTCTTTAACACAGGGCTTCCATTTCTCCGGATTTTTCCGAAATCTTCAGATTTTATACTAGCATATGGTAGCTTAAAGCAGGTTGAAAGTAAAGCAGAATGCTCATTAAGGCGCATGCTGCTTCACCTTTAACCTGCTTTAAGTATTCGCGCTTGAAAAATATAAAAATTTGAAATTTTAGGATTTTTCATGCTCAGCTTGTGGCAGCCCTGGTACTACATTTAACACGTACATGTAATTCGATGATATTATTTTATTTACCCTTTCATCGACAAAGACGACACAAGTCCACATTGAAGACGGCCTGGATCCAGATCATGGGCCTGGGAGTCTGAACAGGATCTAATCTGCTAGTCAATCGTATCAATATGTATTCAGTCCAAACGTCTCGAATTTAAATTTAGCATATTATTGTAAACGACATAGCTGTCAAAACGGTTAAATCGCAAGGTTAAAATCTTGAAATGCGGTGAACACGTTCAGCCACTAATGCAGATTTTTAAGATGATTCCCGCATGAATTCCCGCGGCTATTGGTTTCATAGTCGATGTGCTGTTTAATTATTTACGTAAACCATTTAATTCACTGTAGGATTTAATATGATGGCCCTAACATGCCTTCTACAACAATTACACGACTTTCCAGGTCTTGAATGGGAAATTGCAATTCCAACGAGATTAATATTTTTATTTTTCATGTCGGCCTTTATTTGGTGTTGGCATCACCATGACACCTGATGTAAACGGAATAAGTTTTTTCGGTATATAATAATAAAAATAATAATAATAATAACGACTTTATTTTACGTGGATAACATATTTGGTGTGTAACCAATTTTCAATATGGCCAATATGGTATATAAGGATTACATAAGATATATATAGAACAATCTCTCAATTACGACCACTGCTTGAGCTTAAATATTTAATGGTTATTTAGTTTAATGCAGATGGCTGCGTAAAACAAGTTAAACGTAAAGCCGAAAGCTCCTATAGTGGATTTCAGTTCTACTTCTTGAATATCGCAATTTAGACTAGATCTAGATCTATACTTTCAATTTAGTGGTCGCAATAGAGGGGTTTTACTGTACAGCGTTCCCTCTCTACAACGACACCCAATGGGAGACAACAATGTTAAACAATATTCGTAGGGAGTCGTTATAGAGCGGGAAATTGGCTTGCATTTGCAATCAGCTTGAATCCAGATCAGACAGGTAGAACGAATATAATGAGATAGGACCAATATCGGTACGCCCGATACATGCGGTCGTTCTGGGTATTGTTCGACAATATTGACATGACGTTGGTGACCTCTATTAGCATAATTTCACACTTTGTTGCATTTCTAAATATAGCTTCGGAACACTTCGTTATCATTTGTACGAGGACGCACATTGTTACCACATCAGTACCGCGAAAATATATCATTGCTCGGTTACACAAACATCGATAGGTATTTAGAGCAAGTGGTAAGGAAGACGACTATACATTATTTTTCCTACAGTCAGTGGTTCGAATCCCATGCAATACTCATGTATTTTATTACTCTTTTTTTACAATTTATACTGTTTCTTTTAAGTATTCATACATATAGTTTGGTCTAAAAAATAACATTTTATGAAATAAAAAAATGTTCCCCTCTATCGGGATTCGAACCCGGAACCTCGATGTTACAAATCCTTTGCTCTAACGACACACTGTTGTAGATGAGTTACATCAGAGGGTTGTAAATTAGGTATATATTGACAAGAGTCGCAGGTGAGGACATCGATGATCTTTCTTGAATTAAACCCTACTCTAAAGCGCAACATGGTGCGTTTAGTGAATACGATTATACTAGGAGACTCGGGAATAATAGTTTATCAACAACAACTTTTTGAACTTGCTCAATGTGGAGTGTTAATCCACTGAGGATCACAACTGTAACAAGATTCACGTAATCAGCCGAAACAACCCGACGCTTTACGATTCGCTATCGATTATTGATTTATACTGCGTCATCTCGCTGTAATTTATTGATGCATAAAGTTCAACGTCAGGTCAATAGTGTCGAACAATAGAGTATCGATGTTTAGAGGTATTGGTCCGATCTCAGTCTTGACGTACTGCCTTATCGCTTACAATTTCAAAGATTCAAGATTCAAGATTCAAAAGTTTTATTGTAACTTAAACATATAATGTTTCTCGTTACATACATAATATATACACAAATATTACAACATGACAAGATATTGTAAGAATATAAACATGTTATAAACATATTTGTAATTTCATGATTTAACCTGTTTGAACGTGTTTGACACGTTCATGAGGTTGAGCTCTCATATAAATGTACTATACCCACAAACTAGTCTACAAAATAAACAATTTTTGATGGCATACTATTCTGTTACAAACTATAGCAAGTAGTTGATTTATAGGACATTTTCTAAAGTTTACTAAGCCATTTCCATTTATCACATAAATTTTAGATGAAATTCAAAGGCAAAAGTGACACACAAAAAAACGTAACATCACGATTTGCCGTTATCGACTATGATCGGTGGTGCAGAGGCTTCTGTAATGGAAGGAACAGGATGAGTGGTGTGATATAAGGAACACTCTTTCTCCCCTCCATTTCTTTGTCTGTATCGTATGCCTGGTCAGTCTGTATGATCTCTTTCTTTATGGCTATGCCTGGTTGTCTGTTAGTGTGTCTCAAGGTCGATCTGTCGATCTCTCTCTTTATCTCTCTCTTTGTATGTCCATCTCTGTCTCTATGTCTCTTTTTTCTCCCTGTCCCCCTCTCTTCTCTGCCCCACACTCTCCCATCTCCCAAGTTTCCCTGTCTATCTAGATGTCTGTCTGTCTTTCCCTCCCTGTCTTTCTCTGTCGATCTCTCTCTCTCTCTCTCTCTCTCTGTATTTGTATTTCTCTCTGCCTCTGTATCTCACTCGTCAGAAGCGTTTTCGGCCATTTAAGACAGTGGTAAACTTGAGAAAAAAACCCACTTTTGATGTGTGGCATGTGCTGGCTGAGTCAGCAGTAGACAGAACAAGTGTTATTTGTACACATCGATGATTTTCTTTACCACTGCAATGGTTGAAACAGGTACGAACTAAATACAATAATAAAATGTATATTCTAATGTACAATCCAACTTGTCTCATTTTGTCGTTCAAAGAAGAAAACAGATTAACCCTTAGCCTGTCACTCACGACTATAGCCCCATATGCAAACATCTTGGATCCGGATGAGACGCCGAGTAACTCGGCGTCTCATCCGGATCCAAGCTGTTTGACACTCGGACAACATTTTCAGCAATTTGGAGCAACTTTGAAGCACTTTGAAACTTGAAACAGACGAGAAATATAGCAGACGACAATTTATTTGGCGGGCTAAGGATTAATGCAGATCTTTAACCATTTCCTCCATAGCCAAAAGTACTAATTACCTTTATCTAACTGTGTAAAGAAAACTGCTTAGAGCATGATGAGGGTAAAACAGAAAGCTCATTTCGGAGAAATTCTTCTTTACATTTTATATTCTTTCAGCTGCCATTTGTGTCTAACAACATCAATAACTAATTAAGTATAACCCGACGTCTGATCAGGCTCCAAACTGTTTGCCACTCAGATTAAAACTAGTAGTCTGAATTGTCAACATGTTGTCATTTTTTATATTTCATTGCGATGCGTTTGCGTTTGAACGAAATAATTACGTTTTTCCACTGTATTTCAGACCGGTAGTCAACTCGCAATCGATGGCCATCGATTTCTTAACTGAACACGCTACTGGGGCCCGTCTTATGAAACGTCGTACGACAAATATTGTCATGAGATTCTCAATTATCATTTATTTCTCCTTCTAATCCTTTCTTGTGAGTCTCTTTGGAATCGTCCTTCCAAGAAGATTCTAAAGAGATGTCACAAGACAGAATTTTATGGAGAAATCAGAAATTAGATCTGTATTTTAAAGTTTTGACTTACGGCCGTTTTTGTCCAACGACGTTTCGTAAGACGGACTCCAGTACCTTTAATGTAATTGTAAATCAGTTGGATACTCTCTACAACGCGCCCAAAGGGAGACACAAATTATGTGCGTTGATCGGTCGGAGTCGTTATAGGGAGGGACATTCGCAAACAGCTTGAATTCAGATGAGACGCCGCGTGACGCGGCGTCTCATCTTAATTTAAACTGTTTGTCACTCATCATTTAGTTTTTTCTGTCAAAATGTCCATTATGTAAATTTGAGGAAAGCAGCAGACGCCAATTGTATGTAGACGACATTGCAGCCGTGAATAGGTTGTACATAATTGTGCTGTTTAGGGAACTGCGACAAGGGTCGTTGTAAAGAGGGAATCGTTGTTGGTAGGGCCGTTGTAGGGAGGGAACACTGTATCTCATGTATTTTTGTTATTGTTAGTATGTTTATGTTTAAACGTTGAAGAAGTTGTTTGCATTAATATCATCTTCCTTCTGAATCACAACCTGTCTTGAACACCAATATGTCTAAAGCAGAGAAGACGTTATTTACAAAGAAACGTGGTTTTGCTTAAACAACTATTTCCGTTGCAAACCGGTAAGAGCCATAGGTGTCCGGCTTAAAAAAAATGTGGTCTACTGTATACAGTGGAGAGTCTGTTATTCTTTCCCAATAAACGCGTTTACGCTAAAATTATTATTTGCAGTGCAAACAGTTTGGAGCCAGATCAGACGCCGGGTAATCCGGCGTCTGATCAGGCTCCAAACTGTTTGCCACCAAGATAAACAAGAATTATCAGAATTGTCCAAAAGTTGTTCTTTTCTACGTTTTAGTGCTTTGCGTTTGCGTACATTTGCGTTTAAACGGGAAAGAATAACAGATTATCCACTGTATAAGACAAGGTATATAACTTCAGGGACAGGGCGACCCTGACCAGGACGAATCTATCGTACTTTTTTCGCTATTCAGATAAAAGTTAAATCGTCAAGCTATTTAAAAATGCTGTCATTCTGCTTTTTTTTTTAAATGTATTGCTTGTTGGGTTCAGATTCATTCAAACTGGAGAATAATGTCTTCTCCGCTGAAATGGCTGTAAAACATTGTTTTTTCTGTAGAAATATCGTATAAGAGTTGCCATTGGTTACGTGCTTACATTACATGCAGATCACCTAAGTGACTAATAAGAAACTAATGAAATTGCTTATGGTTAATCCTTTCACTCTAAATGACGCCTACAAGCGCGCTTGCAAACAGTTTGGATCCTGATCAGACGCCGCGTAACGCGGCGTCTGATCAGGATCCTAACTGTTTGACACTCATATCGATATATTTTACGTCGTACTACATTAAATATTACTTTAAAGCGATCTTGGAAACAAAAAAATTGAAGCAGACGACAACGAAACGGAGAAGGGGTAAACATCTCTCGAACATTTTGATAGTGAAATGGTTAAATATGCTGAGCTGTCTTAAAGCATGGCCAGGTTTGTTAGAAATAATTACTTGTTTTGACGTAGAATAAGGCGTAGGTGTTTCCATTAGATTTTACATAAATAAAATGTAAATTAACGCTAGCATTTAGTAATACATAGGCCTATACATTAAAACCTCTTTATAACGACAATTAAATTGTGTTAACTAGTAGCTGTTTACGGCAGCTGACTGCTCAAAGCAAAGTGGCAGTGAAACAGAAAAGCTCCTTAATGAGCTTTCTGTTTAGTTGCCATCTTGTTTTAGCTGTCACCTGTCTTTTATACAATCAATTAGCCTTCATTTTAGTTGTCTTAATAGCGTGTTTTTACTGTATATGTACAGTCGAACCTCGTGTAACTCATTCAATGCCATGACGTCATCAAGATAAAAAATTATAGTCTGCTTTTTATTTCTTAAATTTAAAATTTAGGAATTTTGACTTAGGAGTATTGAAATGAGTGTCAGACAGCATTGGTTCAAACTGTTTGCAAATAACCGTTGCACTCGGGGTAGGGCAGGAAATGGATTGTGCCGAACATACCAATATTCTAAAGTTAATACGTGTCAAAGCCACGTTTTTACTTTGAAATACCGATATTTACACGTATGACTTAAAGGAAGCTCGAGATTTTATCTAAAAAAATACGGATAAGTTCAACTTAAAGGAGCCGTGTTTCTCGAGAGTCGACTGTATAGGTATTTCTGTTCCAACCATACACACCAGAACAAACCATTTTAATGTAAATTGGTGTATGAAAGGAAGACATGGTGTAATGTGAAGCAATCCAAGCAGAGCAAAATTGTCCGGTTTTATTTTAGCTTGGGTGTCAAGGTGAGCGGTAAAGCTGTAGAACTATAGAAAAGCCTTTCTTAAGCGACATTCGGTAGGATCAAATATAGTGTTTAAAGTAGATAGTTACTTAACATGTTGGTACCTAGTGACGCGTATATGCGGCTTTACAGCCAGTGTTACCGGGACCCAAATCAGAGAGCTCCTAAAGGAGCACTCATATCATGATTTACCCTGCTTTTCATTTTGCCACACACTTTCCTCAAAGGTCAAATATACTGTACTTAATTGGACACTGGAATTGTCTATACAGAATGCTGATTTTTGAGACATTTTGATTGCATTTACCCCGCATTAAAGATCACTGTTGTCAAATGCAATACAACCCGATATCTCGCTTAAAATGAAAATACAGTGCTCCCTCTCTACAACGGCCCTACAAACAACGACTCCCTCTTTACATTGACCCTTGCCACAGTTCCCTAAATAAGACAAGTATGTCTAACGATTTTACAACTGCAATATCGTCGGCTTAAAATTGCCGTATGCTGTTTTTTCAAAGTCACATATTTGATAGAAAACAACATAATAACGAGTGACAAACAGCTTGAATCCAGATCAGACGCCGCGTAACGCGGCGTCTGATTTTGATTCAAGCTGTTTGCAAATGTAGCCAATTTCCCTCCCTATAACGACTCCCTCCGAACAACGAAAACAATGTTTGTCTCCCATTGGGTGTCGTTGTAGAGAGGGAGCGCTGTACCAGTATTTAAAGATAAAACATCTCTAAGCCACATGTTAACCTTGAAATACGGATATGTTAGTCTTTAAAAGTGAGTTTGAAGTAATACAATCAAAGTGTTTAAATACAAACAAACTCGACTCAACCGATTTGAGTTTTTAAGGTTCGTCTGTACCACGAACATTTTTTATGACCCGTCTTTACAAGCCTAATTGAAGTTGTTTTTGTTTGGTAACTTTTAAACGTGATTCCCTGCGGGTTTGAACTAAATTGTATGACCATTACGATAAACATGAAATTGCGGTTAATTACTGTATTGTTTTTATCCATAATTTAGCTAGTACAATGTTAGTTACATGTACTTGCTGGTTTTTGGCTACTGATGTTAATCTTACTTAATAATAGTTTAGACATTTTAGCAGACGATACAATGGCTTTGCGTGGATTAAAGCATATGTTAAATCTGATGATGATTAGTTTAAACCATTATCCCTAGCGATTTCATTAAAACCTGTCTATTACGACCACTAAATTTGGTTAATTATGAGGTGTTTACGACATATGACTGATTAATGCAAAAATTTCAGTAAAACAGAAAGCTCCTTAAGTAGCTCTTTCTTGTCTTTACTGTCACATTTCTTTCAGCTGTCACCTGTCTTTTATACACTTATTAGGTTTATTTTGTGGTCGTAATAGAGAAGTTTTACTTATAAAAGTCCTTTACAAATAGCAAATCTGTGAAGAGTATGTTTGCATATGCAAACAGCTCCTGAAGTAGACAACATATCAGGGGTCATTTTGTAATATTTACAATCGCCCCATTCAATTCCATTGAAAAAAAATGCTGTTCATTTCGTATAAACACCACTTTTCGAGAGGGCGGGACTTTGATAAGTTTCGAAGGAGAGGCGGGGCATATGCAGTTTTCTTTCGCGAATTAATCTTTGGAACTTTGAAAGCAAACATTTGGTGGATTTTTCAAAATTTGTTCTTAACCGATCTATGCCTTCCTATTAGTGAAAACCATGATTCCCGACTAAATTTCTTCTTTATTAGTGAGTTTTGTTGCAAGAAAATTGACATTTTTTATAAACAGCATCTATTTACGTTTCTTTATGACACAAAAAACCGATATATTTATTTATCCTACTTTAAAATGACGTCACTTCCAATGACGTCAAAAATCGGCATATTTCGCGCTAAACTGTCATGCGTTAGCGAATCATTGTATTTGCCGATACTTTTCTGTCGTTCATTTCGCTTGAACGCCGAAAAAATCCATTCATTTCTTAAATATATTATAACATCAACAATAGGTAGTCAAAACTTGAACAATACAATTGAACCTGGATTTGTCCTATTTATGACTCTGGGTAAAATGAGTTAACAGACAAAAGCAGTGCAGGAGAAATGTTCAATACAGTGCTCCCATCCCACAACGACCCTCCCCAAAATGATTTCCTCCCTACAACAACGCTTGCTGCTGTTCCCCAAACAAAACCATTATGTCCAACCTTTTCACAGCTGCAATATCGTCTCTATAAGATTGTCGTCTGCTGTTGTTTCTCAATGTTACATAACGGATATTTTGACAGAAGAGTACACAATGACGAGTGGCAAACAACTTGAACCCCGATCGGACGCGGCGTCTGATCTGGATTCAAGCTGTTTGCAAATGTCATTTTCCCTCCCTATAACAACTCTCACCGAACAACACACACTCGTTGTCTCCAATTGGGTGTTGTAGTAGAGAGGATGAACGGTATATCACAGAATGGTAAACTGGTTCATGCTGGCACATATCACAGTCTTGTACATGTATGTGTCGTATTCATTGTGAACTTGGCATAACATTTATGTCAGCTACAAGCCGATACTAATTTATCAGAATTGCCAAAGTGCTAAATTCACTTATGGAAGCACCTCAAAGTCCCCGGATGAGATTATTTAGCTAGCTTCACAATCGGTTAACCGACAACCTTTCTAGACCCCAATATGCTTCCATAAGTAAACAACATGGCTTTATCCTTGGTAAGCGAGTGAGTCTCAGAAAAAGACATGTTAACCCCTTCACTGCCATGACGTCATCAGCTTTAAACATTTGTCCTCTGCTTTTATTTAAGGTATTGGTTATGTTTAACAGAGTGTGAAACATTTTGAATCCTCATCAGACGCCGCGATATGCGACTTCTGATACAGTGGAGAATCTGTTATTCTTTCCCAATAAACGCGTTTACGCTAAAACTATTATTTGCAGTGCAAACAGTTTGGAGCCAGATCAGACGCCGGGTAACCCGGCGTCTGATCAGGCTCCAAACTGTTTGCCACCAAGATAAACAAGAATTATCAGAATTGTCCAAAAGTTGTTCTTTTCTACGTTTTAGTGCTTTGCGTTTGCGTACGTTTGCGTTTAAACGGGAAAGAATAACAGATTATCCACTGTAAGGATCCAAACGGATTGCAAATAATCACATAACTCGGGGTTAGGCTGTGAAGGGGTTAACTCATTATCCCCTGAAACTTCCAATGGACAATTCCAGTTTGCAATATAGTTTGTTCCATTTTACACTATTTAGGGTTGTTTTTTGTAATAAATTGCAAAATGACAAACAGTGAAGTCCCTGCTCAGAGGGCTCCTCTGATCAGGGATTTTACTGTTTGCATAAAACAAGTGTACTCTTCACAGGTTCACAATTGATAAAGGACGCATATATGCGTCACAAGGGCTCAATGAGTTAATGAACCCAATTATTTGCAAAATTACATGGAATATATAGAACACGTTTCTCAATTTTATTAACGCGAGAATCTGTACAGAGATCATGCACTTGACTGGGTGCAAATCAGCTTAAATTCTAATAAAATAAAGTCTTTCCGCCTTATTGCTGTGAGAACAGAAATAAGGCGGTTCGTTGACCGTTAGAACGTCTTCGTGTAGTTGGCGGTAAAAATACGTCAGTATTGTATTTTACTGTGGATACAATACATGACATACAGTAAAACCTCTCTATTACGACCACTAAAATAAGAGCTAATTGATTGTATAAAAGACAGATGACAGCTTAAATCTTTCCTCCCTGACACTTCAAAAGGACAATTCCAGTTTCTATTTAAGTCTAGTCCATTTCTGACTTTTAAGGGTTGTTTTTGTCAATGTTTTGCATTAAGACAAACAGTGAAGACCAAGATCTGGGTATTCACTGTTTGCATAGGACAAGTAACTTTTCACATGTATACCGTTTGAAAAGGACGCCTATATGCGGAACTAGGGTTCAAAGGGTTAAACCATTGTGACAGTAAAACAGAAAGCTCCTAAAGGAGCTTTCTATTTTACTTTCACCTTGTTTTAAGGAGCTCCCTATCGAAAACACCTAATAACACAATGTAGTGGTCGTGATAGAGGGATTGTACTGTACTATGGTCTCGGTTATTGACCTTCTGGACAGTTTAGATCTTGCGCAGTGTGTAGCCTACTTAAACTGTTTGATCCTTTCCTCTATAGTAAAATGTAAAAGTCAACAACATCAACAGTTTTAACCCTTTCACTCTCAATGACGCCTGAAAGCGCGTTTGCAAACAGTTTTGGTTCTGATCAGACGGCGCGTAACGCGACATCTGACCAGTACCAAAAATATTTGACACTCTTATCGAAATAATGAAGTCATACAACCTTAAATCTAACTTTGAAACGTGTCTTTCAGACAACAATACTGAAGCAGACGACAATAAAGTGGTGAAGGGATAAAAATCTCCCGAATAATTTGATCGTGAAAGGGTTACAGGCAGGTGACTGCATAAAGTCAAACGAAACTTAAGTTGAAAGCTCCTGTTTTCGGTTTTACTAGCATCTTGGTTTAAGTTGCTGTAAGCTGCCGTCGGTATCAAAACCATCACTGATGACTCATTCCTGGTGTATGGAGATGAGGGTAGACTCGCTTTAACTCTTTCCTCCCTGAAACGTTAAATGGACAATTCCAGTTTCCAATTTAGTCTAGTCCATTTCTGACTTTTAAGGGTTGTTTTTGTCAATGTTTGGCATTACGACAAACAGTGAAGGAGCCCTCTGATCAGGGTCTTCACTGTTTACATACGACAAGTGTGCACCTCACATGTACACTGTTTGCAAATGACGCATATATGCGTGGCTATGGTTCAACGAATTAAGGCCTTAACCCATTCACTACCCAATTGTCCGTGATATGTTTACCCATTCATCGTTCTATTGTCGTCTGCTTAAAATGTGTTGTTCGAAGTAAGATGCAATGTAGTATGACTTAAAACATATCGATACTAGTGTCAAACAGTTTTGATCCTGATCAGACGTCGCGTTTTGGGCGTCTGATCAGGATCCAATCTGTTTGCAAAAACGCTTTCAAGCGTCATTGAGACTGAATGGGTTAAAGGCGCTTCCGTGGAGAAAAGGTTTAAAACGTTATTCTATTCCAGCAAATGCCTGTCATCTGCCAATCTGATGTCCATCTAAACAGTTTGAAGCCAGATAGTGGATTATCTATTATTCTTTCCCGTTTAAACGCAAACGTACGCAAAAACAAAGCACTAAAACGTAGAAAAGAACAACTTTTGGACAATTCTGATATTTCATGTTTATCTTGGTGGCAAACAGTTTGGAGCCTGATCAGACGCCGGGTTATCCGGCGTCTGATCTGGCTCCAAACTGTTTGGACTGCAAATAATAGTTTTAGCGTAAACGCGTTTATTGGGAAAGAATAACGTTTTCTCCACTGTACATTGTTCGACACACAGTTTAAACGACAGAAGCGTGTAAAAGTTTGTTATGAAAGGTTATATGTCCATCGCTTTACATACTGTTTGATAACTCATTGGTACCTGAAACTGCAAATGGACAATTCCAGTCCTCACTACCTTACCCCGATATCAATAGTTATTTGCCAGAAGTTTGTATCCTACAGACGCCGCGTCATGCGGCGTCTGATCAGAATCAAAACTGCAGATAACAATTTTTTTAATTTGATGATGTCATGGAATTAAAGGGGTTTATTCAATTCTATTATTAATTTGAACATTTGCGATTGTTTTTAAAATAAATTGTAACAACGACTAACAGTGCAGACCATGGTCACATTGCTTCTGTAGAATCCATCTAAAATGGGTCTACACTGTTTGAATAGGACACGATTGCTCTTCACATGTACACTGTTTACACACGACATGTTCATTGTAAACGAGTCACTTATAAGGTTTAATTGATTAAACGAAAGTGCTACATTTAAAAGTTTTTATTCAGAATACGATTTGATAAACTCTTAAGGTAAGTGGATTCTTCCATGCTTAAAATCATAGATATTATATTGGAAGTGTCCATTTTTCATTTAAGGGGTGCTCGACCTACGTTTTTATTTTGATAGAAATTCCTGTTAGCAAACAGTGCTAACTCAGATTAGACGCCGCTTTATGAGGCGTCTGATCTGAGTCTGCAACGTTTGCATATGTCCTATTCACTGGAAGATTGGTACACATTAGCTAACATCGAAGTCATTTCGAAATTTCCTATTGAAATGTATCGCGATGCACAATAGTCCCCTATTCGTCCCCATGGTCTGTGTGCATAAAAAGTACACATGCGTGGGTTAATTTCCCATATTTGTCTGTTTACCCGCTGTATTTTGCACAGTGTATAAACGAACTGTATGATGACTAGATTTTGCGACTAGACTGTAAGGAGTCAATCGATTCAGTGCGACACGCGGACATGTTTTCATCTGTTTTCCTTGTTTTCTAAGTAGATCACTAAGAAAAGCAAACGTATATTATATTGTGCATTAATTTAAGATATTTACCTGACTGTCATTGTTCCGTTATCAAGCTTTCCAAACAAAATATTTCCATTACATCAATAAATACCTGGCAATGTTTACACGAGGCCGTGTTTACAAACGTGTCATATATGCAGTTTATACACATCCTGACATCTAATCGGGCGTTAAAACTTGAGAAAATTATGTATTCTTATTTAGATATCAGTACAACCACAATAGCTGTGAGATTTAATAAAATATCCACGTTCAAAGTACTGCACTGATGAAACTGAAACTGTATTGTTTATTGAATAAGACTATACGGTGATCTGAATGATTATAGCGACTATACTGTATCAATTATAGCGATCTTACGGTAACGATTTCAGACGACTTTAGGACCCTTTTACGTCCAAAACGCCTTTTTGTTAGTTTAACAAAGTTTAAATAAATCTCTTTTCAACCCTTTACCTTACAATGCCTCCTTTTGACAATTTGAACAAAATGTAGACCCCAAAGAGAGCTGCTCCTAGCAATATTACGGCACTGGTTTGCAACTGGCGATCAAACCCGCTACCTTCCAACTCCCAAGCTGATGCTGACATTTTGTTTATGTATGCACATATATAATTAAGTCCTTGATTAAGTTAATATAAAGTTTAGCTTTTCCTCCCTGAAACCTGAAATGGACAATTCTAGTTTTCATTGTATTCTGGTCCATTTTTACTTTTTAGGGTTGTTTTTACAATATATGTCATAATTTTTGCCGGTTTTGTGTCAAGACGAAAGTCCTTTGAGTGAGTTTTTATTGTGTTGGTAATGTCCGAAATCGATAAAATTTTAATCTTAGGTTTTGGTCTTCGTGAATGTCGACACAATGTTGTATGACTTGGTCGAATACATCTGTGCTGAAAGTGCAGTAGATACACTGGAAATTATCCATTGAGCCTGAAACATAAATTGATAAATGTTAGGCTGAAATCAGGGCTACCATAAGTTGCTAAAACATCCTAAGATTTCTAAATTTTCGAGCGCGATTTTAGGAAACGTACCATTAACCCTTTCGCTGCAAAGCTCTACAAATAGTTCATATCCAGATCAGACACATAACGCGCCGTCTGATCTAGATCTAAACTATTTGACACTCATATCAATGTTTTCAACGCAAACTACGCTTAAGGTCCAAGTTTTAAAAGTAAGAGCAGAAATCCGAAGATTTGGGGAAAAATCAGTATATCCGAATAATAACAATACAGTATGCAGAATTGGTGAACTCATATTAAAGCCGCATTGTGCTTTTGAGAAACCTGCATAAAACGGTTGTTTGGGGTCCCATTTGAACTACGTGGGACGTGATTCTTTCACAAAAACCGGTTTTATCTAAGCAATTCGCTTTTTAAATTTTATTTATAATATTTTTGTGCTAGCACCAATTAAAAAGCCTCCCTTGTGAATGGAAAGAAGGACAACTCTGTAAATACAGGGCTCCAGATAACGGAAGTATTTCGAAAACTTAAATCTTTATTTCTGCTTTTAAACCCAATGGTGTCATACTCATTAAAAGTGTCTCGAATAGACGGTTTAATCAGTAGTAACACCATAGCATTTGGTGCTGAAATGAGTGAGAAAATGTTAGATTGGTTCAGATTACTCTCGCTTACATGTTTAGCTGGAACATCTGGATAACCCTTATTCTGCTGCACAGACGTCTGCTTCGACATTGTCGTCTGCAAAATGTGTTCAGTTTAGATTTCTGCATTGTTTTAATTAAACAAACCTTAAGACGAGTGTCAAATAGTATGGATCCAGATGAGACGCCACGTTACGCGGCGTCTTTTTAGATTCAAATAGTTTGTAAACTCCGTAAAGTAGGCACAGGGTTAAACACTATGAGATTCAATAACAACGTGTACATATCTTTCACTGTGGGTAAACGGTCAAATAAACTATAGAGAATGTATACCTTGAGCTTGCTGAAAATGACTGTTTCAGCCTTGTCCGCTCTCTAACTCAAACATTTCTTTTTGGATCTTCACCAAACTTGCTACAAATGTTTATTAGTATAGAATCTAGGTCAGGTTCAATAACTAGCAAAATCGCATAAGGCATGTCTGAGTTATTGCTGAAAATGCTGAAACAGTCATTTTTTAATACATAAAGGGCAAAAACTCAGATATGCCACATGCGATTTGTGTAATAATCAAACTAAACCTAAATTTTATATACTTAAACATTTTCAGCAAGTTTAATGAATATCCGATAAAAACTGTATGTGTTAGAGTGCAAAAAGTGACTGAAACCGTCATTTTTCATTAATAAACGGGCAATAACTTAGATATACCTTATGCGCTTTTAGTAGTAATCATACTAAACCTTGATATTATATCAATAAATATTTTCAGCAAATTTGGTGAAGATCCAATAAAACGTACAAATGTATTTGTGTAAGAGAGCAAACCTTGCTGAAAACAGTCATTTTTTAATACATAAAGGGCAAAAACTTAGGTATGCCACATGCGATTTTAGTAATAATCAAACTAGACCTAAATTTTATATGAATAAATATTTTCAGCATGTTTGGTGAATATCCATTAAAAACTGTTTGTTTAAGAGTGCAAAAATGACTGAAACAGTCATTTTTTGTTTTATAAATTAACAGGCAATAACTCAAAAACACCTTATGCGATTTTAGTAGTAATCAAACTAAACCTTGATTTTATATCAATGAACATTTTCAGCAAGTTTGTGGAAGATCGGATAAAAGATATTTGAGTTAGAGAGCGGACAAAAAAGTGTGATAGTCTAACTGACTGATGGATCGACCGTCGAAGGTATTTGCGGTTGCACACGGTGATGTTGACTCCGGCTGTATCACGTGATACTAAGCCGTGTGGTAAGGTTTATGGCAGACGCTCTATTGTCGGTTTGTTATGATTTTAAATCGCCCTTTTTGGTGATTTAGGTCCGTCTTCATCATTTCATAGATCAGTTTGGCCCATTAGAATGTTCAAACATTATTATTAACCGTTATTGTATTTCAGACATTATGAAAAGGTCTGAAAACACAAGGGGACTTTAAGCGAGTCGCAATATGTCATACACATTTCCGAAAATATGGTTGAAAATGGTAATTTGCATGAACACACTATAAGTCGTAGTAGATGTTGCACGTACATATACGTATCACTCTGATACAGCTTTTATTTAAGAAACTATAACAATACACCAAGCAGGCTTTTCGAAATCGTGTATAGCTAGTTGCTATATGTCATACAAATTTCAGGGGAATCTTGTCGCTATATGTCATACAGTCACATTGATGGGTAGTCGCTTTAAATGATAGCAGATGATTGCAATAAATGATACAGTCTACATGTAGAAGTTTGCCTAAATTTATAATCAAATGGCGATTTACGATAAACAAAAAGTGGTTGCTTTGTTTAGCGGTCTATTTAGATAACATACAGTACCGTATTGTAATATATGCGATTAAAACAAAGGGCATTTTCAAAAAACTGTTGCCAAATTTGAGAGGAAAATCGACACTATGTGTTGATTTTCAATCAGATCACAATTTCCTCTCTATCTACACCCTTGCAAGTGTACTACGATACAAACTAAATGTATAACTGTAATTATTACTTACGTTCGCTCGCATGGGTTCGAAGAAGATATCCAAAATTAACAGGTTTATGTTCCGACCTCTGCACAAATGTCAACATTCGTTGTTAAAGCTAGTCACTTTACCCGGTCATCATACAGTTCGTTTATACACTGTGTTTTGTATAACGTATGCATGTAAGAATCTCCTTCGAACTATTCAAGACTGCCTTTTCAACGCAATTATCAGGAATAAAGTAAAAGACTTCTGATTCCAGACAGCAAAAATCTTAAACATATTGTAGTATCCTGTTGGGTACCGAAACACATTTATTTGGCATTTTACATTTTTGTGTTTTTCTCCTGCATTTTATTGATAACATTCTTATGTTTTTGTTTTACGGCTTTAGCTCTAACAAGACTGCGCGTTCAATAAACGCTTATGCCCCCGGTGGCATTCTTGACAATATATTCTGAATCTTTTCTAAGTCCAAATAAGGTCAAGGTCAAGGTCAAATTGAGCTTGGGTATTGTACTGGTGGGTTGATAATGGTCCAAGGCAATAACTGTATAAATATAGAAGCATTGTAGTAAGTAGTGTTCATGTTAGACGAAACGGTAAGATCTAGTTAACCAAGAAATGGCCCATTCAAAATATTCTAAGTCCAAATTAGGTCAAGGTCAAGGTCAAATCAAGGTTGAGTGATATTGGTGGATAGGGAATTGTCCAAGGCAACAACTGTATAAGTATCCAAGCATTGGAGTAAGCGGTGTTGATGCTAGACGAAACGGTAAAATCTACTTAACCTGGTTACGGACGGACGGACGGACAGGACGATTACTATATGCTCCCGCATCTGTCGATGCCGGGGGCATAAAAACATATACACCACATTTTTGACCGAACCTAGGGACATATTCAAGTGTGATTTTTGAGTGAACTGAAATAACGTGGCATAAGTGTCTTGCAGATAGAGCTTGACAGATAGATACTTTTTCGTAGTTTATAGCTACTTTCTTTTTTATTTATACCAAAAAGTGTACTTAATCACATTTCCAAAAGTTGCCTACAATACTCGAATAGTAATAGAAGTCATATATCTTTAAAAAAGCAAATCAATAACATGTATCGCAATGTCCGATTTGTTAACTTGTACTCTTATAATACAGTGGAGAATCTGTTATTCTTTCCCGTTTAAACGCAAACGCAAAGCACTAAAACGTAGAAAAGAACAACTTTTGGACAATTCTGATAGTTCATGTTTATCTTGGTGGCAAACAGTTTGGAGCCTGATCAGACGCCGGGTTACTCGGCGTCTGATCTGGCTCCAAACTGTTTGCACTGCAAATAATTGTTTTAGCGTAAACGCGTTTATTGGGAAAGAATAACGTTTTCTCCACTGTAGTACTGCTAAACGTAAAAACACCAGCGGCAGCAGGGCTTTGATTAGATCAATCGTTAGAAGTTTGAACTGTTTGAAACACTGTTAAAAATTTCTTTTTTTATTTGGATTCAAAATATTCTGAATGTAAAAAGATTTCTATACAACAGGTCACTCGGTACCTGATCTGGATCACAATTGTTTGCAATAGCTTCCAATTGCAGGAGTTGAATGCGTTTGTTGGAACAGAAATTACATGTAACCACCGCTCGTGTCAACATTTCATAAGTTTAGATTAAAAAACTATCTTATGTTCGTGATTAGGGAGGCCATTTCACCTTTATATCACAGTGACCCGACACGATAGATTTTCAAAAAATATTTCTGACAAAAGGTTTAAGTCGACTTCGATATCTCGAACTCGCTTAACTCGACTATCCGATAGTTCGACACATGAACTGCATTATTTCATGCTCGGTTAAGTCGAACATACCCATATTCAAAAGTTAAAACGTGGCTTTGAAATACGGGTATGTGCGATTTAACCGAGTTCGAGATATCGAAATTCGTATATAGAGTCTCTATTTTGACAATCTATCGTGTCGGGTCCCTGTACACATTTAATCAGATGAAATTATGTCAATGACTGTGTTGCGCGGTTACGTCATTATGGCGGCTAAATGGTTAAAACTGCTTATACATTACGATCTAAAGCAGACGGTAACATTCGACGATGAAATGGCTTATATAGGTCAACATAATATTAAAGGGTTTGCTACTTTATACCGTTTGCAAGATCCGTTAACGTTAGAATATACAAGTGCGAATACATGTACGTTACTCTTTACAAATAAATGTTTGAATGCTAAAATAAGTGTCCGAGGCAAACAATTTGGATCCTAATTAGACACGGGGTAACCCGGTATCTGATCTGGATCTAGACTGTTTGCAACTCAGATGAAATTAAACACAAGGTCTCTCGTAGTTTTACTTTTAAGAATAAGTAATTTTGAACATTTGGTAGCCTTGCCTTTAGTTTACTCCGTAGTCTGTTTCTAGTTTTGAGAAAAGGTGATCACTTATAGTGGAGAATGTGTTACTCTTTCCCAATAAACGCGTTTACGCTAAAACTATTATTTGCAGTGCAAACAGTTTGGAGCCAGATCAGACGCCGGGTAACCCGGCGTCTGACCAGGCTCCAAACTGTTTGCCACAAAGATAAACAAGAATTATCAGAATTGTCCAAAAGTTGTTCTTTTCTACGTTTTAGTGCTTTGCGTTTGCGTTTAAAAGAGAAAGAATAACAGATTCTCCACTGTAAAGAGGGTTAAATCTAAAGCAGGATGCGTTTAACTCTTTGAATCCCAGTCACGCATATATGCGTCATTTGCAAATAGTGTACCTGTGAGGAGTACATTTGTCCTATGCAAACAGTGTTGACCCTAATCAGAGGGATAGGAGCCCTCTGATCAGGGTCTACACTGTTTGTCAGTTTGAAAAATATTGCCAAAATCAACCCTAAAAAGTCAAAAATGGACTATACTAAATTAGAATTGTCCATTTGATGTTTCAGGGAGGAAAGGGTTAAGGCGCATTCTTCTTTACTTTTAGCCTGCTTTAAGTTACCATCTGATAAGATTAAAGAGTAAAAAGGTGTCTTTATTGTTAAATGGGTTTAGAGAGACGGGCTATCATCTGTTTTACTACGTATATTGGCGTTTCAAACGAAAAAAACGTGAACGGTTGCAGTCAGATTTATTGAGTTCAGAAAATACATGCAGTAGAGAGTATTACTTTTATCAATAAGTTGTATACATGTACGGGTGAAAACAACAGGTTTACATGTACACAGTTATGAATCAATTCAACCAAAACATAGATATTACTGAATGAACTACAAGGTACAGGTTTTGGATTATTGCAAACTTTATGCTTGTAAAGCAGCTTTAATAATGATGTAAATGTTTAATTCTTTCCCAATAAACGTGTTTGTTCTAAAGCATAAATGTCCATTGCAAATACAGTGGAGAATCTGTTATTCTTTCCCAATAAACGCGTTTACGCTAAAACTAGTATTTGCAGTGCAAACAGTTTGGAGCCAGATCAGACGCCGGTTAACCCGGCGTCTGATCAGGCTCCAAACTGTTTGCCACCAAGATCCACAAGAATTATCAGAATTGTCCAAAAGTTGTTCTGTTCTACGTTTAAGTGCTTTGCGTTTGCGTACGTTTGCATTTAAACGGGAAAGAATAACAGATTCTCCACTGTACATGTAAATGTGTTATTCTTTCCCAATAATCGTGTTTGTTCTAAAACATAAATGTCCATTGCAAAACATCTAGAGCTAGATGAGACGCCGGGTAACTCGATGTCTGATCAGACTACAAACTGTTTGAACCCAAACTAAAATTCAATTGACAAAGTTTTCATTATGTTGTCATTTTTTATATTTTATTGCATTGCATTTTGCGTAAAGTTTCTTTAACTCATTCAACACTAAGTTACTCTTGTAGGTTATAAAGTTCCCTTGTTTATATATTTAAATACCAACACATGAACCAGTCTACTTGAAATTATCGGTAGTTTAATAAATACCGTTCTAAATGAGCAAACAGTATAGACCCAGATCAGAGGGCTCATATATGAGCCCTCTGATCTGGGTCTACACTGTTTACAAATGTAATGATAGTTGACAAAGGCCCATGGTGTTGAAAGAGTTAAATGTGAAAGAATAAATTATTTTCAACTGTACTCAGGGCTCCAGATAAGGGTAGTTTTTCAAAAACTAAAATCTTTATTTCTGCTTCAAACCCTATGGTGTCACTACTCATTAGAATCGTCTCGAAGAGATGATTCTAATGAGTAGTAACACCATAGGATTTGGTGCTGTATGAGCGAGAACATGTTGGATTTGTTCAGATTACTCCCCCCTTATCTTGAACCCTGTGTACTTACTTTTGCTATCATGTAAACATATTATTGTCGGAATCAGAGAATATTTGCTTTAATGTTACAATGAAACCCCTCTATTACGACCATGAAAAGTAGACTTGTTGCAGATAACCAAGGCATATAATAGCTTAAAGTGATATTAAGCTAAATCAGAAAGTTCCTGGATGAGTTTCCATCTTAGTTTAAAGCAGCTATCTGCATGTTACCTAAACATGAAGCTCAATTAATGGTCGTAATAGATAGGTTTTCTGTATTTCTTTTTATACATACAGTGGAGAAAACGTTATTCTTTCCCAATAAACGCGTTTACGCTAAAACTATTATTTGCAGTGCAAACAGTTTGGAGCCAGATCAGACGCCGGGTAACCCGGCGTCTGATCAGGCTCCAAACTGTTTGCAACCAAGATAAACAAGAATTATCAGAATTATCCAAAAGTTGTTCTTTTCTACGTTTTAGTGCGTTGCGTTTGCGTACGTTTGCGTGTAAACGGGAAAGAATAACAGATTCTCCACTGTATATGGTATTTCTTGTAATGTTCAATATCTTTATAAAGCAATGACTTTAAATGGTATTAGTATTGACAAAGCATGTAGATCAAAGAATTCCTCTCGTACACTACAGTATATACTTATAGCCACTTATATAGAGAGAGTATAGCCACTTATATATATATATAACGACAACTTTTCTAAACCAATAAAATAAATTGCCGCTTTTACGTTTGTCAAAAGCAACGGGTTATTTATCGTGTAATTTCAGAAAATTGCACGATTACTTTATTGTTTTTTTTCTATTTGAAGGTGGGAAATAACTTAAATTCACAGATGCTTTGTAGTTCGCCAAGCATTGAGTGCCTCACACAAAGTAAGCATAACTTTACAATCAATTACAAAACAGTATTGATCCACATCAGTCACCAGTAACTGGCTTTCTAACCAAGATTCAAACTTAAGTTTCCTTGAAAATAGCATAAACTGGAAATATTTCTCATCACTTTTTAAAGCTGTGGAGGCTTAAGATTCAAAACACTTGTTAGAAATAGAATTATCGAATATTACGTCTTGTTGTAAAAGCTAATAAAGGAAGTATTTCACCGCGCCGGAAGTAAACAGATACATACAAGGAGTGCAAACCAAGACCAGTCGACTGGTTTGAAACACTTGATGTGATCTAGGAGCGTATGTCTACTGACATTTGATATATTGCAGATAATAAATAGACATTACTACCACCCACCATCAAAATAGTTGAATGTTAATTGTTTGCCAAGTCTAAAAGCTACGTTCTTTGCATTAGTTCTTAGCATCATGCTAGCGATGAAACAGTGATAATCTGGTCGAACAGTCCGACTGATACAGTGGAGAATGTGTTATTCTTTCCCAATAAACGCGTTTACGCTAAAACTATTATTTGCAGTGCAAACAGTTTTGAGCCAGATCAGACGCCGGGTAACCCGGCGTCTGTTCAGGCTCCAAACTGTTTGCCACCAAGATAAACAAGAATTATCAGAATTGTCCAAAAGTTGTTCTTTTCTACGTTTTAGTGCTTTGCGTTTGCGTACGTTTGCGTTTAAACGGGAAAGAATAACAGATTCTCCACTGTATGTGTGTAGAACAGTAGCAGACGATTTGCTTACGAAACATTACAGAGTAAGCGAGTAATTGAAGTAGTAACCCGTTCACTGCCATGACGTCATCAATTTTAAACAATTGTCGTCTGCTTTTATTTCTCAAATTTTAATTTTATAACGTTTGACAGACGAAATGTATAATAGTGTGGCAAACAGTTTGGATCAAGATCAGACGCCGCGTGACGCGGTGTCTGATCAGGATCCAAACTGTTTGTAAATTACTAGCTATTCTTCTCAAATTATAGGATCCAGATCCGACGTTGGAGAGTTAATCGACATCTGATCTTGCTCGAAACTGTTTGCAATTTATATAACTGAGTTAGATCTAGTATACACTCATTATTTGAAAGAATTAGCGTATCAGACATATAGGATCTGTCATGAGTCGATGTTTAAGACAAGCTGATCTCAAACGAGTCTAGAATTGAAATGTTATTGAGCGAGCCTTGGCGAGCTTAATAACTTTTCTATTCTAGACGAGTTTGAGATCAACTTGTCTTAAACATCGACGAATGACATATTTTTTTTCTCACATAACCAACGATTTTAAGCTATATTTTAAAGCAATAGGCAATTTTTGGAACCCCGGTGACGCCAAAACGCCAATATAAATAGTGACGTTATAATGACGTCATCAAACTGATCTTACTCATGTTGGAGATAAGGATATTCATGATCGTTGTTCGTTATAGAAAACAAGGGTAGTTTTGTGAGAAAATTAATTATTTGCATTCTAGCGTCGGATATGTCCGCCAGTGATTAGCTTTGCAAACAGTTCACGCGGCGTCTCATCAGGATCCAAACTGTTTGACACTCTGAACCTTTATTGAAAAGAAGGTAAGCAAATTCTATTTTTAGAACACAATAGCAGATGGCAAAATGTTGAAGACGAAAGAATTACCCAGCATGCAAATAGTTAAATACAGTAAATGTTCTATATCTTCACTGTTATTATCCCCTTCACTGACTTACCCAGAGTAGCCTACAATTGTTATTTGAATCCGTTAGGATTAGGATTCAAACTGTTTAAAGAGGCTCGCAACCGGATTTAGCATTAAAAATAGTAATTTGTAAATATATGTCAAATGCTAATATAAATGGGTAAGATTTAGTTTAGGATAATAAATTATGTTAAAAAAATGCATTTAAAAAAAGAGAAGAAGCTCTGGTGGGATTCGAACCCGTGACCCTCCATGCGGAGACAAACATGAAAAAAGGGAAACGCCTTTACCCGCGCGGCTACTGACGCTCTTTATATACATGGTAGCGAATTAACGTACTTCACTGGTAGCGATTGATATTACATTATTTGGCTCGGGTTTATGTCTGAGCCCGTGTAGAGAAACAGCAACAACAATTATACCGTCTACTAACGCTATAGAAAAACGATGAAAAATATAAAAAAAAAAAACACTTAGATTCGGTGACGATTCTTGAGACTTTTTTTTGGACTGATCATATTTTTTAATGTCAGAAGCCACACAATGCCACAAATTTACTTTTATTTGAGTATTTTATTTTATTTTGACAAGTACACCTTCCGGTTGCGAGTCCCTTTAACACTCATTTCAATATTTCTTAAATCAAAATGGATTAAATCTAAATTTAAGATATAAAAACAGAAGACAAATGTTTAAAAAAAAAGATGACACCCATGACATTATAAAAGGTAAAGATGGAAATTATAGTAAACGTTTCATACGAAAACCTCTTGATAACTTCCACATTTCTTTAGGCGGTGTCCAAACACCAGCGCATTTGTTCAAGTGATAATAAAAGCTGAATCGTACTACAGTTTTAAATAAAGTTGTCTCATTCTTTCGAAATATAAAACGGGATCTTGTACAATTGGGGACCCGTTTATCTTTCTCGACACACGCCAATGTGCCAAAACACTTATATATTCTCTTTAACTGTCATTTTCAGTATTTTATTATTTTGTATTTTCATTTTATTACCCTTAGTTGGGAACAAATAACGTGTTCTCCACTATTGTTATCTAAAAGTTCAATCTCTTTACTTCCTTACCCCGAGTACAATGTTTATTTGCAAACAATTTGAATTCTGACCAGAATCCAAACTATTTGACACTCATTTCAATATTTCTTGTAGCTAAATTCTAAATTTGAACAATAAGAGCGGACGACAATTGTTTAAAACCAATGACGTCTATCGTGGTTGTGAACGGGTTAAGTTTTATTTTCTATTATAGAGCCCAACAGAATATTTCCGGTTACAGTGGAGAATGTGTTATTCTTTCCCAATAAACGCGTTTACGCTAAAACTATTATTTGCAGTGCAAACAGTTTGGAGCCGGATCAGACGCCGGGTAACCCGGCGTCTGATCAGGCTCCAAACTGTTTGCCACCAAGATAAACATGAAATATCAGAAGTGTCCAAAAGTTGTTCTTTTCTACGTTTTAGTGCTTTGCGTTTGCGTACGTTTGCGTTTAAACGGGAAAGAATAACAGATTCTCCACTGTAGGCAGTTTAAATTTATAAAGTCTTAGTAGCAATACAACCATTACAACCCTTGCAAAGGAACATTTAACTCCCTAGAAAGTCTATATAGTGTTACTTTAAACGTCGAGTTGTTGTGCGTATTGTGGATGCATTCTTCCTCGTTAAGTACTGCTTAAGATACCAAAACAGTTTTCTTATAAACACTTCATCACTATAAGGCCTAACACTGTGTGTTGTCATTGTTTTAGTTGTACCCTTTGACAGATTAGCACTGTTCAAAAGCAACTTTACACTTTTCTCTAACTCTCTTGCTTTGCTTAAAACATCCGATTTTCTCTTGACTGCTGTTGTTGGTAGTCTGTCTGTGGTGTGACTGTTATCCGGATGGTTATGTGTCGCTTCAACATTGGGCAGTACGGTATGGTGTCCAAAGCTTAAATGAAAAAAAAACAACAACAACATGTACATGTACATGTATGAAGGAGCATCGCCAGTCGCATGCGGGTTTTGTTTTACAGTTGGGAAGATGCCATCAATTCCGATTCATTACGTTAATGCTCAATACCTTATATCCGCTTCAAATAGTTTAGAGCCAGACCAGATGCCGGGAAACCTGGTGTCTGATTAGGCTGAAAACTGGTTGCCACTAAGATACAAATAATCGTTAACTTTTTCGATTCCCTTCATTCACTTGCACTGTGCTTGCTTTTACTTTCGTTTAAACGTGAAAGAATAAGTCTTTACCACTGCATGACTCCTCTTAGTACAGTGGAGAATCTGTTATTCTTTCCCGTTTAAACGCAAACGTACGCAAACGCAAAACACTAAAACGTAGAAAAGAACAACTTTTGGACAATTCTGATAATTCTTGTTTATCTTGTTGGAAAACAGTTTGGAGCATGATCAGACGCCGGGTGACCCGGCGTCTGATCTGGCTCCAAACAGTTTGCACTGCAAATAATAGTTTTAGCGTAAACGCGTTTATTGGGAAAGAATAACAGATTCTCCACTGTAAGACTCATAGAAGACAATACTAGCAAGAGGTTTCTGCTTTTTAATCATAAACTTGCCGTAATCTTATCAATGCCAAGGCTGAAAATATTGACACTTGCAAACAGTTTGGAACCCCATAGAAACAGAGTGAGACAGAGAGAAACAGAGACACACAGAGACACGCCTACATAGATAGAGGCAGTGATAGAGAGACAGAGGTAGAGACACAAATACAAAGACACAGGGACCGATATTAACACACACATAGAAAGAGAGAGAGAGAGAGCGTGAGAGAGATAGAGTATGTGCGTGTGTACAAGAGAAGGGAAACACAGAGAGAATATACAGACAGAGAGACACATAGAGAGACATACATAGACATACATACAGAGACAGAGATAAAGAAAGAGAGATAGAAAAGTTGAGACAGACAGACAGAGTGTCTGAGAGAAAGAGAGACAGACAGACAGACATACATACATTGTACATACAGACAAACAGAAACACAGAGAGACATTTTACCTTCCTACTATTGCTCGTTTCTCAGGTACACAGCATGTAGGCTGGCCAAGTCCCATCAAAATATCGGCATATCTAAATCAGATTTAAAAAATAATATGTTAATCATTGCAGCAAACAATTAATTTAAATCTATAAGGAAGCTTTGAACTGCTCTAAACGAAAAAGGTCGCGAAATAGTTCAATCCAATGAACCCCCATATACAGTAAAATCTCTCTAAAACCACCTATGATCACTTAAAAGAAGGCTAATTGATAGTATAAAAGACAAGTGATAGCTTAAAGCTTAGGAACTTTCTGTTTTACTGCCACCTTGCTTTAAGCAGTCACATGCCTTAAACAGCTAATGATTAACCCATTTACAGTGGATAATGTGTTATTCTTTCCCAATAAACGCGTTTACGCTAAAACTGTTAATTCCATTGCAAACAGTTTGGAGCCAGATCAGACGACGGGTAACCCGGCGTCTGATGAGGCTCCAAACTGTTTGCCACCAAGATAAACATGAAATATCAGAATTGTCCAAAAGTAACTGTTGTTCTTTTCTACGTTTTAGCGCTTTGCGTTTGCGTACGTTTGCGTTTAAACTGGAACGAATAACAGATTCTCTACTGTAAGTGGATATACTAGAGAGGTTTGACTGTATACTGGAGAAGATATATATTCTTATCCGCTGAAACAAAACAAAGCGCAATGTTATAAAACTTCTTTGAAAATTCTAATTATCCATTCTTATCTGAGTGACAAACATTCTGGAGCCTTATTAGACACCGGGTTACCCGGCGTCTGAGCTGGCATCAAACTGTTTGTAATGGACATAAATTATTTAAGCAGATTGCATTGAGTGAAAATACATTCTGACCACGGTCATGTATATATTGATGCTAGTTTTAATATTGGCATCAAGTATGCGGTATCCATTCGCCAGGGTAATTAAGTAATTTAGTACGTTATCGCTCATCTAAACAACACATTGAATTCATTTCGAAGCGCTAACGCATATAAATTCTAATTTGGCACGATACATTTTATGTTACTTTCAATTGATAATTAAAATAGATACATTTATAGCACATGATATTAACTCAATCATTCTCAATGACGTCATAAAGCGTATATACAAACAGTTTTGATCCTGATCATACGCCGCGTAAAGCGGCGTCGGACAGGATCAAAACTGTTTGCCACTTGTTTTGAAATTACGTCAGTTATACTGCCTTAAAACTTACTTTTAAACGATATTGCAGACAACAATATTGAAGCAGACGACACTATGGCGGTGAAGGGGTAAATGACCTCAAAATAAATTTGATCACGAAAGATTTAAGGGCAAATGATAGAAGTATTATATAAGAGGTCGTTACATATACCGATAATATTGCACAGAGTGCAAAGTCCTTTATGTTATGGTCATTCTAATTTCTAAATACGTGTATATCGGCTATCGTTTTTATACAAGTTTGACTTTGGCTGTCATTATCTGTATTCTTTTCTAACTTGACCAAGATATGCAATATTCAACACTGTTTGTGTTTGGTACAATACAGTTCAGCTATTACAGTGATTTCAGTGCCAGCTTTTGCAAAGAGAAGATAAATTTAAACCCATACAATAACATGTAGAACACGTTTGCTTTAACCACGTACAGTGGAGAATCTGTTATTCTTTCCCAATAAACGCGTTTACGATAAAACTATTATTTGCAGTGCAAACAGTTTGGAGCCAGATCAGACGCCGGGTAACCCGGCGTCTGATCAGGCTCCAAACTGTTAGCCACCAAGATAAACAAGAATTATCAGAATTGTTCAAAAGTTGTTCTTTTCTACGTTTTAGTGCTTTGCGTTTGCGTACGTTTGCGTTTAAACGGGAAAGAATAACAGATTCTCCACTGTAGAACATTTGTTTTAATCTGAACGTCAAAAGTTTGAAGCATGGCGAGAAGTCCATTAACACATTCAACCCTAACGACGAGTATACTCGTCATTAACAATTCATATACCTATCAATATTGCACTTGTCCTATGCAAACAGTGTTTACCCTGATCAGAGGGCTCCTTGAACAGGGTTTACACTATTTGTTATTTTGTAAAATAGTGTAAAAATCCACCCTTATTATTCAAAAATAGACTATATTTAATTGTTAATTGGAATAGTCCATTTAAAGTTTCAGGGGTGAATGAGTTAACTCGGTGCCTTGTCGAACTGCTAAATATATTCAACCAAAATCTGTCATTGCGTTAAAACCTGTTTGCTACGAAGGAAATGCACTTGTTTTTGCAGACAAATATTCGTTGATAATGAAAAACAGGTAGTTGCTTGAAACAGGGGTAAACTCAAGTAGACGCTTCCTTCTGCAGTTGTCAATTTTACATTTGTCTAATTAAGTCTTCTTTAGAGCAGGACTTTATTGTTGATACAGTTGGCCCTGCCTACAACGACACTCACTGGGAGAAAACGATTGTATATGTTGTTCGGAGGGAGTTGTTATAGGGAGGGAGAATTGGCTTACATTTGCATACAGCTTGAATGTAGCAGGTTAAAGCGTTAGATATAATTGTCTTGGTAACACTAGCAAGCGTTGTTGAAAGGAGGAAGTCGTTGTTCGGAGGGCCGTGTTAAGGGAGGGAGTACTATACATTATATATTTACTACATGCATAAGTATTAGTTTTCAATGTTTATAGATCAATTTGTATAGTGTTCCCTCCCTACAACGACCATCCCAACAACGACTCCCTCCTTACAACGACCCTTGTCGCAGTTCCCTAAACGGGACAATTATGTCTAACACTTTTACTGCTGCAATATCATCTGCTTAAAATTGTCGACTTCTGTCTTTTCTCAAAGTCACATATAACTGGAGATTTTAATAGAATAAATATAATGACGAGTGACAAACAGCTTGAATCCAGCTCAGATGCCGCGTTACGCGGCGTCTGATCTGGATTCAAGCTGTTTGCAAATGTAAGCCAAGTCTTGATTTCCCCCCCCCCCCCCTATAATGTCTCCCTCCGAACAACACACACAATATGTGTCTCCCATTGGGTGTTGTTGTAGGGAGGGAGCACTGTAAATCTATTCTATGTTCTAAGGTGATTCACAAACAACCCTGCATGCACATACGTAACACAAACACATACAGACTGTATAGCAATGAGCATTCCGTGTTACTTTTGACCCACACTGTGCAACTTCATATATGGGGGACTGTCTGCGGGTATTATATTGGATGGTTTCCTAATATAGCTTCCTAATATAGTATTGATTGATTAACGTTATCTATATCTTTAGATAGATGGTTGCTAAATTTTAGACGAAAGTGATACAGAAAGCTCAAAAAGGGAGGGGGGGCGGGGTTCTGTATTAGTTTCGACCTGCATTGTGCTGCTTCTATATAGAAAACTGGCAACAGAGTTTTCTTATATCAGATTGTTGCTTAATAAAATACTGACTATGTTAACATGTATTGAATGAATAGTAGTATATGCTTTCGTTATTGATACACTAATCGAAGAAGCTACCAAAACGCTGCACAATCTGGGATGATGTAGTGCAGTAAGCTCATATAGGAGCTTTATGCGATATTTCATTCTGCATTGTGGAGCTACATACATGCACGGAATTCGGTATATTGTCTTACGTTGTACGATCAAATTAATACAAGATTGACTGGGCATTTTATTGGCCTAAAATAACTACTCAATTGAAAAACTGAGTGGAATAAATGATGGTAGTTTCCACATTTTTACACTGACAACAACGATTCTATATTGATTCAAAAATAATCAAGCAAGTTTATCTTCGATTAATGTGCGTATTTCGATGCGAGGGCACAATTATTTTTATTATTATTTAGTATGTCTTCCCATCTATTTGATACCAGTTAAAAAGACCAATTGAATCAGCCATAGTTTACATGACATTTATATGTATTATATTGTTTGTGAGCATTGACGAAATACTGTATGTACAGTGGAGAATCTGTTATTCTTTCTCAATAAACGCGTTTACGCTAAAACTATTATTTGCAGTGTAAACAGTTTGGAGCCAGATCAGACGCCGGGAAACCCGGCGTCTGATCAGGCTCCAAACTGTTTGCCACCAAGATAAACAAGAATTATCAGAATTGTCCAAAAGTTGTTCTTTTCTACGTTTTAGTGCTTTGCGTTTGCGTACGTTTGCGTTTAAACGGGAAAGAATAACAGATTCTCCACTGTATAAGTCAAAATAAAATCTGTTCTGTTCTGTTAAAAAAAATCGATATGATTACGACAAAGTTCAGGTAAATTTAACCCTTTCTCAGAAGCCTGTTTCTGGTATTGATTATACAGTGGAGAATCTGTTATTCTTTCCTGTTTAAACGCAAACGTACGCAAACGCAAAGCACTAAAACGTAGAAAAGAACAACTTTTGGACAATTCTGATAATTCTTGTTTATCTTGGTGGCAAACAGTTTGGAGCCTGATCAGACGCCGGGTTACCCGGCGTCTGATCTGGCTCTAAACTGTTTGCACTGGAAATAATAGTTTTAGCGTAAACGCGTTTATTGGGAAAGAATAACAGATTCTCCACTGTAGTATTGATTATAGATAACCACTTAAATCACGTTGAAATTAAAGCAGAACGCTTTCAACCTGCTTTAAGCTACTATCAGATAGAATAAAGAAAACATCCTTATGAAATGTACATGCATTCCTTAGTTTTAAGTATAACAATAAATTAAAGGCGTAAAAAAGCGTATTCATGGGGTAAATGGTTATATAATATAATCATGTACAGCGCTCCCTCTCTACAGCGATACCCAATGGGACACGAAGAATGTGTGCGTTGTTCGGAGGGAGTCGTTATAGGGAGGGAAATTGATTTACATTTGCAAACAGCTTGAATCACCGTTGTTTCGGTGCAAATTAAGGTTAAATAATATGTTAGAATCGAAATAATAAATTAATATCAGTGTTTTATCTTGCAATCGAACACTGGTAGTCGTTGAGATGCTTGTAATTAAACCACTCGGCCTAAAGGCCTCGTGGTTAAATTACTAAGCATCTCAAATCCTACCAGTGTTCGATTGCACGATAAAACACTGGTATGAATATATTAATTTTCAAATATATCTTGGTGTAATTACATATCTCATTAACCCCTTAACTACATTTACCATGACGTCATCAATTTTAAATAATTTTCTCAAATTTCAATCTAAGGTATTTGTGACTCAGGAAATATTGAAATCCGTGTCAAGTTCAAGTTTATTTCATATGATTCAGAATCAAAACTGTTTGCAAATAACTATTGTACTCGGGGTTTATACTTTACAACTCGTGTGTCTATACAGCGGCCATGTACATGTATTCCATACAGTGGATAATCTGTTATTCTTTCCCGTTTAAACGCAAACGTACGCAAACGCAAAGCACTAAAACGTAGAAAAGAACAACTTTTGGACAATTCTGATAAGTCTTGTTTATCTTGGTGGCAAACAGTTTGGAGCCTGATCAAACGCCGGGTTACCCGGCGTCTGATCTGGCTCCAAACTGTTTGCACTGCAAATAATAGTTTTAGCGTAAACGCGTTTATTGGGAAAGAATAACAGATTCTCCACTGTAAGTTACAAAGACACAGGTTTTACTGTACTTACATACAAACTGAGTGTCCGTCGTTTGGATCACCAGGCAGAAGGTCATGGATTACTTTTGGAACGCATAAACAGTCCATAAACAAAAGCAAACACTCTTGTGATTCATGGCATTTGGCAAAATTGTAGACGTCCTCACATATTAAGTTCTGGGACAGCACGTCGTTGTACCATTGGCCATAGACAG
This sequence comes from Gari tellinella, assembly GCA_922989275.2. Classification (NCBI taxonomy): domain Eukaryota; kingdom Metazoa; phylum Mollusca; class Bivalvia; order Cardiida; family Psammobiidae; genus Gari; species Gari tellinella. The sequence goes on from OV277859.1 coordinate 55,860,811, forward strand.
GCAAGAACAATACGCAGACATGCACAATAAGAGTTGTTGTTCGCATATCCGTCGGTTCACTTTAATCTGAAATGAAAATAATAATTACAGTACATTCAGTATCTAAAACTATTTTAAGGCTAGGGGTGTCAACGGATAGTCGAATATCCAAATATTGGAAATTTAACCGAATATTCGGATAGAATATCACTATTAGGATCTAGTTTTAAGGTGTAGAATAATGTCAAAAGTTAAGGTAACATGGTTTTTAGATATTGTTCCATGTATATTTACCATTGCTATTAAAGAGATGTTCTCACATCCCGTCTGTGTTCGGGTGTTATTTCACAACACATGTCAATGTGTAATGGTTACTTTACCCCTTAGGCGTATAACGGACATCATTTAAAGGTTGCTGACCGGTTTAGGCTTAAGAAAACAATACAAAGGACCGAGAGTAATGTTTTTAGGTGAAGTGGAAACTATGTTATTCGTGCCCGTTCAAACGAAACGCAATCTCAATGCAATAAAATGTTGAAAATAACATTTTTAACGTAAAAAGTTACTTTTAATTTCAAGGGCAAATACTTTTTAGCCTGATCAGATACCGGGTTACCTGGCGTCCGATCAGTATCAAAACTGTTTTCAATGGACATTTAGTGGTAAGTATAATGTGGTGGTTGAAAAAGAAGAACATCTTAACTGGCACACTGTTATGTAATCTACGTCATTTGCATGTTAAGTACGGTCCCATTTTACCTTCAGATACAGTGGAGAATCTGTTATTCTTTCCCGTTTAAACGCAAACGTACGCAAACGCAAAGCACTAAAACGTAGAAAAGAACAAATTTTGGACAATTCTGACAATTCTTGTTTATCTTGGTGGCAAACAGTTTGGAGCCTGATCAGACGCCGGGTTACCCGGCGTCTGATCTGGCTCCAAACTGTTTGCACTGCAAATAATAGTTTTAGCGTAAACGCGTTTATTGGGAAAGAATAATAGATTCTCCACTGAACTCTATCATGAGCCGGTAAAGACGTCTTTAAAGCATATATGAAACATATATAAACATATATCAATTAGCAGAACTGTTAAATTTGAAATTTGAAAACAGGTATATTAGAGGCAATACCTTTAAAGCGGCGAAATGATTGCAGCAGACGAATATATGGCCATTACGACGAACTACATGTACATGTACCCGTCTAACACAGTCGCTGCCATAATATCGTCTGCTTACAATGTTCGTCCGCCTTTACTTTTAAAAATTGGAATTTTATGAGAGGTTGGGTTAGGAAACATTGATATGAACAGAACAGAACAAAACAGAACAGAACATATGTTTTATTTGACTTAAGCATACAAGCTCATCATCATAACATAATTATATACATAATAACATAAAACTGATGGTACATGTACTATAAAATTATGTGATACAAATCATGTTTAACAGAGCAATCAATATGGACCATGTATCGCGAGAGTGCTCATCATTAGCTCAGGGCTGCTAGGAGTTGATTTCGAAAAATCCTAAGATTTTCACATTTTCTATTTTTGTTAAATGCGATTACTTAAAGCAGGTTGAAAGTAAAGCAGAATGCGCCCTAAGGCGCATTCTGCTTTACTTTCAATTCGGTTTAAGCTACAATCTGCTAGTATAAAAATCCGAAAACACGGCTTCTGGTCTGGATCCAAACTGTTTGCATATGGTAGTGTTAAAGAACCCGGGAGAGAACTGGCTATTAAACAGCAATACAGTCAACTCTGTATCACACGGCCTCTGTGTTAGATACAGTGGAGAAAACGTTATTCTTTCCCGTTTAAACGAAACGAAACGCAAACGCAAAACACTAGAACGTAGAAAAGTACAACTTTTGGACAATTCTGATAATTCATGTTTATCTTGGTGGCAAACAGTTTGGAGCCTGATCAGACGCCGGGTTACCCGGCGTCTGATCTGGCTCCAAACTGTTTGCACTGCAAATAATAGTTTTATCGTAAACGCGTTTATTGGGAAAGAATAACAGATTCTCCACTGTAACTTGTTGATATGTAAAGACGATTGGCCTCTTAACGCAGGACAATCGTAATTACTGAAAGCTCATACATTAACCTTTTTCTGCATTGTATTTGTTCTGCCTTAAGCTATCATCTGAAACATAGACTGTAAATATACCCCAATGCTTATGACCGCTAAATAACGGTTTCACGGTCCATATATATTTGCCTGAACACTGTATTTGATTATCATTTTGGTACAGAGCTGCCATCAGTTGATCATGAAAAAATCCTAAGATCTCGATATTTTCTAATTTTCAGACGCAATTACTGAAAGCAGACTGAACGTAAAGCACAATTCGCCTTAAGACGCATTCTGCTTTACTTTCAGCCTGCTTTAAGCTACCATCTGCTAGGACAAAAATCTGAATATTTCGGAAATATCCGGAAAAATGACAGCCCTGGTTTGTAGAATATAGTTTGGTTACTTCTTCACTGTAAAACCATAACAGTTTAAACAGCATATATTTGTAGTTCAGACCGATTCACCTGGCTCCGAGGTTATAAAGCGTTTGAGCTGAGTCTAAACTCAATCCCAAGCATGTGATTGGTCAGATTTGAGCCTAGGCTCAAATCTGGAACAATCAAATGATTGAGAACACACTCAGACTCACTTAAAACGCTTTATAACCTCGGAGCCTGACATTAGTAAACTGTGTAAAGGTCAACGTCAGGTGAGTTTGTCTGAATAAGATATGCAGAATGCAATAAGTTTGTGCGGTATTGATAGTAAATGATTTTACCCGTATTGTGATGTTTTTCAGTCATTAGTTTTTCTCTTCTACGAATACAGTAACACCCCTCTATTACGACCACTAAAACAAAGGCTAACTGATTGTATAAAAGACAGGTTACAGCTTAAAACAAGGTGACAGTGAAACAGAAAGCTCATAAAGGAGCCTTCTGTTTCACTGTCACATTACTTTAAGCACACACCTGCATAAAACACCTAAATATTATCACAATTTAGTGGTCGTAATAGAGAGGTTTTACTGTATTTAATCTTAGAATATCACGGAATTAAGTTGACACCAGATATGAGACGGGGTGCGTTTTTGCACTGAATCAAGCACTGAGCATATTTCGACGATAGGTGACTAATCATTTTTGTTTCACACCAGTGCGGCATTTCCGGGGGACTATTGCTGTTATTAACCCTTTTAGTACCAATCTCGACAGCAGTAACATAATTATATGAACAGTTTGGATCCAGGCCAGACAGCGGTAATGCGGCGTCTGATCGGGATCCGAGCTGTATTTCACTCATATAAACTCTTTTAAAATCAAACTTCCTTAAACTCTTAACGTAATAAATTCTTATCTTTAGAAAAAATGGCTGCCGATCTGTCGGTGAACAGTTGTTATGCTAGAGGATGTGTTGCATAATTGCATTGAAAGGGTTACGTTTTTTAAAACTTGTTTCATTCATACAGTTAAGTCTTTACCAACGGATACTCTTCGTAAACCCTGTTTCCGATCTTGATGACATGTGTTAGGTTACAGCAGGAACAAATAGATTTCTGTTTATCCTTTTCCTGTACTTAGTAAGCTATCAGGTACAGTGGAGAATATGTTATTCTTTCCCGTTTAAACGCAAACGTACGCAAACGCAAAGCACTAAAACGTAGAAAAGAACAACTTTTGGACAATTCTGATAATTCTTGTTTATCTTGGTGGCAAACAGTTTGGAGCCTGATCAGACGCCGGGTTACCCGGCGTCTGATCTGGCTCCAAACTGTTTGCACTGCAAATAATAGTTTTAGCGTAAACGCGATTTTTGGGAAAGAATAACGTTTTCTCCACTGTATCTATTTATTTTTACTCACTTGTCGTTCAAGAACATGCAACTTTTGCATGCCAACGTTTTCTGAAATATCGCAAGTACTTGTTGCCCAAACCAATTTCTCTGTAAATGTTTGAAAACATGTTTTAACTGTGCCTTTTATACAAAGTATTATATAATCTGTAGTACAGTAAAACTTCTCTATTACGACCACTAAACCGAAGGCTAATTGATTGTATAAAGGACAGGTCACAGCTAAGAACAAGGTGGGAGTAAAACAGAAAGCTCCTAACAGAGTTTACTGTTTTACTGTAACCTTGTTTTAAGCAGTCATCTGTCGCAAACACATAATAATAACACAGTTTAGTGGTCGTAATAGAGATTTTTACTGTTTTTCGTTTGATAATACATGTACAGTGGAGAAAACGTTATTATTTCCCGTTTAAACGCAAACGTACGCAAACGTTTTTAGCACTAAAACGTTATAAAAGTTTTTGGACAACTTTTGGACAATTCTGATATGTCATGTTTATCATGGTGGCAAACAGTTTGAAGCCTGATCAGACGCCGGGTTACCCGGCGTCTGATCTGGCTCCAAACTGTTTGCACTGGAAATAATAGTTTTAGCGTAAACGCGTTTATTGGGAAAGAATAACACATTCTCCACTGTAATAGCAGAGTGAGTCCTCTTTTTCAGCGCTCGCCTTTGTTCTTTACGAATTGTAACGTAAAACTGTTTTTTCTGTTATAACAAATTTTTACAAAGTTAAGCAACCGATCAACGAAGAGGCGTGTTTATCTTTTAAAACAGGTAATTGGTAAATACAGATTACCAGTAATGCAGAAAGCTGCTTTAGGAGCGTTCTGCATTATACCTTTCCTGCATTTGGCAACAGCCTGTGTCAAATAATGCCAATGTCAATTTACATTCATAACGTGCCGATTGCTGAATATTCCAGTATATCTATTGTCGCTATAAAGAGTCATACCATTACAACGTTACCTTTTTTGAGTGACAAACTACTAAAGTAAGGCTGTCCTTAATTTCAGAAAAGACACTGGGTCGATCGGCACATAATCTGGATCAAGGATCAAACCTTTAGGCACAAGTATTAATGTTTTGTCATAATTTGTCATCATTCTTTAGACGGTCACATGTTTAACGTTGAGCACTTTGTTTGTCAAGATAAAGGTTATTAAAACATACAGTGGAGAATATGTTATTCTTTCCCGTTTAAACGCAAACGTACGCAAACGCAAAGCAGTAAAACGTAGAAAAGAACAACTTTTGGACAATTCTGATAATTCTTGTTTATTTTGGTGGCAAACAGTTTGGAGCCTGAACAGACACCGGGTTACCCGGTGTCTGATCTGGCTCCAAACTGTTTGCACTGCAAACAATAGTTTTAGCGTAAACGCGTTTATTGGGAAAGAATAACAGAATCTCCACTGTAGATGTCTTCAAAGGAAATGTTAAATGGATGAATAAAAGTGACGAAGTTGAAGTATAACAGATTACAAGAAACCTTTTGTATCGCGAAATCTTACTTTTAATGGCTTCTATATGCTACATAGGATTCAATTGCTATCTACATGTATTGACGTGTTCTGTATTTGGTTGAATAAATGTGTCCAAATATATACTTCTGTAAACATTGTATCTTGCCCGATCAGAGGACTCTTGTCTGAGCCCCATTGTCAGTGTCCACACCATACCTTCATTATTATATTTTTCCGAAAACCCCATAGTCCATTTAAACTGGTTATTTATCAGAAAGAGTCCGTTTGAAAATTCAGTTTTGTAATTGTTTAAAACGCCTTTCTTTCAAAACTAGCGCGTTGGTATTGCTTGTCCAGTGCATACATTAGGTGCCACAACAGATCAGTCTGATCAGGTTCCAAAATGTTTGAAAAGTCGACTTTTTGTGACATCGGCGTAGAAAGGTCGAACATGTTCTACTGTACATGTCGGGTCGGGCTACAAGTTCTTAATACATTAGGGACTACCCTTCCCCTAACCCACCCCAATAATAAAATCATTCTACATGTAATACGGAATTCATAATGGCGATATAGACAGAATGACATGTTTTATTTAGCAAATGACACAAGACGGAGAACGTTTGAAGAAGAAGGCAAAAAGGTTGTGATCAGAGAACTGCAAACCTGTTAAGGTGGTTCGACAGCGGGCGGCCCGCATCTCGAGTTCCGGAAATGCTGATGACTTTCACCTGATCTTTGCGGCACGTGCTTATAGTAGAAAATTTAGATAAAGAAAAGTGTCTTCTCTGTTAGCGCAGTTAGTACGGTGATTGACTTGCAATCCAAAGGTTCTAGGTTCGATTCCCACTCGCTTCAAAACATTTTTTTAATAATTTGTACGATTTTAGTGACTAGTCAATTCATAACGCGGTGATCAAAGCACAGGCTATGTTTAGTCACGTAATAATGAATAATATCAGATGCAAGTATAGTCAAGTGACAGCTAAATTTGTGAGGATTTATAGCCTATATGACAGATGGCAGCTTAACACAGGACAAAAGAAATGCTAAAAGATAGATCCTAAAGGAGCTTTTATGCATTACTTTTGTTATGCATTAAGCAGTCACCTGCCTTTAAATATCTACAGGCTACCGTATTCAATGGTTCCTTATTACAGGTTTGACTTATGGTATTATTTAGAGCTGACGGCATTTTAAAGTTGAACTCAAGGGAGGTTACTCGTTTTGTGTAAACATTTTGTCAGAATTTCAGGAAATCATGTATAAAATGTAAATTCTACTGTAGATTTTCATTAAATTTTTGTGACTAGTAGAATTAAGTTATTTCTATCTAATAAGAGTAAAATTAGTGTATGTTAAACAGCTAGAGTTTTTGTAATTTGACATTTTCAGAACTTGACTTTTTTAAAACATTGATATTTCCAGAAAATGTGTCATGAAATACTTTTGTTTGCCCCATATCTTATAGTCTATGTACTGTTTACTTGAATGTACAGAAATTATTGAGTTATATCATTTTATAAAGAAAATATTCCTGTTTATTAAAAAAGGAGCTTTTCTCGACAAAAGGTCCTGTCAGAAAAAAACGGCACTGTAATTTTTTTTTATTTTAACAATTTTTCACTCTCCATATGGTAAATTTCAATTTAATCAAGGTTTCAAAGAATTCTGACACAGAATAAGCTGACCCGCGAACCACCTTAATTACATACTAAACTATGTATGCATTTTGCTATCACAAAATGTCCAGTAAATATTGAACTTATCAGTCATTGCACTTAAATCTCCATGTTTGTTTTTTAAAACAATACACAGTAGCAACTGTTTTGTTATCATCATATGTTAAAGTCCCATTGTGTTTTCAGACCTTTTTTTAATGTGCGAAATACAATAACGGTTAATAATAATGCTTGAACATTCTAATGGGCCAAACTGATCTATGAAATGTTGAAGACAGACCTAAATCACCAAAAAAGCGATTTAAAACCATAACAAACCGAAAGTAGATCGTCTGACATAAATATTACCACACGGATTAGTGGCACGTGGAACAGCTGGGTTCAATATCACCGGGTGCGAACGATTGCTATAAAATGAGTCACATTTCGTCACAACGGTGTTTCAGCCCTTTTTGCTCTCTAACACAAAGAGTTTTTATCGGATCTTCACCAAACTTGCATTAAATGTTCTTTTATATAAAATCTAGGTACAGTTAAATTTCTACTTAAATGGAATAATGCATGTAAGACGTTTTGCCCTTTATGTATTAAAAGTTGACTGTTTCAGCATTTTTGCTCTCTAAAACAAGCATTTTTTAGTTGATCTTCACTAAACTTACTGACATTGTTTATTATTATAAAATCTTGGTCCAGTTTGATTACTACTAAAATCGCATGTGGCATGTTTGCGTTTTTGCCATTTTTGTATTAAACATGAGTGATTCAGCAATTATTGCTCTCTTTCACAAATACATTTATTGGATCTTCACAAAACTTGCTGAAAATGTTCATTAGTATAAAATCTAGGTTTAGTTTGATAACTACTAAAATCGTATGAGGCATATCTAAGTTTTTTTGCCCTTTATTTATTAAAATGACTGTTTTCAGCCAGTTTTTATCTCTAACACAAATTCTTTTTATTGAGTTTTCACCAAACTTGCTGAAAATTTTCATTGATATTAAATCATGGTTAAATTTGAATACTAGTAAAATCGCATAAGGAATGTCGGAGTAATTGCTCTTGAATTATTAGAAATGACTGTTTCAGCCTTTTTTGCTCTCTAACACAAAGAGTTTTCATCGGATCTTCTACAAACTTGCTGAAATTCTTTATTTATATAAAATCTAGGTCCAGTTTGATTATTACTAAATCCCATAATGATTGTCTGAGTTATTGCCCTTAATGTATTAAAAAGGACTGTTTCACCATTTTTTGCTCTCTAACATAAATGCTTTTTATTGATTTTCACCCAATTTGCTGAAAATGTTTATTAATATAAAATCAAGGTTAAGTTTGAATATTACTAAAATCGTATAATGTATATCTGAGTTATTGTCCTTTAATTATTAAAATATGACTGTTTCAGGGTTTTTTGCACTCTAACACATACAGTTTTTATTTGGATATTCACCAAACTTGCTGAACATGTTTATAAATATAAAATATATCTCCAGTTTGAATAGTACTTATATCGCATAAGGCATGTCTGAGTTTTTTGCCCTTTAGTTATTAAAAATTAATGTCTCAGCATTTTTTGCTCTCTATCACAAACATTTCTTTTCGGATCTTAACAAAACCTTGCTGAAATTCTTTATTTATACAAAATCTAGGTTCAGTTTGATTATTACTTAAATCGCATAAGGCATGTCTGAGTTATTGTCCTTTATGTATTTAGAAATACCTGTTTCACCATTTTTTGCTCTCTAACACAAATAACTTTTTTGTGATTTTCACCAAACTTGTTGAAAATGTTTATTAATATAAAATCAAGTTCATAATCTTAACTACCAAAATCGCACAAGGCATGTTGAAGTTATTGCCCTTGAATGATTATAGATTGCATACTTCAGGCTTGTCAGCTTTCTGACTCAAACGGTTTTAATTGGATCTTCACCAAATTTGCTGAAAATAATATTGGATAAAAACTTAGTCCAGTTCTATGAATACCCAAATCGCCGAAGGCATGTTGGAGTTACGGTTCTTCAATTATTAAAAATTTGCTATTTCATCCTTATTTTAGCCCTGTCAACTTTGTAACAGGAACTGTTTTTATTCTATTTAAACCAACTATTTGGTCAATAGTTGCATGTGCTTCATCTTGGCCGTGTTGGTAATAAGTAAAGTAATAAATGACTACTCCATACCTCCTTTACCTCTTGAAGGATTTTCAGTCAGCTGTAATCGATTTTTGTCTTGATCTATATTTAAAACAAATACACAATGCCAGCAAGTTTGGTGAAGATCCAATAAAAAGTGTTTGTGTTAGAGAGCAGAAAAGGCTGAAACAGTCATTTTTTTTAATTATTCAAGGGCAATAACTCAGACATGCCTCATGCGACTTTAATAGTTATCAAAATTGAGCTAGATTCTATACTAATAAACATTTATAGCAAGTTTGGTGAAGATCCAAAAATAGGTGGTTGAGTTAGAGAGAAGACAAGGCTGAAACAGTCATTTTCAGCAAGATCCCCCGTATTGGATTGTACACGCTTACCACCGTGATTAATTATGTACACGTGGGGACCTTATCTCATAGTTTAATCCTGTGCCTACTGGTCGCAACTGTTTGACTCTAAAACAGACACGCGTAACGCGGCGTCTCATCTGGATCCAAACTGTTTGACACTCGTCTTAAGGTTTGTTTAATCAAAAATATGCATAAATCTAAACTGAACAAATATTGCACACGACAATGTCAAAGCAGACGTCTTAGCAGCAGAATAAGGGTTAAATTCTTCATTTCATCTGGCTCCAGATAAGAGGAATAAACTGAACAAATCCAACATGTTCTCACTCATTTCAGCACCGAATGCTACGGTGTTACTACTGATTAAACCGTCTCTTCGAGACGATTCTAATGAGTATGACACCATTGGGTTTAAAAGCAGAAATAAAGAGTTTAGTAATCGAAATACTTCCGTTATCTGGAGCCCTGTATTTACAGAGTTGTCCTTCTTTCCATTTACAAGGAGGCTCTTTAAATTGTGCTAGCACAAAATAATTATAAATAAAAATTTAAAAGCGAATTTCTTAGATAAAGCCGCTTTTTATGAAAGAATCACGTCCCATGTAGTTCTAATGGGATCCCAAACAACCGTTTTATGCAGGTTTCCCAAAAACACAATGCGGCTTTAAGTCCTCCATACCATATTCGCTACTGTAAAAGTGGCTACAGTGGAGAATATGTTATTCTTTCCCGTTTAAACGCAAACGTACGCAAACGCAAAGCACTAAAATGTAGAAAAGAACAACTTTTGGACAATTCTGATAATTCTTGTTTATCTTTGTGGTAAACAGTTTGGAGCCTGATCAGACGCCGGGTTACCCGGTGTCTGATCTGGCTCCAAACTGTTTGCACTGCAAATAATAGTTTTAGCGTAAATGCGTTTATTGGGAAAGAATAACAGATTCTCCACTGTATCTCGTTAGTTTGCTAATGCATTTGTTTGTGGGTAAGCAACCCTAAGTGCAGATCTGACAAGGGTCAACCAAGCCTTAACGATTCGATCAATTTTAAGAGACCTTTATCTAGTGATTCTGTCTGAATCCACAACCACAGAATGTCACGCTATTACCATTTCTAAACGTGAATCTCGTTGTCCTCTATAAAGACAGGCGAGTGCATAAATACAGAATTTTATATGAGCAATGAGTTTATCTTTTTTAATAGATGAGCTGCTAAGCCTCGTGTCATATTTAGTGATCATTTTAGTTACAAAAACAAGAACCAGTGTTCTTGGAATTCTGGATAGTTTAATAAATACTGATCTAGATTAGTAAACAGTGCATACCTTGATCAGAGGGCTCCTAATTGTTACCAAATGTAATTATTGAAATATTATTATGTTATTATTTTAAACAGGTCCACTTATGAAAAAAATAACACACTTTTATAGCGGGTACATAATGCCTTTAAATACTTCGATATATACTAATACACAAAGAAAGGCGTATAAGGAGATACTTTGTCTGAAGAAAGACAATAGATAAAGCAGTACGCCCCCTTGAGATAAGCTTCATCCATTACTTAAGTACAGGTAAACAGAAAGCTCTTTAAGTTGGTCCCTTATTTTATCAATAGAAATATATCATTACCTTCTGTTTAGGTGACATAATACGATTGTCTGCATAACTCAAGCAAGCAATTCCTATTAAACATATTTTTCTAAGCCCGATTAAAATATCTCGGTAGAGCAAAATGATAATAGCATGCATTTTCATTGTCAATTTTATCTTTAACAGTTCTACGTATATGTTCTAAATCCGATTACGATATGTGCTGATTAAATATAAGTTTTCAGTATCATTTGACTTTATATCGCACCTTTATACATGTATTATACATTTGTATATCGGTTATAATTGCAACTTTATACTACTAAAATAATTCACCCCTGCAACTTCTAATCAACTGTTCAAGCTTCCAATTAAGTCTAGTCCAATTGTCACTAAGTATGGTTGTTTTCTACAGTATATTATTATACTTTGAGTGTACACTGTTTGTACAGTGGATAATCTGTTATTCTTTCCCAATAAACGTTTTTACGCTAAAACTATTATTTGCAGTGCAAACAGTTTGGAGCCAGATCAGACGCCGGGTAACCCGGCGTCTGATCAGGCTCCAAACTGTTTACCACCAATATAAACATTATCAGAATTGTCCAAAAGTTGTTCTTTTCTACGTTTTAGTGCTTTGCGTTTGCGTACGTTTGCGTTTAAACGGGAAAGAATAACAGATTATCCACTGTATAGATAAATGGTACTCCTCATAGGTACACTCTTTGTAAAGGATGGGCATTGTCGCCACTGCAGTTCAATCAGTTAAACACATAAGACGAGGTATTTATAGTTTTCTCTGCATTTTGCAAAACCTTGATTTTCGAAAATACTAGTAGCATTGGGACGTACAGTGGAGAATCTGTTATTCTTTCCCAATAAACGCGTTTACGCTAAAACTATTATTTGCAGTGCAAACAGTTTGGAGCCAGATCAGACGCCGGGTAACCCGGCGTCTGATCAGGCTCCAAACTGCTTGCCCCCAAGATAAACAAGAATTATCAGAATTGTCCAAAAGCTGTTCTTTTCTACGTTTTAGTGTTTTGCGTTTGCGTACGTTTGCGTTTAAACGGGAAAGAATAACAGATTCTCCACTGTAGTACACGTGTTTTACAAGCATTTCAAGAGTTTGTTTACATTTCATGACCATCAAAAATTGACAATTTCTCTCTTGTAGTAGATGTATGAAGTAAGCAATATTGAAATCTATTGATCTGTATTTAAATAACAGCTACTACATTGTATTTCTAAAAGTATTTTGATAAATTACGATATCGGCAAAATAACGTCCGTGACAACTGTTTAGCATTTTCAACATATTTGTTTGTTACTTTTTTTGAAAGCCATATTTAACCCATTATCCAATAGCCTGTTTCTAGTTTTGAAGATATTTGACCACTTAAAGCAAGTTGATAGTAAAGCAGAATGCGCCTTAATACGCATTCTGCTTTACTTTCAGCCTGCGTTAAGCAATTAACTTCTAGAATATAGAAAATATTTCTTATAATTTTTATTTGTGACAGTATGAATTTTCTTCAATAGAGGAATAAATTACAGGCGTAAAAAGGCGTATATTTAGGGTAATGGGTTAAATACAATTAGAACCGCTATAACTACTACGCAAACAAAGGTTTGTTGTCGGCGTAGCAGGCAACAGGTTGTCGGAAGGAAAACAATAAATAAAGCCAATAGCGCGCCGGGAAATAAGCTTTATGACTTACTGTTATGTTATTATACCATGTTTGCTATAAGCACTTATACGATGTATGTTTTATGCAATAACGAAGAATTGAATTGAATTGAATACTGAAGTGAATGCATTATAAGTAAACATCTTGCACACCCCTGTCTACATTTCAACCTAAATGATACTGGAAGCAAACTAAAAAACAATATATAAAAATAGAGGTTTTACACATGTTGACGTTTTATAAAAATACTGAACGTCAAACAGCGTATAATCTTACCAGAAGCCGATTTAATCGGCGCTTACAGTACTGAACCTTATTAAATTAAATTGATAATCGCAAGCGAATTGCCATCGAATTGCCACCGAATTGCCATCGAATCGCGCCCTTCAAAAAACAAATCCTACGTTTGAATATTTTTACGCGAATTTTCCGAAGCGGTTGTGACAAAAATGGAATCGAAAACAATAACGAAGGCATATTTGCGAACATTTGTGAGATACACCATTCAAGAAAATTTACCCGAGGGTAAAGTTAGTACTTTGAATCGCAAGCGAATAGCCATCGAATTGCAAGCGAATTGCCATCGAATTGCAAGCGAATCGCAATTTTTTTTAATTTAATAAGATTCAGTACTGTAACTGGTTCTAAGCTGTTTGCAATACTATTTAAACACAATCTCGTTTATGCGAAACGTAAAACATATTGGCCTTTAGTTCGCTTTTAAACAAACTTATAAAACTGGATATAAAATCTAATATTTATGCATTTAGTTAGCAATTAAAAATTGTAGCAAACAAATGTAAAGCATATGCGTATCTTAATTATAAAGGTCAAGCAGAAGATCATTTTTCCACATTACACTATTTGACATAATCCGCATTTTTTGTGGTTTGTAATATGGGTCTTTTCAGGAGAATCCATTCTCACCACCAAATTATTTCAGTAGCACCGTTGTTTGGTTAAGTTTTGAATTATTCAATTATGTTTTTAATTATGCTATTAATTTTGCAATGCCTTTGGTTGGTAAGGTATCTAATACAAATGTGTGCAAAGCAATCTATTTTTTTTCCAATGAAGTCCGTCATCGTGCTATTATGGTGGTTTTGCATAACTTGTAGAATGTGTATTTTATATTGGTAATGTTAATGTGTTTTCTTAAAGAGGACTCACATATGCTTTGCCTGTTGTCCAATCCTTTTCTTCTGAATAAAATATTGTTTAAACTAATGTGTTTTCAGCTACAATAATAATGAAATTTCTTTTTTATTTTATGAGCACATGCGTATACCGGAACACGTCGCGTTTGATATGTCATGGCAACATTAACACTGTTTTCAAAAATTGCTATAAAGAGCATTAGGATCTTAAGTGTTGAATAATGAACCGCTTTTATCAGCAAAAAACAAAACTACGGGTAATTTATTTCGAACTCTCTCATAAAATCACATAGGAAATCTCCCCTAGATTGATTTCAAGAAATCTCTGCGAAAAATGAAACTTTCTACATGTCATTGACATATTGTGAATGAAAAACTGTTTTTCTGTTTCGTTGAAATGAAAACTCTCTCAACTGCCTTCGTACGACACGCAAGACCAACATTTATTCAATATTTCTTAATTCAACTAATTAAGAAGAATTAAAACAAAACAGCAATAATTTAAAGCAGATAGCGTAATGACCGGTATTAGGTTAATCTGACGATCTACATGCCCAACTTTGAGCTATCGTTTGTCTACAGTGCAGGGGGGCCGTTTCATAAAACTTCGTACGACAAAAACGGTCGTGAGTCAAACATTTAAAAAACATTTAATTTCTGATTTCTCTATCTAATCCTGTCTTGTGACATCTCTTTGGAATTGTCTTTTCAAGACGATTCCAAAGAGATGTCAAAAGACAGGATAGGATGGAGAAAAAAATAATAATAGAGACGTTTATAATCTTACTTACGACAACATTTGTCGTACAAAGTTTCATCAAACCGGCCCAGTTCCAGATCAGATTGTGCTGAACTCGCACGATTCATATCATAATTGTATGATAAACCATTCATTTATATCGGTACGTCTAGATACTGTGCGCGAAATCAGAATTAGAGCAATGCTTCGTACTTCTTTCCATGACTTTCTTTAAATGAACTTTCTACACTCTACGAGCGCATTTCTTATAACATTTGTAAACTGTTGGCCTTTAGATGAGATGTCGAGTAACTTGGTGGTTTATCTATTTGTTGGGAATTAATAATATCTTTTCCAATGTGTGTTCTTTTCAATGAGGATCTATGTAAATCGTACCTCAAAACAAAGTGAAATTGATCATTTATTTCATTTTTATAAACTTTGCTTTACTTTACGCGTCACAGAGTATGTATCATGACCAGAGGCGAAGCTATCTTATCATACATTGTAACTATTTGCAAATAGTTCTGTTCTTTGCCTAAATGCTTATTACTACGAGAAAATATTTCCATTCGGATATTGACTCATATTTGTCTGAAGGTTGTACGAACTAGAATGCACTTCAAATCTTCCATCATTTTACCATTTAATATATAGACTTAAGAGGAATTGGTCAAACAAAAGATGCATTACAGTGGAGAATCTGTTATTCTTTCCCGTTTAAACGCAAACGTACGCAACCCGGCGTCGGATCTGGCTCCAAACTGTTTGCACTGCAAATAATAGTTTTAGCGTAAACGCGTTAATTGGGAAAGAATAACAGATTCTCCACTGCAAGAACATTTATCATTTCTTTTATTTTTCGGCAATCAAAACCATTTAATATATGTTTGAGTCGTTAAAGTGTCTTTTCCTTACAAATGAAATGATAATCCAAAGCAAACAAGATCATGTTTATAGGAACTTTTTGAGTTTTCGTTATAAGGCAAAGCAATTATAGAGCGTTTATGCTTAAACTAACCAAATAAGCATATGACGCTACAGCCCCAGCACTTCCAACGATACAGTGGAGAATCTGTTATTCTTACCCGTTTAAACGCAAACGTACGCACACGCAAAACACTAAAACGTAGAAAAGTACAACTTTCGGACAATTCTGATAATTCATGTTTATCTTGGTGGCAAACAGTTTGGAGCCTGATCAGACGCCGGGTTACCCGGCGTCTGATCTGGCTCCAAACTGTTTGCACTGCAAATAATAGTTTTAGCATAAACGCGTTTATTGGGAAAGAATAACAGATTCTCCACTGTAGGACATGCAATGTAATTTCTGAATATCCCTTTCATGATCAAATTTGTCGAGAGTTATTTTCCCCTTTACCGCCAAAGTGTTGTCCGATTCAATATTGTTGTCTGCAATATCGTTTCAAAGTTAGATTTAAGGCCTTATGACTGACGAAATTTTTTAAAAGAGTGTCATACAGTTTGGGTCATGATCAGACACCACGTTACGCGGCGTCTGATTAGGACACAAACTGTTTGCAAACGCGCTTTATGGTGTCATATGAAACGATTTATAGCGTCATTGAAAGTGAAAAGGATATACACAAATTGAAGGCTTCGATCGTTCAGCGTGTCAGATATAGGAAAAGAGGATCTGCACTTACGCTATTCCGACGGTTTTACGTATGACAGGCAGTAAATGACACAATCAGTCAGCATCTTCACTGTTATTTATCACTAAAGATGATGTGTGTGCGTTCCGTATGTGTTGTCTAAAAGTTAATCCTTTCGAAATATTGATATTTTGATTAACATCGCGTATGGCATAATTAGAGTTGATAACACTTTATTCTTTTACTGTTGAAACGAAATAAGAAGCCAATGCAATGGAAAAATATTGAAAATATTGACGAGTTATTTCAATTTTGAGCATCAAAACTATTTTCTTTAACCCATTGCCCAATAAATACGTATTTTTACAACTCTATTTTATTGCTCCACGGAAGAAACTACATGTGTTTTTGCTTTGAAACAATAACTTTCTTTTCTTTAAATACTATTTCACTTCACTTCACTTCAAGAAACAACAGAATGACATTTACAATGCTTTACCATGTCACCATACAGTGGAGAATCTGTTATTCTTTCCCGTTTAAACGAAACGAAACGCAAACGCAAAACACTAAAACATAGAAAAGAACAACTTTTGGACAATTCTGATAATTCTTGTTTATCTTGGTGGCAAACAGTTTGGAGCCTGATCAGACGCCGGGTTACCCGGCGTCTGATCTGGCTCCAAACTGTTTGCACTGCAAATAATAGTTTTATCGTAAACGCGTTTATTGGGAAAGAATAACAGATTCTCCACTGTACAATTGCTGAAGTGTTATTTTTGTATGTCGTGTTCCAATTACATTCATCAGGTTATTCAATGACTCATACTGAGCGCCTACGAGAATGACATTTTAGCTGTCTGCGACAATTGCGAGCTTTTAACTTACCCTTTGATCAACAGTCATTTCCTTTCACTGATACAAAAATCCATTTATCATCATCAGACCGTATAATCCTTCATATATCTATAATTATAACTTGAGTAACTTGAATAGACATTTTGATACATACCAGGCACTCCAATGTGTCAGATCAGAGTTAATTCACTGCACTACAGGGTGGAGTTTTACAATGGAGAAGACGTTATTCGTTCCCGTACAAATGTAAAAAAGGGCTACAAGCGCATTTCAATAATGTTTGTTTAGAAAATGACAAATTTTACTAATCATTTTAATATGTGTGCGAATCAGTTTGAAACCTGATCTAACAACGGGTTACCCGGTATCTGATCTTGCTTTAAACTACTGTTTGTGATCATGTTTTAACTTAAATGCGTTTATAGGGACAGAATAACGCCTTCACCATGAACTGTTCGCTTTTTAGGCAGACGACATTATGTTGCAGACTAAATCCAGCAGACAATGACTTATGAACCAGACGACGGTGTACTAACGTGATGAGCAATATGAAAGCATATAACTGTTCCACAAAAGGCATACTGCAATCATAAGTTATTTATATTATTTACTCGATAGTGTAGCCGTCGAAAACAGAAACTTTGTCATATTTGTAGACAAAATTATTAGTTGATTATAATCATGAACATTAGTGGTCAGTAATTAAACAATAAACACATGCAAATATGCCAATGGCAAAATATAGCGATGTATTACAGTGGAGAAAATGTTATTCTTTCCCGTTTAAACGCAAACGAAACGCAAACGCATTGCAATAAAATGAAGAAAATAACAACTGGTTGACAATTCTGAATGTTGATTTTCACCCGGCGTCTGATCTGGCTCCAAACTATTTGCATTGGAAATAATAGATTTAGCGTAAACACGTTTATTGGGAAAGAATAGCCTTTCTCCACTGTATCTATCGTACAAACGAGTATATTGATCTTTGGACAGTGTTAAAAGTACAGAGATAGCTCAGCCACTCTTTGAAATGTATATCGTTGTCTTAACTGTTTGTCAATAGCATGTGTATCATTGAGTCCTAACCAGTCCATACTACAATGTATGATCACGCGTTTTAAAAAATAGTGATTGATGTGGTATGATAGAAAAACCCAGGACATGCTTTTCTATACCTGAAGTCAACTGTAAAATTCAAAGTCAGTGAATGACAATTTGATGAGTACTCTGCAGGGTCATACTGGCCTCAGAATGTTAATCCAAACTCCGCTAAACCAAAAGTTGGAATCTCAAGCTGATGTTATATAGAAAATATACAAGATGTTTAGATAAATGACGTCAGATGGCAATGTCAATGCCACACATAATTCCTAGCTAGTTTTGTATAGGACACATCCCCTGTCCAATTTGAGTATCTGTAGTTGACTCGCTCACAAAATGTGGTAACTCTAACTAGGAAATATGCTCCGTACAAGTTTATTCTATGTTTGAGGTCAATAGTTAAGAACAAGTTAACAGTGAAAAGAAAATGGTTCGTGACATTCCAGCATCCGAACATGTAATCGCACACAATATTTGATAAACCAAGCTGATGTTTAACTTTGTTAGTAAAGTTGTTTCTATAACTGAGGTCAGCGGTCAATGTCTAAGTGACCACAGAGGTGTTATGAAATATTCCGCCATTCCAAGATGTACTCATACATCTCGAGGTGTGGTATAGGAAATATGCCCAAACAAGCGTTTTATATATGTGAATGAAAAAGTCAGGGTCACACTGGTCTCAGAATGTTAATCCAAACTCCGCTAAACCAAAAGTTGGAATCTCAAGCTGATGTTATATAGAAAATATACAAGATGTTTAGATAAATGACGTCAGATGGCAATGTCAATGCCACACATAATTCCTAGCTAGTTTTGTATAGGACACACCCCCTGTCCAAGCTCTTATATCATCATAATTGAAGTCAAAGGTGAGGCTAAATGTCATAGTGAACTGAAAATATTAAAGGACCTCGTTTCGATGGTTGATGTGGTATCAGAAATATGCTCCGAACAATAGGAACAGTGACCAACCTACGGACGGATGGACACATAAACAGTTAATCTGCTGGATGCGCACAACGCTAGATTTGAGGGTACAGTGTAGAATCTGTTATTCTTTCCCGTTTAAACGCAAACGTACGCAAACGCAAAGCGCTAAAACGTAGAAAAGAACAACTTTTGGACCATTCTGATATTTCATGTTGGTGGCAAACAGTTTGAAGCCTGATCAGACGCCGGGTTACCCGGCGTCTGATCTGGCTCCAAACTGTTTGCACTGCAAATTATAGTTTTAGCGTAAACGCTTTTATTGGGAAAGAATAACAGATTCAACACTGTATAAACAACGAAAATGTTCTTTCTTTTTGATAAAAATATTTTCGAAATTGCAATATATTTTTTTTTAAACAAAATTAATGTTAAACTATAGATTTACACATTATCCACAGTGAAATGCAAATGATGATGGCGGAAACAATTCTTACAATAGAAAACATTTTTTTGCGTTATGCAGTATTGTATTTTCTACAGTTAATTGCAGTTGGTTTCGTTTTCCTTCCAACCTTTCACTATCAATAGCACTAAAATATCAATAACGATAGTTTGACACTCGTTTCGAAATTTCGTCAGCTACAGTGGATAATCTGTTATTCTTTCCCGTTTAAACGCAAACGTACGCAAACGCACGCAAACGCAAAACACTAAAACGTAGAAAAGAACAACTTTTGGACAACTCTGATAATTCTTGTTTATCTTGGTGACAAACAGTTTGGAGCCTGATCAGACGCCGGGTTACCCGGCGTCTGATCTGGCTCCAAACTGTTTGCACTGCAAATAATAGTTTTAGCGTAAACGCGTTTATTGGGAAAGAATAATAGATTCTCCACTGTATACTGCCTTAACCCTTTCCTCCCTGAAACTTTAAATGGACAATTCTAGTTTCCATTTTAGTCTAGTCCATTTTTGACTTTTTGGGTTGTTTTTGTCAATATTTAGCATTATGACAATCAGTGAAGACCCAGATCAGAGGGCTCCTTTCGGAGCCCTCTGATCTGGGTCTTCACTGTTTGCATAGGACAAGTGAAATATTCACATGTACACTGTTTGAAAATGACGCCTATATGCTGGATTAGGGTTCAAAGGGTTAACTCGTTCGCTGCCAAATTAATCGTGAGAATTTTACCCTTCACCGCTTCATTGTCGTCTGCTTAACTGTTGTTGTTTGCAAGATCGTTTCAAAGTAAGATTCAATGTAGTATGACTTAAAACATATAGAAACGAGTGACAAACGGTTTGGATCCTGATCAAACGCGGTGTCTAATCAGGATCCAAACTGATTGCAAAGGTGCTTTTTGGCGTCATTAAGAGTGAAAGAGTTAATATATCTTTGAAACGATAGTGCAGACAATAATATTGAAACTGTCACTAATATGGCGGTGATGGGGTAAAATAATTACGATAATAGAAGGGTTACATGCGAAAGAACAACGTTGCTACAGTGGAGAATCTGTTATTCTTTCCCAATACACGCGTTTACGCTAAAACTATTATTTGCCGTGCAAACAGTTTGGAGCCAGATCAGACGCCGGGTAACCCGGCGTCTGATCAGGCTCCAAGCTGTTTGCCACCAAGATAAACAAGAATTATCAGAATTGTTCAAACGTTGTTCTTTTCTACGTTTTAGTGCTTTGCGTTTGCGTACGTTTGCGTTTAAACGGGAAAGAATAACAGATTCTCCACTGTAATATATTTGCATACGGGCAAAGAATTTAGAAAAGGTCCAGTGTGGAATAGAACTACAGATAGCTTGATAAACATCGATTATCATTTTATGCCCCCGCGACGATCAGTCTGTGGCATATTGTTTTATCCCTGTCTGTCCATCTGTCTGTTTGTCCGTCCCACATATAGTACATACTTTGTCCTGCTAACTACTCCTACAGTTGTCAAGCTACAACATTATAACTTGGCAGAGTGTTTGCAAATATACCATAGATGTGCATGTGAACAGGATTTTTATCTGCGTCAATGCTTCACATTTTTGCTGGCGGGGGCACCATATTTGTCTTCAAGACAAAGCCATCCCTCTAGTTCTACATAGTTTGCAAATGTTCGTAGCACCTTTGCTCCCTAATTATCCTGTGCTTTATTCTCAAAATTAGAATTAAAATTTGGGCCAAGGAAACATCGGCACAAGTGACGTGTTATGCGGTGTCTGATCTGAACCTAAACTGTTTATACATTTAAATCAGTTCGCGATATCAGCACCCTAAAGCTTAGCATGACAGTGTGATATATAAAACAGTAATTATATAGTCGCTACTGTAAGCGTATAGCTGTTTCAAATTAGTAATAAATTGAAGTTTGTAATATTATTCGATACAAAAATACCGTTACTGTAAAACCTCTCTAATATGACCACTGATAAGTAGGTTTGTGGATAGCATTTAACGCAGGTGGCAGATTTATACAAGTTGACAATAGTGCAGAAAGCTCCCATATGAGCTTTCTGCTTTACTGCCATCTTGCTTTAAGCAGCCACATGCCTAAACATTGGGGTTTTCTCATGCATAGTTCTAAATAGAGAGGTTTTACTGTATCAAGTTTTTATTAGGTTTTACAGAAAGCTTCTTCCAACACTTACCTACAAATAAATAATCCTTCAAATTTTGACTGAAAAATTCTGCATTATAATCAAGAAATCTACTTTTGATATGCTTGTACAACTATTTTAAGAGAGAACACCTGATGTATACATTCTGATGAAATTTTAATCTTCCAGTAAAAAGCGATATCAAAACAAACAAAACAAATTCAGGATTACAATTGAATCAAGCTTTGACAAAAACTGTATGCAGTGGGGTGAAAGGTAATAAATGACAATTTCTACAATTAAGCTATTTTGAGTCGGATTCAACAATAAATGAATTCAAGGTTATAAAGAGTTTGAGTTGAGTCTGACTTTGTTCTCAAGCCTAGGCTCAAATCTGACCAATCAAATGCTTGAGAAAGACTACAGACTCAACTCAAAAGCTTTATAACCTTAGAGCCTGACGTCTGAGCTGGTTTCAAGCTGCTTACCATGGGCAAACATATTTGAAGTTTTGTGTTTTACCACCTGGTTCCGTTCAACATATGTGCAGCCTCTGTACGGATTTGCCTCAGCCAACATCCGAGAGGGGCCGACCGTTGACCATAGACAGTGTCAACAATTCCGTCGCATCTCGTGGACCACCTACGATGCCATAAACATAATATGTTTATGTTTATATACTTTATTTGTAGGCCAATTAATCCCTTTAATACCTTATCCCGTGTACAATGTATTTTTGCAAACAGTATGGTATGGATCCTGATCAGACGACGCGTAACGCGGCGTCTGATCAGGATCCAAACTGTTTTTGACACCAAATTAGTATATTTTTTAGTCAAACTATCTGAACTTCAAATTTTAGAACAAAAAACAGACGGCAATTATTTAGGATTTGTGACGTCATGGCAATGGAAAGGTTAATCGGGCGTCAGTCGTGGTACAGTGGAGAATCTGTTATTCTTTCCCGTTTATACGCAAACGTACGCAAACGCAAAGCACTAAAACGTAGAAAAGAACAATGTTTGGACAATTCTGATATTTCATGTTTATCTTGGTGGCAAACAGTTTGTAGCCTGATCAGACGCCGGGTTACCCGGCGTCTGATCTGGCTCCAAACTTTTTGTATTGGAAATAATAGTTTTAGCGTAAACGCGTTTATTGGGAAAGAATAACAGATTCTCCACTGTAACTGTAAACTAAGAATAACAATATTTTATCTTTTTGTAATATCACCATAAAACTTTGCTCCAGGTCTTAAATTTGATTATGCTTAATTATCGTCCGTTTCAGATGTAATAGTAGTGATCGCGACTTGACCTATACTTGTAAACAGTGTGGATCAAGATCAGACGCCGCATTTAACTTGTTTGACTAGCGTGTCGATGTGTTTTGGTCATACGCACTTTAATCTTTCTTTGAGAAAATGAAGCAGGCGACAGTTTTGAATCAGACGACTTAAGACGTCGAATTCCGAGTCGTTTCAACTAGATCAGAAACGTAAGATAGATTCCTTTTGGCATGGTGAAGGTACAGAAGTAAACGACGTGTTGATTGTGCCCATACTGGTTAGTGTAGCTACATGTTATACATACAGCGAAGAAAACGTTATTCGTTCCCTATTTACGCGTTTTTACTAAAACTGTCATTTACATTGCACATGGTTTAGAGCCTGAGCAAATACTTGGAAACTAGCATCTTATCTAAATTGTTTACCACTCCAGACTGAACTAAATCGTCACTATTTCCAACACGTTGGTTCGATGGAAACGAATGACGTTTTCTCTTAAACCTTTCATGATCAAATCGCGTGATGTTTTTACCCCTTCACCGCCATATTGTCGTCTGCTTCAATATTGTTGTCTGCAATATCGTTTCAAAGTCAGATTTAAGGCAGTATAACTGACGTAATTTCAAAAACTTGCAAGTGTGATACATACAGTGGAGAAAACGTTATTCTTTCCCAATAAACGCGTTTACCCTAAAACTATTATTTGCAGTGCAAACAGTTTGGAGCCAGATCAGACGCCGGGTAACCCGGCGTCTGATCAGGCTCCAAACTGTTTGCCACCAAGATAAACAAGAATTATCAGAATTGTCCAAAAGTTGTTCTTTTCTACGTTTTAGTGCTTTGCGTTTGCGTACGTTTGCGTTTAAATGGGAAAGAATAACAGATTCTCCACTGTACATAGAGGCTATTGAATGAGTATGTTTTTAGTATTGGCTTTTTTTAACAAGTCGGGTAAAAAGAAAAATTATGTTGCAAGCCTTTGACGTAATAAGTTCAATACTGAAAGCACAAAAAATTAGAGTATATCTACTATTTATCACGTAAACAACAAATGACAAAAAAAACTCAGAACGTCCTTACTTTCACGATTTCCTCAGCTACGTCGTTACTGTTATTGGGATTTATTCATCCATAATTAAAAGCAGTATCAACATTGAATAGATAATAACAACATCTGATTTTGTGAAACGACCTGTCTGTTTACCACATGTTAACAAAATTGAAATTTGGACACATTGAAATGTGCCGTTTACTCAAGATGTTTTAAGTTCTAAACTCTTTTACAGTCGGCGCAGTTATACAGTTTTTTGCTGGCTCATAAATTAGTATATCATATGCACACTTTACCATACGATACATATATTGCTCTGTATGTTTTGCACATTTATGTGATAAACTTCGTTATGCGTTAAAATGGAGAAATCAAGTTTATTGGAGCTCGACTAGAAGCTAGACTAGAAGTCGCATTGTACAGCGTCTGATATGTATCCTGTTTGTTAGCTAATGTGTGTCAAACGGCTTGAAACAGAAAAAGGATTACAGTGCTCCCTCTCTACAACGACATCCATTGGGAGACAAAACATGTGTACGTTGTTCGGAGGGAGTCGTTATAGAGAGGGAAATTGGTTTACATTTGCAAACATCTTGAATCCAGATCAGACGCCGCGTAACGCGGCGTCTGATCTGGATTCAAGATGTTTGTCACTCGTCATTAAGTTTTTTTCTGTCAAAATGTTCAATATGTAACTTTGAGAAAAACAGCAGACGACAACTTTAAGCAGACTATATTACAGCAGTAAAGGTATTAGACATAATTGTCTTGTTTGGGGAACCGCGACAAGGGTCGTTGTAAGGAGGGAGTCGTTGTAAGGAGGGAGTCGTTGTTGTGAGGGCCGTTGTAGGGAGGGAACGCTGTATTTTCAAAATAGAATGAACCTATTAATGTATTGGATTAATCTTTTGATTGCTTCGGGCGAAGTTGTGATTACTGTTGCAAACAGTTTACATCTCGGCGTCTCATCTGGATAAATAAATCTGAATAAGGGGAGATCCTCTGAAAGCACAGAAAACAAAGCAAATACTGAAAATGGCAGACTCGGTTTAATTGAGTCTGTTCATGAGCAATACTGAAATATGCAACAGTGCTCACGCCCCCTAGCACCAGCTTAAGCGGAATTCAACTTTCAACTGTAAATGCGCCGAAATCAATGATTCCAAAGGACCAGAAAAAAAACCTGCTTGACAATCTGATGATATTAACCCATTTGTACCTAGCGTCACATAAAATGAACATAGGAAAAGAGTGTATATATTGATCAGATGCCGCCTTATGCAGCGTCTGATCAGATTCTACACTGTTTGCTGATCGTAATTTCAATATAAAACAAAGCGAAAAATTAAATTTAGACAAAGCACTATTGAGATAAAAAAAGTACTAATCCAATATAATAGCATGAAATTATCCATTGGGCGCAAATGGGTTAACTCTTTCCTCCCTGAAACTTCAAATGGACAATCCCAGTTTCCATTTTAGTCTAGTCAATTTCTGACTTTTAAGGGTTGTTTTTTGTCTATGTTTTGCAATATGACAAACAGTGAATACCCAGATCAGAGGGCTCTGTAAGGAGCCCTCTGATCTGGGTATTCACTGTTTGCATAAGACAAGTGCGCTTTTCACATGTATACTGTTTGAAAAGGACGCCTATATGCGGGACTATGGTTCAAAGGGTTAAGGACAGAAAGTACAGACACATCCTACCGAGCATTGTTGCAGATGACAAACTATGCAGACGGCAATTGAACAGCATATAGAAAGAAAAATTAAGAGTGAAAGATTAAGGTAATTTACTAGGGCGTCAATATTTGACACCTTCACTGCCTTACCCCGAGTACACTAGTAATTTAGAAAACCGTTTGGATCCTGATCAGACGCCGCGTAACGCGGCGTCTGATCAAATATACAAACTGTTTTACACTAATTTCAATATTTCATAAGTCAAAATAACTAAATATTTAATTTTAGAAATAAAAGCAGACGACAATTGTTTAAGATTGATGACGTCATGGCAGTGAAAGGGGTTAAAAGGGTGTGCGATAGGCTCATGCAATGCCTCTTATCTATGTTTTTTGGCAATGCCTACGTCTTGTGTCGCTATGACGCACGATTTAATGTTATTGTGACAAAGCTGTTCTTCACACTATATACACACTACAGTTGAGAATGTGTTATTCTTTCCCAATAAACGCGTTTACGCTAAAACTATTATTTGCAGTGCAAACAATTTGGAGCCAGATCAGACGCCGGTTTACCCGGCGTCTGATCAGGCTCCAAACTGTTTGCCACCAAGATGAACATGAAATATCAGAATTGTCCAAAAGTTGTTCTTTTCTACGTTTTAGCGCTTTGCGTTTGCGTACGTTTGCGTTTAAACGGGAAAGAATAACAGATTCAAAATAGTTTGAGTAAGTAAATGAGTAATAAAACGCCTCCCCTTCAAAAGAAACGATCCCCCTTCAAACGACTCATACTGTATGTTATGCTTTTAAGCTGGTTGTAGTTATTACTGATTTAACTCGGTAACCTTCAGCGACTTTTTGTATTGAGCTTGTTATTTATTTCCAGGCAATTCCGGAGAATGGCCGATACGTTTCGATTATATTATCAACTTTGTTTTTCTCTGGAAACGATTGATATTAAACAATACTGCACTGTCAGTTTTAAACATTTTATTTTTTACATGGTTCGTTTGTGATACTTTGAAGTCGCGTGTTAACGCATTTTTAAGTATGAGCCGAATACAGTGGAGAATCGGTTATTCTTTCCCAATAAACGCGTTTACGCTAAAACTATTATTTGCAGTGCAAATAGTTTGGAGCCAGATCAGACGCCGGGTTACCCGGCGTCTGATCAGGCTCCAAACTGTTTGCCACCAAGATAAACATGAAATATCAGAATTGTCCAAAAGTTGTTCTTTTCTACGTTTTAGCGCTTTGCGTTTGCGTACGTTTGCGTTTAAATGGGAAAGAATAACAGATTCTCCACTGTATTGTTGTACAATTTGATATCTAGAAAAGATGGAAATGCGTTTCTGTTGAAGCACATAGAAATACCACTTAGATTAATTCTATGTATATGCTACGTTTGCTTATTTAACCTTAATAACCGTATTAAATATTGGTTATACTTTTATGACTATATCAGGTATATTGAGGCTTTATACAAGTATCACATTATCAAGTGATACAACTCATTATCTTTAACAGTAAATCCTATTAACAAATGGGTATGGTTGTCATAAATTATCAAGATACGTACATGTAGAAAATAAACGTCAGCTACCTGATTGTGAATGGCTGATTCCAAGATTCATCAGATGAATTAAATGCAATAACTGATAGTGTTACCCTATTCCTTTCTTGAATAGAAACGTATATACTCTGACATTAAAACATCCGCAGTAACAAATAGTCCTTGTACAATAATACTAAACCGATCGACATATAATGACGATATTATGTACAGTTAGACGTCAGTAAACGATTTCCAATGAAAACAGTTAGGAGCCTGATCAGAATCAGAGGAAATAGGTGTCCGAACATGTTTAAAACCGGGTTTAAAATATTTCAGCAACAGTTTAAAACAACTGCCATTCCTGCACAATATTTCATTGTGTTCTCATTATGTTTGGCTTAAATGAGAAATGAACAAATATTTCCTGAATGAAATTGCCATAAATATAAGCAATTTTTATTTCTGATACGTATGTCTATCAAATCTAGTTGGAAATAGAAACTTTCCTAGGCTTCTCTTTTAAATATTACTAAGTTTATTTGTCTGTATATTGCTGAACAATTGTTGTGTTATTTCAATAATAATATTTAAATCAAAAGTTTTAGCGTGTACATGTACCTAATTAATTCAGAATATCAACTCTAATCAACTATAATCAATTATATAAAATTGATTGCTTAGCAGAATACCTTCACAGTATATTATAGTAACAGCTGCTTTCAGTTGCTATTTCTCAGTTTATTTTTATTTGAGTGAAATATTTACTATATAAGTATCAGAAATTGGTAAACACCGTCAGCTCTATATCAACCATAGCTGTTTAGTTGTCCTAAATGTTGATTTTTCAATATTTCTGAGATTTGCAGCAGATGCAAGTTTAGATAATAGATTTTTGAGATTACTATTATGAAATAAGAGACGTTTTTACACAGTCATAAATATAAATGGCACTTTTTAATATATGACAAAGGCTAGAATTTTGCACTGACAAGAGCTCCTTCTAGATATTAAGTGTTAATGAAAGTTTCCAAGGTCATTTTGAATGAAGATATATGATCAACTGTGTTGACTATTTCGTTGATGATACAATGTAAGATATGTTGTTACAGAAAAAGTTCATAGAAAATGCATGATAAATAATCATTTTGGTAAACAATGTACCATGTTATTCTCTTTTATCTCTCATATTGATGTCAGCTTAAAACAGCATGTCAGCATTTAATATGCGATTTTAGAGTTTTTACGGGACACACGATCCGAGTGTCAAGATAATTTCTCGGAAACTAATCCGTATCTAAACCGTTTACAAACGGCAGAGAAGTAACAGTTTGGGGTGAAAGATTTAATCAAATAATAGTGTACTGGCAAACTTAATGCCATAATTAACGTTTAACCTTTACACAAGCAAAGAAGAATCCCACCCACTCTTATTATCAATGTTCTCGTGTTCAAAGGCTATTTTTATGGATTATTATTTTATAGACTCACAATGATACAGTTTTAATATAAATCAATTCAGCAAACAAAGAAAACATCCATCACACAACACGGTACTAAACAGGTTTCACTCAAAGATTAGAATAGCGTATTTAACCATCCAGACTTTGGCCTTCGTTTAAATTTTAACCCTATCACTGTCATGACGTCATATATCTGCGTTAACAAGCGTCGTCTGCTACAGTGGAGAATCTGTTATTAAGTCCCGTTTAAACGCAAACGTACGCAAACGCAAAGCAGTAAAACGTAGAAAAGAACAACTTTTGGAGAATTCTGATAATTCTTGTTTATCTTGGTGGCAAACAGTTTGGAGCCTGATCAGACGCCGGGTTACCCGGCGTCTAATCTAGCTCCAAACTGTTTGCACTGCAAATAATAGTTTTAGCGTAAACACGTTTATTGGGAAAGAATAACAGATTCTCCACTGTAATATAATTCAATTCATCAAACAAAGAAAACATCCATCACACAACACGGTACTAAACAGGTTTTCCTCAAAGATTAGAATAGCGTATTTAACCATCCAGACTTTGGCCTTCGTTTAAATTTTAACCCTATCACTGCCATGACGTCATATATCTGCGTTAACAAGTGTCGTCTGCTAGTTAGGTCCCAAGTTTAAAGATTTGGTATTTTGACTGTAGAATTATTGATATGAGTGTCAAACATTCTAATTTCTGTTCCAACGCGGCGGTATGCGGTATCTGTACAGGATCCTAAGAAGTTATGGAATATTGAAAAAGTTACTGCACGTGTTACGATTCACTTATGAATCTTAAAGTATTTGGACCAGGATTCTAGCAATTACAAGGTTATTTTTGTTCACAAATGTTATCATTGAGAACAAGAAATATCTTTAAAAAAGATATTCAGCGGAATGGGTGGTAGAATTCATGCTGTAGATGGGTGTGCAAAATTGTATGAAATTGGGGGTTTTCAAAAAATTGTAATATCTTGGATTGAAAAGCAAAATATACACATTCAAGGATATAGCATATAAATTACCCTGACTAAAAAACTATAAATGTACAGAAATGCAAAACAATATTATAACCCTGTTGTACACGTTCTATAACACCTCACTCTAGTACATAACTGATGAAACAACACAATTGTGTTTAACTCACCTGAGGCCATTTATTATATTGCTATCAATAGTATCAATGTATGGTAAATGTGTACAAATAGTTAACAATTAAAATAAATTGGTAGTAAACCATTATTAAACAAAACACCTAGCTACCACTGTCTATATATAGATTCTATAGAAAGACATATGCTATCATATCTTAAAATAGAAGCATGATGTCATCAGCTCAGTAGAACACACACTGGTAAAACTGTTCTGCATAGAGTTTCAGGGCTCCAGATAAGAGGGGAGTAAACTGAACAAATCTAACATTTTCTCACTCATTTCAGCACCAAACCCTATGGTGTTACCACTCATTTTATCGCCTCAAAGAGACAATTCAAATGAGTAGTGACACCATAGGGTTTAATGCACAAATAAAGATTTTAAGTTTTGAAATAATTCCCTTATATGGAGCCCTGGCTACTATCCAATCAGACAATTCAGTTTCAACAGGTGCTCTTAATTCTAAATTTCTGATCAAATATAATTGGTTGAAATGTGTGGCCAAATAGAATTGGTTGAAATGTGTGGCCAAATAGAAAGTGTGGTTAAATAGAAACTAGACAGCTCCGCTGAAAAAAAGCATGAGGTTTTTCAAATATTTTTTTTTTTTTTTTTATCATACTATGGTTCCTGCAATTTCTAGATTAACCATGTCACTGCCATGACGTCATCAGCTTTAAAAAATTGTCCTCTGCTTATATGTAGCAAATGACGCAAATGTGAGGCTGTTTGACTTAAATATTACAACAAGTGTCAAACAGTCTGGATCCTGATCAGGATCCATGCTGTTTGCAAATACAGCGCTCCCTCTCCACAACGACATCTAATGGGAGACAAAAATGTGTGCGTTGTTCGGAGGGAGTCGTTTTAGGGAGGGGAATGGGTTTACATTTGCAAACAGCTTGACTCCAGATAGGAACGCCGCGTAACGCGGAGTCTGATCTGGATTCAAGCTGTTTGTCACTCGTTATTATGTTTTTTTCTGTCAAAATGTCCGTTATGTAAGAAATACAGTAGACAGCAATCTTAAGCAGACGATATTGCAGCAGTGGAAGCGTTAGACATAATTATCATGGCAACAGTGGAAAGCGTTGTTTTAAGGAGGGAGTCGTTGTAGGGAGGGCCGTTGTAGAGAGAAAACACTGTAACCATAAATGTACTCGTACAAGGCAGTAAAGAGGTTAAGAGGCGAAAGTCATCACTGGTGTTTGGGATGTTTGAACTAGGATACAAATATTTGGACCAAGTGTTTTTATATAAGGTAAACATGGATGACGTGTAGTAACTAATGCAGTTTTCTCCATTATTGACTTACCCTGTTTATAAGGTTACAAGTTGAAGGTTAAACTCATTCCTTCACAGAAACTTCTTAGAGCACACTTAACTACTTCTACACACACGTTCCAAATGAATATTCAATTGCAGCATGTTAAACGGTGGTAGCCTAAATACAGTTAGATGAAAGTCAATCAGAAAGGTCCTTAAGCGGCGTCATGCTTCAAACAGAATATTTTTCGGCGGAGCTGTCTAATTTCTCATTGAGCCTCAAACCTTATATGGCCCAACCAATCGTGAATGACCAGAAATGAAAGCTTAATGACACGTGCTTAAAATCGAATAGTCTGATTGGGTAGCGGTTAGACTTGACTACTGACTTTTACAAATTTGTAAAATAAGAGACACAGACTGTTATAGGCGGATTTGCTATGTAGCGGTACCAGTAGTAAACACGACTTTCCGCTACTGCTAGTGAGTTATAACCGAGAAATTTTACGTGTCCCGATCGTTAGGTAGTGATTTGAATGACATAGTGTTTCTATTTTAAGATATGACATATTGTCTCAAGTTCGGCAATGATTTGATGCGTTCTGCAAATCAGAACGAAACTGTTCATAATAGAATTGATCATAATTTTAATCGAGTACCAAGTATATGAAAAAGAAAGAATAGCAGTAACACTTCAGTGAGATTACGAGAAAACTGGCGTTTGAATTTAACCTAGATATCGAAAAGATTTCGAGCATGATGGGTATTTTTTGTGTTAACACCGTTTTCCTACAACGCATGCGCAACTCTGTGACCTCAAATGTAAACAAACTGTGATTTTTTTAACGCGATCGCAATCTCTTGGTTAAATGCGAAAACCCAACAACACGTAGATACCTAAAACGTACATTGCTACACTTTGTAGATATTTTTATAATAAATCAGAACATAGAACTAACTCTACAAGACAAATTCCATACACGAATTCTTGAAGCAGACACTTGCTTTATTTACCGGTGGCAACATGAATTTCTCATTTGAGGGGTCGTTTCAAACCATTCATATTCGGCATATTTCGGGGGTGCTTTCCAAAAGTCTCAAATCAAAATGAGGTGATTGAGAATATTTAAACAATCAAACCATATTTAAAGTATAAACAACTAACAAAAGAGCACACACATACGAATTTTAGTAATTTATGGTATCTACAAATTCCAAAATAAAAATGATACACGTAGATCTAGACAAGGAAGTATAATTCCGTGATCTAGATCTGTCTTTAAAAATTCTCATCACTTTCAGTCACATCCTAGGAAGAAGTAAGTGCAATTCAATTGGCTTATAAAGATGGAAGTGGAAATTTGACCCCCCCCCCCCTCCCTGTGGACCAAGCAGTAGATCCATGTGCAAACTGTACCTTCTGTCAAGAATTTTCAAGTAAATCTCTCTACAACCACCTCTGAAAAAGTAATTATTGATGGAATAAAAACAGCTGACAAACAGCTGACAACTTGCAGCAAAATGTCGCCCGATCAAAAGCATAAACGTGTGTAAATGCTCTCTGCTGTACTTTCACATTCAGTTTTTGAGAGACCAACTGCCTTAACAAACTAATGATTAACCTCAGATCCAGTAGTTTAATGATTGCAAAAACTCATTCTTGGCGACTCTCAAGACCTTCAGTCTTTGATTATATGTATGTGGTCGTAGATTACTGCGCGTGTCTTATTAGATAAATATTAAGCTTAATATTCTGATTTACCATCCTATTTATTGCAACTTGGATAAAATCAATTCCATATACATCATTACCTTCACCACCCATTCCGCCGAATATCTTTTTTAAAGATATTTCTTGTTACAGTTACTTAGATGTTATCTTGGCCAATGGCTGTGGTGGAAAGGGTTAAATGCAATGGTTAAAGTATTATTAATATTACATACAACACATAAAGGCTTAGACTATAGACATGGACTATTGCTGACAGTTACCGCAAGCGATGGGATGACTTGTATTTATATTCATTGTTTACAGTAGCCTTTTAATTGATATGTATTGGTGGTTTGTTTTCGAACAGAATTCTGCTCCGGATAAGTATCCCGACAAGGCGTAATTATAGGCATATACTGACACTTGCGTCTGCTTTGCTAGCAATGTGTACTATTGTCACGTTATATGCAGCATTTGACGATGATCCATACTTTTTACAACATGGACTGATTTTCTGAGAATAAACAAAACCATTAAACCATATTGTTAGATATTTTTGTCATTATATTAATTTAGTTTTTTGCATACATAGTTGGTCCCGATCAGATATTTTTTGTATCGCATCACAAGGATCAAAACTGATTAGTTTTGATATGCTACATACTATTGAGTTTTTATGCACTTTAAAGCAGACGGCATTCACTCGATGTATATTAGAGTGACCAAGCCACGTATTAACTTTGAATTATGCGTATGTTCGAACTAACATGAGTTCGAATTATCGAGTTTCGAGAGAATTCTTTAATGAAATATATGCAGATATATATTTTAGCTAACTATTACGGAATTGGATGTGTAAGATTTATGCCTATCATCATACAGGATATTTAGTTGCGAATAGTGTTAGCCTTTGAGTTCAGTGACCATCAGTTGTCAGAATTATGTTTTGGTCTGTCTGTCTGTCCGCTGGATCATAGGTTATGGTAGAAACAGTTTCAGTAATTCAGAAATACGCTTATAATCTCTTAGATATGCAATGTTGTGTGTGTAACAGTTCATATGTTAACCCTTCAATCTAAATGCGCTTAAAAGCGCGTTTGCAAACAGTTTGGATCCTGATCGGACGCCGCATGACGCGGCGTCTGATCAGAACCCAAACTGTATGACACTCGTTGTGTAATTTCTTCAGTCATTCTTCCTTAATTTTAACTTTGAAACGATATTGCAGACAACAAAATTGAAGCAGACGACAATGAAACGGTGAAGAGGTAAAAATCCCACGAAAGAAAGTGTAAAAGGAGTACCTAAATAAGTACTTTGATATATTTGTATCTGAAACAATGCGACTGTGCTATAATGTTTATGGTTTAACCACTGAGTACGGACGTTTTAGATAATAATAATTCAAAATAGTATGAAGACGATTCAAGTTGATTATAATCAAATTACTGAGAATGCAAATACCTTTACAGATATTTTACGTTCTGAGACAGACACACTTGTTGTGGCTTGCTACTTTTACCCTTCTAAAACAGCTTCAGCTACTAATATATAATTGAAATTGCTGCATACAACAACTGACGAAAATATTAATACAAATATCGAAATATGGTATATTGTATTCAAGTATCAAGCATATTAAGTATGAATATTGGCAAACATCAGTATACCGTATAATACAATACACAAATGGGTAGACAATCATTAGCTATCATAGGTTCTAGCTGATACGAAATATTAGAATATTTAGATGTAGCTTATAATATATATGTACAGAAAATATAAACGCTGCATCTTTCAATAAGGATCAAATTTGTTTTTTATACTCAATCGAAGGTTGCCGAGCTTTAAATATGTACTAGCAAATCTTGACCAATATCGAAGTACATGTACGCTAAGATACCGATGAAAAAGATTCTCCCACAAACTTCCAATGGATAAATCCAGTTTAGAAATGAGTCAATATGAATTTGACTATTTAAATTTGATGCAATACATTAAAGTGCAGACTCCTGTAAGTATCCTCTAAACTAAGTCTACATGCTTGCATTGTGAATTCTTTTCATTTGCATTATTTGTAAAGGACTTGTTTGTATTCAGTGTTAGGATTTGATTGGTTAATCCCTTTTACTGCCATTCTATAACACTTACATGTGCAAACAGATCGGATTCAGAACAAACGTAGCGTAACACGGTGTCTGGTCCAGAGCGTAACTGTTTGACACTCATAAATGTTTTAAATCAATCTGCCTTAGATTCTAAACTTTAGAAATAATAATAGGTGAAAAAGTAACGAACAAACGATGTTATGCATTGAACTTGTTTGACAAGTTATTACATCATAATATCAGCGAAATGGCTAATGTAATAGTTGTTGAGACAGCCATCTAACATCTAGTCACTACTGCACCTGTGTATATTACTGTGATTGATCGATGTAAGATATTGACCAAGCCCATGTTACCCTCTGAATCTCAATTATGGAGGTGCGGTAAAACATGTCTATTACGACCACTAAACTTTGTTAATCATTGGCTTTTCAAAGCAGGTGACTGCTTAAAGGAGGGTGACAGTAAAGTAAAAAGCTACTGTCACCTACATTAAGATGTCACCTGTATTTAATACAATCAATTAGCCTTCTTTATAGTGGTCGTAATAAAGATGTTTTATTGTATAAAGGAGGATGTAGTCAATTGATGCAACGTTACAATAATGGTGATGAATAATCATGGGCACGTAGCCAATCTGCAAGACATTGACATAAGACTACAGTGGAGAAAACGTTATTCTTTCCCGTTTAAACGCAAACGTACGCAAACGCAAAGCGCTAAACGTAGAAAAGAACAACTTTTGGACAATTCTGATATGTCATGTTTATCTTGGTTGCAAACAGTTTGGAGCCTGATCAGACGCACTGCAAATAATAGTTTTAGCGTAAACGCGTTTATTGGGAAAGAATAACAGATTCTCCACTGTAAGAACACATCCAGACATATTTGTGTTTCGCAATCATTTAAATGAGTAGTCATCGACAGTCATTATAGTCTGTCGATTTATATTCTTTGTATGATCCCGAACGACTTTTTCGGGGGTATATTGTTTTTGCATTTTCTCTCTGTTTGTCTGTTTGTTTGTCTGTCTGGCCAACACTTAGTTTTGATTTTAACCTTTAACCTTACAACTACAAGTGACAGAGAATATATTTGGCATGAGTGCTAACCTTAAAAGTACAATTTGGGCCTTGTCCGACAAAGGTCAATATCATTTCGTGGTCATTTAGAGACCATACCTGTGGAACTACATGCGGTAGATACTTTATTTCTCGTATGTGTTCCGAACTTAAAAGCTCTTGAGGTCAGTACGAGTTGGGTTATGTCAGACAAATGTCAATGTCATTTAGTGGCCATGATCACCTCGAAGGACACTGTGTTTCACAAACTTATCTTTTAATGATACTGTGATACAAGTAAGACTGTTTATTCATTCAGTTCTGTAATTCGTTCTATTTTACGCTACAGTGGGGAATCTGTTATTTTTTCCCGTTTAAGCGCAAACGTACGCAAACGCAAAGCACTAAAACGTAGAAAAGAACAACATTTGGACAATTCTGATAATTCTTGTTTATCTTGGTAGCAAACAGTTTGGAGCCTGATCAGACGCCGGGTTACCCGACGTCTGTTCTGGCTCCAAACTGTTTGCACTGCGTTTTAGCGTAAACGCGTTTATTGGGAAAGAACAACAGATTCTCCACTGTAACTGTCTCCCAAATCGTACGTGTCTTCTTGATTTGTCATGTAAGCCAGCCCTTATCCATCCGACATCATATTCGTAGTTTCTCGATGTTTTAAGCACAATATATCTCAAAAATCGGTTTCAATGAAGAAATACGTCTGCAAATAAAATGTATGTTTGCCGTTGTTGTAAAGACACGATGCTAGTTTTAGTGGAACTGTTTCGGTTAAAGTTATTCATACATAAATCGGCATTTTTTTAAAGAAAAGTACATGAATTTGTATCCAAAGACAAATGACTGCTAAACACAGGGTAAAAACCAATACCAAAACATTCAGTATCAGATACACCAATTAACATTGCATTAAGTTGGAGCTCAATAAAGGTTTGACTGTATTAAACACAAATGCACTTATTACCCATCGCTGATAACTCTCAACATACTTTGCGAACGCATTAACCAACCTCCAAACAGTTGTGTTTTATTCACTTCCTTAACTCATTTTACTTTATACATGAATGTATAGACGAGTTTCAAAATAGACCAATGCAGCAGACATACTCTGGCAGATAAATGAAAATCCCGAAATAATGCCTATCGCTTTTATCAACTTTCTGCATTTTACAATATTTTCATATACAAAGACGCAAGCACGGTAGGCTCAATATATACCCCGGGTAGGACGTTTTCCTAACCCGTATATACAGTGGAGAATCTGTTATTCTTTCCCAATAAACGCGTTTACGCTAAAACTATTATTTGCAGTGCAAACAGTTTGGAGCCAGATCAGACGCCGGGTAAACCGGCGTCTGATCAGGCTCCAAACTGTTTGCCACCAAGAATTATCAGAATTGTCAAAAAGTTGTTCTTTTCTATGTTTAGTGCTTTGCGTTTGCGTACGTTTGCGTTTAAACGGGAAAGAATAACAGATTCTCCCCTGTAGTTCATATTTTTCAGACTGGCAAAAACAATTTAATCCTTTCGGCGCCGAAGACGATTTTGCAAACAGTTCGGATCCAGATTAAACGCCGCGTAACGCGGCGTCTGGTCAGGATCTAAACTGTTTGACACTACAATCGATATTTCATAAGTAATACTACCTTAAATCTAACTTCAAAACGTTATAGCAGCCAATAGTATTGAAGCAGACGACATTCAAGCGGCGAAGGGGTAAAAACTTCACGATTAACTTTTACGCAGAAAGAGTTTAAACCTGGTCAGGCACCCAATCAGTTTACAATGGAAGCACCTGTATTTTCACAAACGCGTTTATTGGAAACAATAACGATTCCCTACTGTACAATCACGTAGAATAAACCGTGATTTATTTGAGAAAGACTGGCGAATGCTGTTAGCATCTGTCTAAAACAAACTTAGTGAGCAGTTAATGTTCTCAGACATTTTTATTGAAGAAAACATACAGGCTTCTTTATTTGCCTGATTCTAGGAAAATGTTCCACTATTTTACCCTTTATCAAAACTGTCTGATCGAACCTCTTCTTGCACTCACTAATGCTGCATGTTCATTGTATTTTAGTTTGATTTTTTAACGTGCCAATTAGCGTAAGAGTTGGCACTCAGCTGAGGTTTATGACATCATTGAATTATTTCCCTATTAATTTCCAGTTCAGG
The DNA here is from genome assembly GCA_922989275.2 of Gari tellinella. NCBI lineage: Eukaryota > Metazoa > Mollusca > Bivalvia > Cardiida > Psammobiidae > Gari > Gari tellinella. Next base: position 55,899,163 of record OV277859.1, read on the forward strand.
TCTGAAGTCTTATTGTTATCGAGAAATTTCGTCAAATACACGCGACAAATGTCTTTTGAACGTAAATACAAACAAATTATCAGCGGAAGGTAGGGCATAAAGCTGTGAAGCCTAGCATGCTGACAATTTAGACCTAGCTTGAACTAGTAAAACGTTGTTAAGTCAATCATTTCACATTCAAACTGGGTGAACTGAATTTTAAATTGCCTCAAAATACCTAAAACCGAAATTTGAGAAATAAAGCAGATGAAAATTGTCTAAATCTGATGACGGCATGACAGTGAAGGGATTAAGTCCAGGTACCTGAGTTACCATCAGATGTTTTAGGAATCTTAACATCTCGAATTTAACGTTGAGTTAGTACTCATTTAGCGACACAATCATATGCGAACGCTCTAAAACATCATCTCATTTGACTTTATAGAAATTAAATTAAATTTGAGCCGTGCCATGACAAAACCTGCCTTATTGCATTGCAAACAGTGTAACTCAATTCCAGCCGACGCGTCTTTGACGCGGCGACTGACCTTGATCTACTCTGATTGACACCCAAAATAATCTAAAAGATTGTATTTAGCAGTATACAGTGGAGAATATGTTATTCTTTCCCGTTTAAACGCAAACGCAAAGCGCTAAAACGTAGAAAAGTACAACTTTTGGACAATTCTAATATTTCATGTTTATCTTGGTGGCAAACAGTTTGGAGCCTGATCAGACGCCGGGTTACCCGGCGTCTGATCTGGCTCCAAACTGTTTGCACTGCAAATTATAGTTTTAGCGTAAACGCGTTTATTGGGAAAGAATAACACATTCTCCACTGTAACCTACGGTATATGGCAATGTAGACAAACTCAGATACAGAGCCAGGGATGACAACAGTGCTTGATCTGTACATTGTTTGCAAGGCAATAAGGCAGGTTTTTGTCATGGCACGGCTAATATGGTTAACATTACTTTCACATTCAAGTTCATAATATCATTTATTCACTCAATTATGCCTGAATATATGCGATATAATCTTCTTCTGTTTTTCTGATAGGTTATATATATATACATATATAAGGCAGTATCGGTCTAAGGAGCAGATCATTTCGTATTATATAACAATGCAGACCCTGATCAGAACCCTTTAAAACGTTACGATCAAACTGTTTGAAAATCGTTGTGTGATTCTTACAACGTTCTATGTCCATTTTGTAAACAAATAGAGTTCTATATACCGTTGGAAAGCATATTTCAAGAGCTATCTCCTGGGGCAAACCATAATTATGTTTATCCGAGCTTTCTATTTGAATTTATCGCCAGTATTACAATGTTCTATCTCCATTTTAAATGTTTCGTTGAGTCTTACAATGATCTATGTCTAATATATCCAGCCATTGTGTTCACATGGATCACGTGACAGAATGTTTCCAATTTATTACGCAGGTGGCTGCTTAAAACAATATAAAAATAAAACTGAATGCCCTTTAAAAAAGCCCCTACAAGCCAAGTCCAACGAGGGAGTCTTTGTAAACCGAGGTCCCGTGCATGGGTACTTTACACTGGGCATATCTATATGAAGAACCAGATAATTAAAATGATAACAGGAGTAGGGAATCGAACTAAGGTTCTCTTCCTGGGGAGTCCTATCAGTCCCTATATATGCCAGATACGGATGTTAACAACCACAACAAACAAATCCCGATTCTTAAGAAGCATTCTGCTTTTCTTTTATCTCGCTTGTCAGCGACCTGTAGTTCTTGGCAGATTGGGTCATTTCTGCCAAATAAACAAAAATATCCCCTATAAGGAGTATATTGACAGTAATGGAGTTCTACTGTATTCTATGAGACATTTCTTTACACTCGTACTGGTGGCGTTGTCAAATGTGTTGTTCTTTTTGTAGTGTATTGAAAAGTAGGCGTTTTATACCAGACCTGGTTAAATCGTTCATTTTTAACGATTCCATTAGAACAAGTTTAGGTAATAAAAACTGCTAAAGGAGATTTGTGGTAATTTGATAATGGACCTAGAACACTGTACAAAATTAATGTAATTGTTCATGCAATTGTCTTTTGTATTGTTGATAATGTTCTATGTCCACAAAATGGACATAGAACATTGTAACAATAAGTGAAATAGAAGGTAGAGTTTGAAAAATGATCTATCTCAAACCGAAAGTAAAATATATCTAACAAACCATGCTTACAATCCTCAAAAAACTTGAAATGAAACCCTTTGCATTCACAATTCATCAGGTAAAGTCGAAAGAATTTTCAAAATCCATCAAAATTTTGCAGTTTAATGGGTCCACAATTTCAAAGTCGATTTTTTTCAAAACAACCCTCATGTGAGATAGAACGTTGTAAGACTAACACGACGAAATGTCGATCTGAATCATCTATTGCGGTTTAAAGGTAGAACATGCTTTAACCCTTATCACGCTTAGTTGTCGTCTGCTTCAAATATATCGTCTGCGAAAACAATTCAAAATCAAGTTTCATGGCTTTTAATCTGAAGAAAAATTAATATGAATGGAACACAATTTGCTTCATATTAGATGCCGCATTACCCGGCGTCTGATATGGATACATACGGTTTGCAAATGTTAGCCAAGTCGTGGTTAGCACGATTAGGGTTAAAAAACTCAGAAAAAGGGATGGGTATATCGTCCAATCTTTATATTCATTGTTACAATTTTCTCTGAATATGGATGCTCTTTGTTTTTACAGCACGTGTCCCATTCAGAAAGCGTTGCAAAAATCTAGGTTCGATCTAATTACTGAAATCTGCAGTAACTCCTGATTTATTTAAACCAAAATCATCGTAAGGTTCATACACGTTTTTAAGAAAATCCGTGCAGGTGGCAATTATTGGGCCATAGGAGTGCAATATTTAACTTTAGAGAGGAGAATATAAAGTTCATTTCCTCGCCATTTATTGTCGTTTCAATACGGAACACTAATTAGATATGCTAATGAAGCGATCAAAGTCATGCTAAAGACAATTTATGTTCGCTTGAGCGGCAAAGGAGTTTCTGCTGAATCATTAGAGTAACCAAAAATATTCCATGTTCTCTCAAGTGACTGAACAATGATTCTAACCACTTTTTATGAATCAGCTCACACAGATGAGCCTCATTCTTTGTTAACCCTTTCCCCCCATAGAAGCGACTTTTAGCGTATTTAATTTATTCCTCCGCTCAAGAAAATAGTTCCAGTTTATACCCTCATGAACAATTACCATAACAAATATTTTATATAGCTTAACAGATGGTAGTTTAAAGCAGGCTGAAAGTCAACCAGAATGTGCCTTACGGCACATTCTGCTTTACTTTCATCCTGCTTTAAGTGGGCACCTGTCTTTAATATTATAAATAAGTTATTGGGTAAAGGGTTAATGTGGAGAAGAGACGGTCACAAAGCTGAATGTCGATGGAATTATAATCGGTTAACATATCATCATGTATTTGTTTCCCAGTCATGTTGTTCGATTTTAAATGTAAACCTACGATCCAATGTTGGGTTAAAGGCATATAGTGCTGACCCAAATCAAGTGAAAGCATCAACTCATTGTCCCCTGAAAGTTCAAATTGAAACCTCCATTGTCCAAACATTTAGACCAGTTTAGGCTACTCAGTGTCCTTTATACAATACATGACAATATCACAAATTGTGCAGACTCCGATCAGCAGGCTCGTTCTAAATAAGGCATGTTCACTTTTCAACGTGCACTGTTTGTAAATGATGCATACATGTCGCGTTAGGGGTTATTGTGGAAATTGACATCTAATCAGTGTGACGTGTACTAATTGTTATTTACAATTATTACTATATAGTAAGGCTTCTAGTCGCCATTTTCATTACATTGTTATGAAATTTATGTTACATAATGCAAAGTAAATTAAATAGTGGAGATCAATCTCTGATAGATCCTGAAAGGGTCATCAGGCACACACTTATATGTAATCTGTATCGTTAGATTTCAAACGATTCACTTAACAACATTTCGAAACTTAAATGCAAAGTCTGAGGTCAATGTCACAAGAGTCTAACTTTTACGTGCATGGTAACGTTTAGTCTAAATACAACTACATACCAAATATGAAATCAATACCACATGGGACATAGGAGTTATTAGTATTTTTCGAAACCTAAACGCAGATTTTAAAACCTAAACGTAGGCCATAAATTAAAGGTCCAGGTAACACTGGTAAAACATTTTTCGTGCATCAAAATTACTTTTCCATAATCAATATACACTAGATTTGAAACATGGTATAAGGAACGCGACACGCAGTCATTGTAAACATTACAAGTCATGCATTTTGTTTAATAGTTACAGTTTCGATTTATCAATTGATTGTCTTAAGGACAGAACCAGGAAGTAGTTGGGTACAAAACTATTAACCTTCTACTGTGTATTTCTGCATAACTTTTGTTCTACGGTAAACATTCTTTATAGTTCATCGTGCTTCATTTATAAGAACTTACAACTCCTTTTTTTTCTCAGTTCAATATTTTATTTTCTCCGTCAATATGTGTACGAGCCCCGTATGTGGGTAGGAAATCCATCCCACTATACACTTTACAATACATACTGTAGTAAACATATACATCTACAAATATATTGAACATAAGTTTTGTGTGTATCTTTAATAAAAGAAAGAGAAAAATATAGTGTGCTGAAAAAAACATGAAAGATATGAAGACATGCCTCTATTTTGTACCAAGAGTGTTTCAAGCTTTAGTAGTTTGTATAACTTTTATGCAATTAGACCATACAGTGTTCTAACTATTTCTCATTTGACTTAAAAAAAGAAGACACAAATTACAAGGTGTCTGATAAAGTCTAAAAATTCTACAGTGGAGAATCTGTTATTCTTTCCCAAAAAACGCGTTTACGCTAAAACTATTATTTGCAGTGCAAACAGTTTGGAGCCAGAACAGACGCCGGGTAACCCGGCGTCTGATAAGGCTCCAAACTGTTAGCCACCAAGATAAACAAGAATTATCAGAATTGTCCAAAAATTGTTCTTTTCTACGTTTTAGTGCTTTGTGTTTGCGTACGTTTGCGTTTAAACGGGAAAGAATAACAGATTCTCCACTCTATATATTCAACCAGCTCTCTAATGTTATCCTCAAGGACATGTCGGCATATATTGTTATTATGAAGGTACAAAACAGTATACATACTACATATATATATTATCAATATATTTTACGAATATCTCAATAAGTAGTCATTTTTAATTGTTTGTAATACCCATTCAAATTAAAAAAAAATTGTTATGTTCTAAAACAATTTCACGACACCAACGTGTTTAAATTTGTTATTCGTCCGATAATTCCTTATTATACGGTCACAGTGCGTGGATGCTCCAAAGGGGCACTGCACTTAATTGGAAGAAGAAGACGAAGATTTAAAGGGTGTTAAACTGCTCTGATGACACTAGCAAGAAAGATAAATGTTTTTCAAGGTAGGTAGACGCTTTTAATGACAAACGAAAACATATATCTCAAATATGCATTTTCAAGCTAGATTAAGTCTGTTTAATGAACCTTAGTGGTTAAGTTTATTTACATTCTACCAATTATTATTTCATTTGGTTAATAATTGTATTTTCAACGACCGTTACAGTGGAGAATGTGTTATTCTTTCCCAATAAATGCGTTTACGCTAAAACTATTATTTCCAGTGCAAAAAGTTTGGAGCCAGATCAGACGCCGGGTAACCCGGCGTCTGATCAGGCTCCAAACTGTTTGTCACCATGATAAACATTAAATATCAGAATTGTCCAAATGTTGTTCTTTTCTACGTTTTAGTGTTTTGCGTTTGCGTACGTTTGCGTTTAAACGGGAAAGAATAACAGATTCTCCACTGTAGCATTTAGAGACAGCATCTAGATTAGACTGCACTATTGAGGTTTGTAAGGCAGCAATAATGTAAAGAAGCGTGACAAACATAATGCTGCAAACACAAAAATACAGTATGGTAAGCATGAATTTACACAATGAGATGATATGAACATTGTTTTTCAAAGACTCTACGTAATAGAAAAAATATCGAGAGTTTAATATGCCGTATACATACTATATATGAATTTGTTTAACTCTTACCATGCTAGCGGCGGGTATATGCGCCATAGTGATTAACATGCACATCTAATAATTTCACCATAAACGCGTTTATTAGGAACGAAATACGTCTCTTCCATTGTATTCAATCTGTACCGAGTCAGTTTAGATGCTGTCTCATGTGGTGAATATTTAATCTTCTAATACGGAATCAAACATTTAAAAAACAATCTATCATGAGTAACTTCAAGATTATAGTGAAACCTGAGTCAGGTGAACGCCAATCAAAGAGAGCTGAAGATCCCTAAGACCGGCGACTAGTGCCCCAACCAGTGCGCTCGCCCGTCCAAGAACTGGTTTATGCTCTAATATCAGCCACTCGGCTCATCTATCAGTCTCAATTAAGATTCAAATTTGAAATACTATCGGTGTACCTAAGCCACTGCTCATATGCAGGACAAAGGCAACGCGGGTAGCTGACCGTATTAATGTCGCCCCGAATATTATATTATATTTATGAGTATGTAAATTTTTTTTCAGTGGTCGTCTAAAGTTGCACGTGCAGAGTTTTACCTCAATCACTTTTTACCGTAACAAAAAATATTTCAATTACAGCCACTAGGAACAAAGCCAAATTATTACAAGAACGAGTGGTTACACATTAAAAAGCAAGGTAAAAGTAAAACAGAAAGCTCCTAAAGAGTTTTCTGTATTACCTTCGCCCCGCTTCAATCAGCCATTTGTTTTAATCACTAAATGAATAACATTAATTATTGGTCGTAATTGAAGGGGTGTCACTGTGCTTATCATGAGTATTTGCAAGCCGTTTGATTCTCAATCAGGCGCCAAAAAATTGCAAACTCGACGATTAATCATAATCCGATATTTCCTTTTTACTCGGTTTACAGTTGATGTTTGGTTTAACCCCCAGAACCCCAGTCACGTATATGTGTGCCATTTGCAAACAGTGTACACGTCAAACGTATATTTGTCCTATGTTAGACTTTAAAGACTCAGATATGAGGGTTCCTAAATGAGCCTTCTGATCAGGATCTGTACAGTTTGTCATATTGTAATGCATGTACATTGACTGGACTAGATTGGTAAAACTGGGAATGTCCATTTAAAGTTTCAGGAAGGAAAGGGTTAAAGCCTCCTGTCGATAATACAGTGGAGAATCTGTTATTCTTTCCCAATAAACGCGTTTACGCTAAAACTATTATTTGCATTGCAAACTGTTTGGAGCCAGATCAGACGCCGGGTAACCCGGCGTCTGATCAGGCTCCAAACTGTTTGCCACCAAGATAAACAAGAATTATCAGAATTGTCCAAAAGTTGTTCTTTTCTACGTTTTAGTGCTTTGCGTTTGCGTACGTTTGCGTTTAAACGGGAAAGAATAACACATTCTCCACTGTACCCGCTACACAACGAACATACAGAAAAGATCTTGTTTCTTATTTCCACGTGTTCTTTATCTGGCTCTAAACAGTAATTAAATTAAGCTCATGGTTTCTAATGGTTTCAATGACTGTGTGTCGCGTTCCTTATGCCATACTTCAAGTCATATTCTTACATTTAGCACACACACTTGTTATTTATTGCGGCCAATTCAAATATTTTGCCAGGGCATTTACACTGAACTACTATGGACTTAATGGCACATTTAAAAGCTATCGTATACATGATGTAATAGCACCATTTGAATATTATAACAACGTCAGTTGTCATTCCCCGTTGCTTTAATACTGTCACTAAAACTGCCATAATATGGGCTCGACTGTTTTATGAGTATTCATTTAGTCATATGAGAAATCTTTACCATGTTCATATTGATAGCATTTTGACTGTACAAATGGCATTCATATAGTTATGTCACTCTTGCGCTTTTCTGCCCTCAAACTAATACCAGCGCATTGAAATTTTGTCTGATTCACAATTACATGTTGATTGAAAATTTCGTTTGAATCCGTCAAGCAGTTTAGATATTATTGAAGATTAAAATTGGTTCATTCATAAACACTGACTATTGTAGTATATGTAATGGCGTATGGTGAAATACAGGCTTACGGTGAAGGTTGAATAATTTTGAAAATGTCGATTTCATTGGTATACTTTGAACTATATTTGATAAATTGAAGATTTGCAGTGTCGTGAATGTTATTTTCTATCAAAACAAACATTTTAAAGATTTTTAGTTTTACTTATAGATGGCCACCATTCAATTTGGCGGGTGCCAACGTTAAAGCTGCTGCTGTGGTGATTCTACTAAAACAGCACGCAATACACGCATGTAAATATATAACTGACGGTGGTGGTTAAAATATAGGGTTCAGATCATATGCTTTTGATACGGGAGTGTAAAGTTAGAAATTGTTTTGTGTGGTGGACCCTTTATCTTTTTATTGAGAATAATACTACATACCGGTATTCATGAATTATGTTGTTAAATAAAAAGCAGAAATATATACAAATTACACATTTCTGAGCTGATTTTAAGGTAATTTCTAATTATAAGCAACACCTATTAATTTGCGAAATACAAAAATGCGCGGGATAAAGTTTTAAATGCAATTACGTTCGAAATCCAATCACGCTTTACTTAAATTTAGATACCAGTCAACCGCAAAGTTCAGATGAAGGTTTATAAAGTCAATATACTGAAAACAAGAAGACTTATAATGCAAAACATAAACCTGCAATCCGAATTTAAAGAGATGCCTCATAAATAAAATTTTAGATTTCCCCACTTGTATAATGGTAAATGATTTCCTGGAAAATTAAACGATAACCCAGCTACCCCGCCTGTTTTGTTCCTTATATTTAATTTGCGTTCCTTTTATCGAAAAAAGTTAACTTTTTGTGTCGAGCCATCTCTCCATGTAAGCCGGACCGTGCCGTTTGACAGTGTTTGCGGGGTACACCTAAAAAGGGCTATTTTCCAATTTTTAACTTCAAATTTGAATACGAAAATGATATATTTCTATCAAAGAGAAATGTATCTAAGGATTGGACAGGACGAAGTATGCACGAATCTCATATTGCGCCTATAAGGATCCCAGTGACAAAATTAAATGAACGCCCCTCGTAATTTGCAAAATGTATTATCTGGATCTTAACTGTTTGATAAAACCGTAAACGCTAATGTGACAATTTTCCAGGAAAATGGTTCTGCTTTGAATTGAATTTAGTAGACAGCTTATCACATAATGGTGTGACAGAAATACCAAAACAACCCATTTTAGAAAATAAAGAGTTAAAGTAAACTTTGAGTTCAGTAGCCCCATTTCGATTTATCAATTGATAGAAATAAAGACAGAACCTGGTAGTATTTAGGTACAAAACAATTAACATTCTACAGTGTATTTCTGCATAACGTTTGTTCTTCAGTAAACCATCTTTATAGTTCATCGTGCTTCATTTACATAAGAACCTACAACTACAGTGGAGAAAACGTTATTTTTTTCGCGTTTAAACGCAAACGAAACGCAAATCTGAGTGGCAAACAGTTTGGAGCCTGATCAGACGCCGGGTTACCCGGTGACTGATCTGGCTCCAAACTGTTTGCAATGGAAGTAATAGTTTTAGCGTAAACGCGTTTATAGGGAAAGAATAACGTTTACTCCACTGTATGTACGGGGTATTAACCAAACGTTGTATGTGGCTGTTGGACTCATAACTACATTGTTTAAAATTATCTAACAAGCAATTAGCAACGCCAAAATTTGATTACTTAATCACATATTTCAGTACTCATTTTAACTTCTCAGCTGAATATAATGTTTGTACACTTATGAAATAATATATGTAACAAACACTGCCATCGCCATATATGACGACAGTCGCACCCCGCACACAGTTATGCGGCGTCTGTTAATGATCAAACTGTTTGCCAATTATTGATGTACGTCTACAGTCATTTTGCCTTACATCTAGCTTTGAAAAGGTAGTACAGATCACAGTTTAATTAACCCATTTGCGCTCAGTGAATTTTTTATCTTTAAATATTGGATTGGTTCCTTTTTTTTAATCTAAGAGATACCTGCCTAAATTTTAATTCATGTTTTATATTGCAATTCCTTTCAGCAAACAACGTAGACTCTGATCAGACGCCGCATAATGCGGCGTCTGATCAGAATCTAAACTGTTTACTTTTGTCCATTTTATAGAACGTTAGGCACAAATTGGTTTTAAGCAGACAATATTGTGACAATAAAAAGGATTAAAACAGACGATACAATTTAGCGATGGTAAATATCGTCTGTGTTGTCTCACCAAATTGTTATAGATGCAAACTTTTGCCATTAATTATGCATTCATACTTTGGAATAATTATCTGTAGTTTAAAACAAATCAAAATTTCATAAAAATAACAATGTCCCATAGCTAGGATAATTCAAAACAGCCAGCGTCGTTAACACATAAATACCCTTTATTCACAAAATTAGGCATTTACAAACAGTGTAGACCCCGATGAGACCCCGCAATTGGTATCATCATACCAGGGTCTGTCTTGTTATTATTTGATAAGAAATGGTTTATCTGGTATCCTGACAGTCAATGCAGCGTCTTTATTTCACCATTGTTTAACCCTTTACCCCATAGCCTGTTTCTAGTTTTGAAAATAGGTGAGTACTTAAAGCAGGTTGAAAGTAAAGCAGAATGCGCCCTAAGGCGCATTCTGCTTTCTTTACCTTCAGCCTGCTTTAAGCTATTACCTTCTGATAAGGAAAGTATTAAATATGACACATATTAATTACGGTATAATTGGAACTATTTTCTTCAGCGGATGAATAAAATGAATGTGCTAAAAGTCGCTTCTATAAGGGAAAGGGTTAAGTATTGTGAAACATTCCAGCAAGCATATAGGAAGAGTTCATGGCAATATGCAGCCATGTATGTGTTAAAACTGTCATAAAACGAGATTTCCTGTAAAACATGAATAGTATATGTATTTATGCTAAACGCCCCATGTTCTGCTTCATGTAAGGAGATTTTAACCACCATAGAAATGTATTAACTCATCCATGCCTTGATCTTCAAATGTATGTTTCTAGTGTTTTATTTCAAGTATACTCCATTGTTGTGGACATGTATAGTTGTTTGTTGCAATATATTGCAACAGTTATATTGCAACAACAGTTAATAACAGTGCTGATGCCTGCATGAGCCCTCTTATAAAAGTCTACCTTGTTTTGATAGGATAAATGCACATGCAAATGTACTCTTCACATGTATACTGTTTGTATACAGGCGTATAACGTTTCAATGTGTTAAGCTATAACTATGTGCAGTATATGTTTTTATCAATGAAGCAATCACTAACACTTTGTATAAAAAGCAAGTGATTGACATTACTACTTGTTTGTAAAAAAATCACATATCATTCTAATAGAAATGAAAAGCTGATATGTATAATACTACAGTCACGCTATTTATTTAATTCAGCACAATGTTAAGTATGGGATGCTGGTCGGGACATGAACATTGTCGAATGCTTAAGATATGAGTATCTAATAAATGAATTATTCTGATCTTTGTCCAAACAGTTTGTAGTTCAACTGTTGTGGTTGTTATGATATGAAATGGCTATACACTGGGGGCCCGTTTTACTAAACAACTTACGCAAATTATGTGCGTGAGTCAAAATTGCAAATTTTAATTTATATTTTGTACATTATCACTTGCTACAAACAGCAAATAGCCAGATCAGATGACGCGCTTTTAGCCCGTCCTCTGATCTGGCTGTTTGCTGTTTGCAAACGTTTAGGATCGGAAAATAAGAGTTAAACGATTTTGACTTACGGACAAATTTTGCTACAAACAGCAAATAGCCAGATCAGAGGACGCGCTTTTAGCGCGTCCTCTGATCTGGCCATTTGCTGTTTGCAAACGTTTATGATCGGAAAATAAGAGTTAAACGATTTTGACTTACGGACAAATTTTGCGTAAGTAGTTTAGTAAAACGGGCCCCAGATTCAGAATAACTCAGTGTCTGATCAGTCTTTACCGTGATATCAATTAAGATTTTCAATAAATTGTTAAATATTTTCAATAACCAATCAAACATCCGACTTATCGTATTAAAAGTTCTACGACATTTTTATGTTTACAAACTTTTTTTTATTAAATGTATTTGTAAATGACACTGGATATAAAATTGGGCTTTATTTATGGGAATTTAAGACGAGTTACTGCCCAACAGAAGCACAATAAACCCAAGAAGCTTTCTATATTGCCCTTTCTCTGCATTAAACAACCAACTGTCTTAAGAATAAGTTTCACCCCATTCCGACTGATCGAAGTATAGCAGTCAGTGTACAGTCAATCCTGTGTCTTGTGGTTACTCGATAAAATTTTGAAACAATTAAAGACAAATTGCTCCTTAATGTAGAATAATAAGAAGGACATTAATGCAGAACGTACCCAAGGGAGCCGTCAGTATTGCTTACTGCTTTTGTCGGGCATTCAACAACCACCTGTTTACTAAACTGTTTGGGTTTTTGTGACCGCTTTACACAATTTCAACTATATAATATTATGGTGTATACGTCTGTTTGCTAATGAATGTTTTTTTCAACTTTCGTTGGTGGTTGCTGAATGCCGAAATACGTTCACTGTTAATTTTTTGTTTAGCCCTTATGACACGCCAATAAACAGAAAGCATCTACATTGTCAAATGACTCGTGTCCAAAAACGTTGCAAAAACATGAATGGTATTACTGTACTTAACGAAAAGAAGATAGCCAAAAACCATTGCAGAGCTTTCCTGTCAGAATGTTAAGCCCGTTTTGAAGCCTTTTAGTTTGTCTTTCTTCATACAGTGGCGAATCTGTTATTCTTTCCCAATAAACGCGTTTACGCTAAAACTATTATTTGCAGTGCAAACAGTTTGGAGCCAGATCAGACGCCGGGTAACCCGGCGTCTGATCAGGCTCCAAACTGTTTGCCACCAATATAAACATGAGTTATCAGAACTGTCAAAAAATTGTTCTTTTCTACGTTTTAGTACTTTGCGTTTGTGTTTCGTGTGCGTTTAAACGGGAAAGAATAACAGATTCTCCATTGTAAGCCCGTACTGAAGCCTATTAGTTTGTCTTTCTTCATAACGGTTGTTTGATGCAAGCTTACATGTAACTGTGTGCGTGCTGTGTCATTGAGTGTCGATAATACAATTCGGCTCTTTGGGCCAAATGATAACCGTAGATCACGTAACTGATGAAGACATCAATGTATCGTCCCATTCTTCATTTGCATTATATTGAACAATGGTGTTACGTATGTGTCAAAAGCACGACTGATTATATTCTCAGAGGTGCATTTATGTCTGGTAAGTAAAGCATTTTACAGACTGGTAAAAAAGTATGCATTTACACTGACAGAGCTCATTTATTGATATACACTCAGTGCAAAAAGAAACACACATCGAGGTCATGTGGATATTGAGAATTTTTTCTTCAAGAAAATTAGAATACTAATACCATATCTCAAGATTGATTTAATTCTGTAACAAGACTCAAAACCAGTGTGCTGCTTTTTAACCCTTTTACTCTCAATGACGCATAAAAGCACATTTGCAAACAGTTTGAATCCTGATCAGACGCCGCGTAACGCGGCGTCTGATCAGGATCCAAACTATTTGTCACTTGTATCGATATATTTTAATTCATACTACATTGGATCTTACTTTGAAACGATCTTACAAACATCAAATTTGAAGCAGACGACAATGAAACGGTGAAGGGCTCGCACCGATTTGTGCAAGTTGTGTTTTTCAATATTGATACCCCCAGACAGAACTACTGACTTTAATGAAAAGATTAATTCACGAAAACGTTCATTCTAAATACAAATAGTGTAATGAAAAATGTGCATTTCTTTTTGCACTGAGTGTAGCTATGATACTTTCGAGACGTACACTGGCTTCAAAGATGCAACTGTTGAAAACTGGCTCATGATATGACCTTTTTTATACCAATACATGCGATAATTAAACAATTACCAAAAAAATCATCATTTCTATTGTTTGTGTTACTTAGTTGTTTACACTAAAATTAAAAAAAACCATTCTAATATTTATTAGCAGAGTGCGTTCGAAATAGAGATAACAACTTGTGAAAACAAAACCTACATAGCCTGCCCAATGTAAATGAATAAAACATAAGAATTCAGCTATATAAATTACTTTCAATCTGAAGATAAATTTTAGCGAAGATCATTGGTGTTAAATATTCCTATTAACTCTTTTGCTGCCAAATTAATCGTAAGATGTTTACCCCTACACCGTTTCATCGTCGTCTGCTTCAAAATGGTCGTCTGCAAGATCATTTCAAAGTTAGAGTTCAGGTAGTAGTATGAATTAAGCAATATTGATAAGAGTGGCAAACAGTTTTGATCCTAATCAGGATCAAAACTGTTTGCAAAATCGCCCTTTGGCGCCATTGGCATTGACAGAGTTAACAACTACAGTGGAGAATCTGTTCTTTCCCAATAAACGCGTTTACGCTAAAACTATTATTTGCAGTGCAAACAGTTTGGAACCAGATCAGACTCCAAACTGTTTGCCACCAAGATAAACAAGAATTATCAGAATTGTCCAAAAGTTGTTCTTTTCTACGTTTTAGTGCTTTGCGTTTGCGTACGTTTGCGTTTAAACGGGAAAGAATAACAGATTCTCCACTGTAATTTTGAGACTTTATTTGAGATGTAAAGTAAAAAACACGTTGTTATTTCCCAAAAAACCTCTTTGTGCTAAAAATGTTTTTTTCCAATGTAATTTGTTTTGCAAGACTCTAGCCTTTTTTGCCACTTAGATATAAATAAATCGTCATAACTTTCCAAAACAAATTCACTTTCTACATGTTTTGTATAACATCTGAGTTAAGTTTTGCTTATAAGGCAAACATAACGTATCCCCCATTGTTTACATTTACAGGAATGTTTAATTCTGTTTGAAGCAGTGGTGTCAAACACTTGTAAACAGCTGTTATTATATACATATCGATTATTTATAAAAATTTCTTAGTTAGATAAATTTGATATCGTCACTGTTTATATCATCACTACATGTAGTGATGATATCACTTATAGTGACGTCACGTCAAATTTAGTTAAGTGACGTCGCGGTAATAACTTTTGTGTTTTTTTCTATTGTAAAAACGTCATTAAAATATATATAATAAATAAAATAATCAATTCCTTTGAATAGATATGAAAATTATATCACTCGAATGGGTTGTTATTTGGTTAAAAAACTCGTCCTGCGGACTCGTTTTTTAACCAGATAACAACCCATTCTCGTGACATATTTGTCATATCAATTATCCTATATATAATATGTATATGCATTATCAGTATTTTTTGTAGGAACATCATCATTTGTGCAGTGAAGTCGATGTCGATATATTGATCAAACACTTGAAATAATTCTTAAGGTATGATCTTGATGTAACATAAATGCAATTGCTAAACGCACTTGTGGCGATATATCTATCCTTCATTGAGTAGTGCGCTGACTTAAGCTATTATAGCGGTTCTTGATTGAGTTTTTATACACTTTTTTACCGAATGTATCACCGAATTGACTAATAAAATTGCCTCATCCATCGAAAACTGCTCTTATAAAATAGCAGCATCCCGTACTAACATTGTCTTAGTGTCGGTCTTTATCTTTTTGTAGATGAAGACATTTTTCTTTGCCTTTCTCCATCTACACTACAAGTGCCATATGATTGATGGTTTAAGTAGTTTGGATCAACCACCAGACGCCTATGTATCAACATTCTTATTATATTCCCAGTATCTTGACATCTAATAAATACTCAAACACTCGTGCCTTAATTGTTTTCTGTTAAAACTGTATACACTTTGAAATTAGATTTAAACTTATAACGTTGTAACAATGGATTCGCTTGCAAGATACCATATTATTTTGTCTTACTTATGACATTTTAACTGAGGTCATGTCTCGATATGACATGTTTGTAAAAAGGCAGGGATGCATAGTACCAATTAATGGATACATATTAAGGAGAAAATACCAAACTGAAAAATACCATGGTATTTACTATTTAAACGAACAATTGAAATGTCATGACCCATGGTAATGTATTTTTTTCTGTATAAAAACACATCAATCCTGTATTAAAAGAACTTTGTTTGAGGAAGCATAAAGGAAATGATACACGGACGACTGGTAAATGCTTGACAAAATCATCAAGAAATTTCATGCAGGAAAGTTCTGCATTGTTTTTCACCAGCATTTAGTAATGTACAGCGCTCCCTCTCTACAACGACACTCAATGGGAGACAAAAATTGTGTTCGTTGTTCGGAAGGAGTCGTTATAAGGAGGGATTTTGGTTTACATTTTCAAACAGCTTGAATCCAGATCAGAACGCGGCGTCTGATCTGGATTCAAACTGTTTGTCATTTTTTACTGTCAAAATGTCCAATATGAAACTTTGAGAAAAACAACAGACGACAACTTTAAGCAGACGATATTGCAGCATTAAAAGCGTTGGACAAAAACTGTCCCGTTTAGGGAACTGCGGCAAGGGTCGATGTAAGGAGGGGTTCGTTGTTGAGAGGGCCGTTGTAGGGAGGGAATAATGTACAATGAATCAGCTTATAGGCATTGCATTGAATACCGGCTTGACTGTACTGTATATATGCTTTGAAGTAAACGTGATAGAGAATCTAATTTGAATGATCACAGTACAGTGAATTGTTGTACAACAATGAAATTATCTCCTCAATTTGTCTAGACACCAACCAATACATTCTTAGCAAACCAAATGATTGATACCTCAAGTAGTTTTTTATTTGGTAGAGTTGTCATTTAACGTAAACTCACGCAATGCATTATATTTGAAACATATTGCTTGGATGTCAAGTGTGATGTAGTGTTATTGAATCACAGGTTAGTACCATTACACATTAAAGTTTCATGCTTTTGTCACGTCGAAAAGAGTTTCTTGTTGTTTAATTCTTTCAACTGTTCAAAATATACACAATACATTTGAAAACAGTGTAGACCCAGATCAGACTTTGATCAGGGTCTACACTGTTTGCTAATTTAGGACAGTCTTTATTAAACTAACCAGAATTCCAAGTTCATGTTTTGGTAACTAATAACCAACAAAAGCTACTTAGTGTTGAAAGTGTTAAGGCGAATTATAGCTAACACTATGAAAACACTAGCTCAAGTATATATAGGTCATACCTGTTTTAGTGTTTTTTTGATAGACCTTTAATATGGAAAGTTTTATCCAGGTTCCAAAGATGAATACGCTTATGATCTAAATTACTTATCCATGCAACAGCGTGTCTTAGTTAGACTGATTATTTCAAACATTATTTTCTTATCCATTTAGTCTAAGATATTGCAATGAGCTCTCCCTTTCTGGTTGCTCAAACTTTGCATTAACATAAACTATAGATATACAATGGTATTCTAAAGACGCTACAGTATTTGTTTACAAAGCAGATACATTTTAATGAATAAAAATCAGTGCAGATCTTGCTGAGAAGCCACAAGTTGCAGCGTCTCATCTAGGTGTACCCTATTTCCTAATCTTTGCTTTTGCAGACTACAGGTATAGGCATTACTGGATTAAGAGTTACGACCACTAACACAAGAATAATTGATCGTATACAGTGGAGAATGTGTTATTCTTTCCCAATAAACGCCTTCACGCTAAAACTATTATTTGCAGTGCAAACAGTTTGGAGCCAGATCAGACACCGGGTTACCCGGCGCCTGATCAGGCTCCAAACTGTTTGCCACCAAGATAAACAAGAATTATCAGAATTGTCCAAAAGTTGTTCTTTTCTACGTTTTAGTGCTTTGCGTTTGCGTACGTTTGCGTTTAAATGGAAAAGAAAAACAGATTCTCCACTGTAAAAGTTCGGTGACAGCTTCAAGCAAGCTTATACATGTAGTTAAACAGAAAGCTCCTTACTGTCACATTGTTTTAAGCAGTGACCTGTCTTAAACAAAATATATTTTACAAAATTATGTGGACGTAATAGAGTTGTTGTACTGTGCATGTAACAAAGAAACAGACGGTTTGACACAATCATTGATGTTTCTCAAATTCCATAATATATTCACAAACTTAGGTTATTACTTTCTTTTTCATTCAACGATATTGAAAACATGTTTTATCAACATTGTACATGTATATTCCCGAAGAGAACAAACTGAAGTTTGTTTAAATGACCACGTGTTTGCTATTAATATATATTAATGCCTAATTAATCGAACAATAGTTTCGACGTGAGCATCGATACTGAATCACATGACAATAAAGTGGTGAAGGGGTAAAGATCTCCTGAAAAATGTGATCATGAAAGAGTTAAATGATTCATTTACGAGTGAAATTGGATTTATTTTCTCTGATACATGTAACGTTTATAAATTTATAAATATATAATATTATGGACACTGAGAAATTGATACGTTGGAACGAGTGTCAAAACAGTTTGAAGCTTGAAAACACGCACGCACCTCATCTGGAACCAAACTATTAACAAATACAAGTAATACGGTCTTCGGCTGATAAAAAGCTAAAAGCTATGTCAGATTTAATCGATACATTGATGTCATGACACATAAAGCTAATCTATTAGCTGCGTTGATAAAACAATATTGACGATCTGCACTCATCTATCTAAGAGGTTGATGCTTTAACTCTAACACAGTCGTTGACAAAATATCACCTGTTTAAATTTGTCGTCTAATTTCTGTTTTTAAAATTTGGAATTCTAAGCGTTTTAAACTTAGGAACCAATGATATATTTCAAACTGTAAAAGTGATAGCTCCGACAGCCTACTTATTTAAAGTATGCTGCCCTGAAGATCGTAAGCGGTTGCTTTTTAACCCTTTCATGATCAAATCATTCCGGAGATTTTACCCCTCACCGCTTTATTGTCACTTGCTTCAGTATTGTTGTCGGCAGAACACTTTTCAAAGTCAGATGCAAGGTTTTCATTTGGTGAAGTATGGAGAAAGAAGTTTACTGCATGCAACCCCAACACTTTGGAATACTCTACTATCAGACATCACAGATGCAAACTTACTTGCAGCCTTCAAAAACGTCTGAAAACACATTTCTTTGAATTTTTTTTTAAAAGTAGGAAAAAGATGACTTCCACCTCTAGACTGTGTTTTTTTCTGTAGATGTTGTGGGTCTGATGTTTCTGAGTGGTACATGAACCATTACTGGTTGCCTGTCTTGATGGTCGGGATTTGACTCTGATCTCGTTGAACCAGCTGACTCGGGTCTGTTGTATCATTCTTCGACAGCTTATTTATAAACCAAAGGTAAACAGGCTCGACGGGATCCAATCTAATAGGCATTCAGAAAGAAGTTCCCTTATTCAGGATTTATTTCCATTTTTACTTTTACTTTATTCTTTACGTATTCATTTGTCCTTTTCACTTTCTATGTACATGTATATAAGTTCACTTGAAGCGTTTTTCAACGCACAACTCCCGTGTGAACAGAGCGTTATATAAACATTGAAGTATGATAATACAAATAATAATAACTATAATAATAAGATACTTATGTTATAAACGTATGAATGCTAAATTAAAGAAAATACATTTATGTTGCTAAATGATTCTAGTTCTACCTCTCTTGGTAAGCTATAATGGGAATCCTAGAAGCGGCTGGTTGCTAAATGCACGATAAATTTAATGTTTAACCCTCCTGAATGATCTTTTTGCAATGCCTTTGTCCTGTATTAAACTGGCATCTGTCTTACAACGCCAAAAGTAGACCAAATAAAATTGGGTGTCGTTGAACACTGGTTGTATTGCGCATAACACATTACAAGTATATTACACTGAAACATACCAAATTTCAAGTGAAACTTCGGAACGTCTCAATATTAAACTAAACCAGTCTGTATGGGACACTCATTTAATGATGAATACCCTTTTTATTTCTGTTTAAACCAACACGGGCGCAAACATACTGCAATTGGATATAGACAAGGCAGTTTTATTTGCTTTAAAAAAGACGATTTATTTCAATCGACGTCCCATATGGCCCGAAACCTTTTGCAATATAATTCATTGCTTTTGCACAAACGAATTAACCGAGGAAGAACTGCAGTACAAAAATACGTATTTGGTATTGAAAGGCAATTAAGCGTTTACTGCTGGAGAAAGAAAAAAGGTATTTATTGGTAGAGATTTCTGCATTACGTTCGTGGTAAACTAAGCTGTTCCCTGTTTTGGAGACCAAACATAATATATAGTTTGCATGTCGATGAGGAGCTGGAATAATATCTTTGTATTTCGGCGCAGTTTATGCTGATTTAGAATGACCAAATAAGCGAACTCTTGGTATCAATTTAAAATACGCATGATTTAATTGACGTATATCCATGTGTCGATCCTGACCTACAAGTGACAGGTGTGAATGGTGCCATATTAAAAGTTCTTTCAACCACACATTTGGTTAGTGTTTATTAGCAGAGTTTTACGGAAGATTAATGCTCGAACAGCTAACTTCTCTCTAGAGCTTTAGGTTTTGTAAGTGACTTACTCGAAAAAGTAACATTTACCTATACGTAGTATTTTACTTTAACCCTTTACTTCATGGCTTGTTTCTAGTTTTGAAGAAATGTGACTACTTAAAGCAGGTTGAAAGTAAAGCTGAATGCTGCTTAATGTGCGTTTTGCTTTACTTTCAGACTGCTTATAGCTATCATATGCTTGAATTGAGAAATTATTTCTTATGGCTCAATGATCAGGGGAGTAAATGTACAGTCGGATGAGCGGTCATTTGGACTGAAAGTAAACTGTAACTACGTATATTATATTATCTTTTTCAGTGAAAAATAACTTAAATACTCTAAAAGGCGTTTTTATGGGGGAAAGGTTGGAGCTCGAACGGCTTACGTGTCTCCAGAGCTTTAGGTTTAGTAAATGCCTATTAATGAACACTTACATACATGTATACATAACTTTTTACTTTTATCTTTACTCCATAGTTTTTTTCTAGTTTAAGAGACAGCTGACTACTTAAAGCAGATTGCAAGTAAAGCATAATGCGCCTTAAAGCTTAAAGCTGCTAAAATATAGAAAATATTTTCTATGAGACAACTTCATGACTGTATAAATTTAAACTATTTCCTTCAATGTAGGAATAAATCAAGTGTGTAAAATGGGTATACCGGGTATATAGAGTAAGGGGTTAAAAAGTAATCTCTTTCTCTGTCAGTGTTTGAACACAAAAGCTTTTTGCCATTCTAAGACCTATTAATTTCTACGTTAAGAACGTTTAATAACTTGAGCTTAACCCATTCACTCTCAATGACGCATTAAAGCGCGTTTGCAAACAGTTTGGGTCCTGATCAGACGCCGCGTAACGCGGCGTCTCATCAAGACCCATACTGTTTGACATTCTTATCGATATTTATTAAGTCATAAAACCTTAAATCAAGCTTTGAAACGTGTCTTTAAGACAACACTACTGGAGCAGATGACAATAAAGCGGTGAGGGAGTAAAAATCTCCCGAATAATTTGATCATGAAAGGGTTAAAACTGCCATGTGATCATAAGATATACCTCTTGACATTTGCAACCATGATTTTTATTCTGTTAAATTGGTAAAACCTAACATGTGAAAAAAGCAATTGGAAGTTTTTGCTTATTAAGCGCCCTAGAGGCTAAAAGCTTATAGAATATTTTTTTGTTTTAAAAGCGATAATCTATTTTACATGTCTCGTCGCAACGAAATGGCCTTTCGGCAAATTTGATTAGTACTGTCAAAGAGTGTTAGTGTTTAGTGCTAGCTCATTTACTTGGAAAAAAGGAAAAAGATACAGCGAACATACTTCATAGGAACACAGTTTACCTATAGATAGCTAAAGTTCGCTATGTGTAGTGAAGAAAACGTTATTCTTTCCCGTTTAAACGCAAAAGAAAACGCAAGCGCGTAGCAGTAAAATATAGGAAATTGCAACTTTTTTATATTTCTAAGGATTTGTTTTAAGCTGAGTGGCAAACAGTTTGAAGCCTGGTCAGACGCCGGGTAACCCGGCGTCTGATCTGGCTCCAAACTGTTTTGCAATGGAAATAACAGTTTAAGCGTAAACGCGTTTATTCGGAAAGAATAACGTTTTCTCCACTGTAGTACTGCGTTTTTTGTTTGACTAGAGAAACTTATGTTTGGTAAAGCTTAGCAATACGTATATACTTCTAGCACTAAACAGTGAGGATAATAATATGCTTAAATGGCAAAAAGTGTCAAATTTGTGCTAGGGTATGGAATACAATTAAAGTACTTTATATTACTAATGATGGTGTCAAACTAAAATACACATATTATGGAATGATAAAAGGAGCTTAATAATTAAATTTCTGAAATTAATGTTTATTTTCTACATATCCTTGATAGTCGGATTTGAAACTGTTTATATAAACTTGTACACAGAACATTTACAATAGAATAATACTATAAAGAGCCTGAAACCCGGATTTGACCTAAACCCTATTTTGTAAATGATTACATGAAGCACGTTCATATTAGTTCAGGCATATTTGGAGATAATCTATGCATATACCTTTAATTGTCATTAAACAATCTCAAGGAAGCTTTTTTCAACAACCGCATTTGTGCCGTCGCATTTCAAAACAGCATGCATCTTTCCTGGTCGCGAAACTATTCGTACACAAAACAAAGTGAACGGCAATCTATTAGTTTTATGATCATCACATTTACTTCCGGATGTAATGATTTATTATTTCAAATGGTTTTACTGTTTCATCTAATACAGATTTCGGAATTAAACGATTTTTCGATTTCGAAGAACTGACAATATCCAACGGAATTATTGAGTATTGCTTTCATGAGCGGATAAGGTCTAGGTCAAAGTCTTGAACTCGACGCTGGAAACAGAGGTTTCAAAGGTTTGAAACAATCAATTTTGAGAGTTCAGTGCGAATGTTTTATAAAGGATATATGGTAAGTAATGGCAAGTGACTTTTACACCAAATTGATGTGTCATGCCTTCAGTTACTTAATATATTTTGTTGGTGTTATAAACATCATTTTGTTAAAAGCATTAAGTTCATACGAGGGGTGTTTCATAATTAATGCAACTAGATCAATAACCTTAATAATATACGTAAGTGCACAATGCATGTGTAATACATCATTCGAAAGAGTCATTCTTCGCCTACACAATGATATAATGCACAGTAAGATCACATGACTAGACAAGTCACACTATGAGCCTAAATGACCTCAAGTTAAGGGCACTGGACCGTTTTTGTGTATTTTTGAGGTAATGTTTCGAACAAATTTTGATACTGTAATTACCATAACGGTTTTATTATTTGAAATAATTTTATTAAACTTTCCGGCAGATTAATTTAGACAATTATACACACATTACGCAATTTAAAATTATATTATTTTACAAAATGACAAAAATATAGGTAATATTTAACTCTTACTGAAAAAATCATAAAAAATGACACTACTGTTATGTTATGTTCAAGAGGTTTTGTTGAAGCCTAGAACACATTTTGTTCTATAAAACCATGCTATAATTGAAGTTATGGCAGCAGATGTTCATGTTTTAAAATCAAATTATAGATATACGAATCTAGAAAAAAATTCACAGCGTTCGAAAATTCATGTCAACTCTTTTCATTAGCAAAATGAGAAATTTCATTTTTTTAAAAATGAGATTTAAAACAGCTGAGCCTTTTAATTGTGATGAAATTTTATTTATATTAAAATTCAGACATAAACTGATATATTTCAAAAACAAAGTATAGAAATTTTACTTTTAAAAAAGTAATTAAGTCAATAAGTAAAGTCTGAATAGTGCCATGTTCTAGTGCCCTTGAGGAGGGGTCATTTAGATAAGTATTGTGATTTATCCCGTAATGTGATATAATAGTGCATTATACCATCGTGTAGGTGAAAAATTGCCCTTTCAAACGATATATCACACATGCATATGACAATTATTTTATCGAAGTTATTAATGGGTTTGCATTAATTATGAAACACCCCTCGTATTAAACAGCAAAACCACCCATGTGCGGTGGTAATGAGGACATTTAAGAATATCTAGTACAGATATTACGAGGATGCCAGATACAGTGAAAAAAGCGTTATTCCTACCCAATTAACACGTTTACGCTAACATTATTATTTCCATTGAAAACAGTTTGAAGCCAGATCAGACGCCGGATAACCCGGCGTCTGGTCAGGCCTCAAGATGTGTGCCTCTCAGATTAACATGAATAGTCAGAATTATCAAAAAGTTTTTCATTTGATACGTTTTAGTGAAGTGCGTTTGCTTTTCGTTTGCGTTTAAACGGGAAAGAATAACGTTTTCGCCACTGTAAGCAAGATGCTGGCGTGGTGCCGAGTAACCGTAAGAGTATTTACAAAATTAACCAATATATAATTGATAAAACATTAACACCATACCGAGCATTTGATACGTTAATACTTCCACTGCCACTGTGACGTAATACATGTAACTAGTCTAACACAGTCAACGCCATTGTCCCTTTCATGATCAAATTATTTGGGAGATGTTTACCCCTTCACCGTTTAAGTGTTGTCTGCTTCAATTTTGTTGTTTGTAAGATCGTTCAAAGTAAGATTCAGTGTAGTACATGTATGACTTAAAATATATCGATACGAGTTTACGCGTTACGCGGCGTCTGATCTGGACCCAAACTGTCTGCAAACGCGTTTTGAAGCGTCATTGAGAGTGAAATGGTTATATCATTCATGTATTCTTAAATATTTCGTCTGCTTTTATTAACTCATTGTCTCTTGACATTTCCAATGGACAATTCCAGTTTACAATTAAAGCTGGTCCATTTTAGACTATTTAGGGTTGTTTTATATAATATATTACAAACTGACAAACAGTGATGTGCCTGATTAGAGGGCTCCTGCAGGAGCCCTCTAATCAGGCACTTCACTGTTTGCATAAGACAAGTTTACTCTTCACGGGTATACTTTTTGTAAAAGACGCATATATGCGTCACTAGGGCTCAATGAGTTAATTATGTTTGGACTTTTATGCGTTTTTACTTTAAAAATTGATATGAATTTCGTTTAAAAAGTGGCTTAAAAGCATAAATAAATAGAATAACTGTATTTTTTCAGTGTAAGAAAGAATTTAATCCATTTCGTGAACATCAGTCTGTTATATTTTTACTCGTGGCTTCGCCACTCATGAAAATATAACGTCTGATGTTCACTCAATGGATTAAATTTCGATCTTACACTGAAAAAACAGTTATCCTCTATACCATTATCATAGTGGCTAGATTCAGTTTACCTAAAAAATAGTAATCACGCTCGCCATGATAACTAAAGCACCTTCGTTTTATGCATAATTTCAACCAACACTCGATCAAATCCTGCAAATATGTTATGAGCTATTAAGTCAAATGTCAGGAAGATAGGTTTTGAATGAAACTGGTTGCCAGTGAATAGCGACAACAGTCACGGCATTGTGAAGCTTCAAATAGTGAGTGTTTACCGATAAAGTGTTAAAAAGGCAATCTTTATCTTGTAGCAAAATAGTTTACACAGCCCACGTTGCTTTAGTCCCGAGGCACAAAATTAACATATCCAGGCTCACGATCCAAATGAAACTGTGCTGTTTGAGCCCTATAGTAAACTCTTGATCTAAAGTTATGGACGTAATACTTCGGCAACAAGTTCATTTCATCTATCCTTATGTCCATCCGTTGATTAAATGATTTCTGGGTAGTCATTTGCTTGGTACCAAAATAGAACGCTTCTCTGGGTGAATAGAGCTTTTCTTATAGCCTACGGTGATGAAAACGTTAGTCTTTCTTGTTTAGAAACTAAACACTAACGCAATCAAATAAAATGTAGACAACGAACCACCTGGCGTATAATTTTGCTCCACACTATTTGCAACGTAAATAAATCATTTTTGAGCATAAATGCAATTGTTGGAGAAAGTATGATAGACCGAGAACCTAGAATAATATTATAGGATAATATTATATACAAAACTGACCATACGAATTGGGATTCAATAACCCTTTCCGTCTACAGTGCTCCCTCCCAACAATGATTCCCTCCTTACAACGACTTGTAGCTATTCCCCAAACAAGACATCTATTTCATGGCTGCAATACCGTCTGCTTAATTTATTTCCTGCTGTTTTCTCAGAGTTACATATAAGTGGACATTTTGATAGAATAAATATAATGACGAGTGACAAACAGGTTGGATCCAGATCAGACAACGCGTTACGCGGTATCTGATCTGGATCCAAGTTGTTTTGCCAATGTAAGCCAAGTCAACTTTACCTCTCTATAACGACTCCCTCCGAACAACACACACGTTATGTGTCTCCCATTGGGTGTCGTTGAAGAGAGGGTGCGCTGTATAACATTTCTTCCTCAGGCAATGTCTTAACCCTTTACCTGATAGTCTATATCTAGTGTTGAAGATAGGTGACTTCTTAAAGCAGGTTGAAAGTAAAGCAGAATGCGCCTGAAGGCGCATTCTGCTTTACTTTCAGCCTGCTTTAAGCTATCATATGCTAGAATATAGAAAATATTCCCTATAATATATATTCATGACTGATAAAACTTTTTTCTTCAGCGGAGGAAAAAATTATATTCGCTAAAAGGCTCTTCTATGGGGGAAAGGGTTAATAAGCAGGCAAGAACCTAATAAGCATTTATGCTTCCATTCTAATCGTTATTATGCTGTCAAATATGTTAATATTCATGTTATGTTTTTCCTGAATAAAATATGTTTAAACTAAACTAATGTCTTATTTCTTTAGACCAAACAGTGTGTTCCTTTTCGAGACTGCAAAAAGATACTAGCACCTATCAACAATCGAGTCTCATTGAGTTTCCATTGCACTGAACAAACGGTTAACATTACTACTCCATAATCGTTATTCATATTGTTTTGCATTTCTTGTTGCTATGAAGCAAATGCTGTATGACATTATTCAATACCTGTTTATAAGAGTATAAAATTTAATGGTGGATATATTGTCTATGTCTATTGTACATATATTTGAGATAAGATTTTATTCATACAGTAAACCTTCTCTAGTTTGACCACTAAAACGAAGGCTCATCGATATTATAAATGACGGATGACAATTAGAAAAAAGGTGACAGTAAAACTGGAAGCTCCTCAATGACCTTTCTGTTTTGTTGTCACCTTGCTTTACGCAGTCACCTCTGTGTCGTAAACATCTAATAATGGACACAATTATTATGATCGTAATAGAGAGATTTAACTGAATTCATTGTACAACGCTATTGAATATACAGTAGAACCCCTCTATTACAACCACTAAATAGAAGGCTAATCGTCCGTATAAAGGACAGGTGACAGCTTAAAGCAATGTGGAAGTAAAACAGAAAGCTCCTATAGGAGCTTTCTGTTTCACTTTCACGTCGCTTTAAGCAGTCACCTGTCTTAAACGATTAATATTTGACACAACTTAGTGGTCGTAATAGAGAGGTTCTACTGTAGTAAAATAAAAAGGGTTTAAGCAATAAAACAGTTTCAGTTTTAGTTAACAATTTATAATGTTTACAATGTCATAGAACGCAGAGAGGAATATAAGAATCCACCATGAGTGTTGATATTGGATAGGAATTTCTGCCCCGAGGGTCAAAAATATCACACAGGGACGAGATTGCCGAGTCCCTGTGTGAATATTTTGACCCGAGGGGGATAAATTAATATATTTCATCAACAAAACGACTGGTGAATTTTTTCTCCAATTTAAATCATTAAAACATGATACAAATGACCAAATAATTGCTGTCCGTGTGTACTTTTTCCGCCAAAACTTGTTGTTTATAGTAACGTCATTACAAATGACGTTATTTAGTTACCAACGTCATGCAGCGATTGCGGATAAGCTGAGCAAAGTTTGACGTCACTTGGTATGGAGGATAGAATGATTCCCAATGGGGCAAATCACTATCCCACATAGGCGAAAATGGGAGAAAATGGTATCCTGTCTTTTCTAAACACAAGTGTTTCTGCTCCAACATAGATGCGCATTCGAAATATTTAGATCTCAGTCAAAGCTGTTCTACATTCGTTCAGATTAATTAAGATCGTTTCAATTTTCAGTTTATTGCATTATGTCATACAGACTAACATCGACTTTAAGTTCGAGTAATCAGGACTTGACTGTACAGTAACACATCTCTATTACGACAACAAAAAACGAATGATAATTGCTTGTTTAAAAGACAGGTGATAGTCTAAAGCTATGAAACAGTAAAACAGAAAGCTCCTTCAGGAGCTTTCTGTTTTACTATCACATTGCTTTAAGCAGTCACCTGTCGTTAACACATACAGTGGAGAATCTGTTATTCTTTCCCAAAAAACGCGTTTACGCTAAAACTATTATTAGCAGTGCAAACAATTTGGAACCAGATCAGACGCCGGGTAACCCGGCGTCTGGTTAGGCTCCAAACTGTTTGCCACCAATATAAACAAGAATTATCAGAATTGTCAAAAATTGTTCTTTTCTACGTTTTAGTGATTTGCGTTTCATACGTTTGCGTTTAAACGGGAAAGAATAACAGATTCTCCACTGTAATGCTTAAAAAACCAATGTAGTGGTCGTGATAGAGAGGTGTTACTGTATTTCATTTAAACAACGGAGAATGCCTGATACAGCGCAACCTTTGTTTTACATTTAATTTGACTGCATTTCTTTATTAGATTCCATTGAGGGTTGTGTTGAACATGCAATTTACCATTTTCGTCTATTTATACAATCATCCTAACTCCCTATAGATTGTAGAAAGGTATAAAATAGGCAAAACAGAAATAAAGCGATAGCAAAATGCAATTATAACTACCACTACAACCTAATCATACTTTTACTTTTACGTATTTCTGTAAAACCATGTTCAGCTCTTTGAACCATCATTACGAGTAAACGCATCTTTTACAATCAGTGTACCTGTGATGAGTACATTTGTCGTATACCAACAATGTAAATCCAGATAGAAGAGTTCCTTTAATTATGAGTCCAGCTATCAGGGTATTCAAATTATGACATTTTAAAACAATGTTGATCTAAACGCATAAGATTGAAATGGAAACTTTAATTGTCCATTTTGAAAGCATGAGTCAATGAGTAAACAAATTTGAAGTTTTACGTTTCAATTAATATAATTAGTAAAAGGGAGACAGTATGCTATATTGGTTTGATAATATTATTAAAACCTTAACCCATTCACATCCTTACCCTGAGTACAATGTTTTTTTGCAAACAGTATTGACCCTGATCAGACACAGCTGACCGGGATCAAAACTATTTGGCACTCGTTTCAATATTTCTGAAGTCAAAATACGTGAACTTTGAAAGGCAGACAACAACTGTTTAAAGTAGATGACGTCATGGCAGTGATGATGCAGGGCTACCATTTCTCCGGATTTTTCCTAAATCTCCAGATTTTTCCCCAGGTTATGGTAGCTTAAAGCAGGCTGAAAGTAAAGCAGAATGCGCCCTAAGGCGCATTCTGCTTTACTTACAGCCTGCTTTAAGTAGTCGCATGTCAACAAAACAAGAAAAAGGCTATGGGGTAAAGGTACGATTCGTAAAATCGCAATTGAAAAATGTAAATTTGGAAATCTTAGGATTTTTCATGTCAACTTATGGCAGCCCTGATGATGTTACATGTAAATGTATATTGACAGGAACATGTAATGGACAGTCGAAGCGCGATATCTCGAGATCGGTTTATCCGAACTTAACCTGTATTACAATTGAATTCGATAAATAGAGCTGGTTTGCGTCAAACAAACCAGCATATTACAACACTTAGACATGTTTAACCCATTGCCCCATAACCTGTTTCTAGTTTTGAAACCAAGTGACCACTTAAAGCAGGTTGAAAGTAAGGCACAGCGCGCCTTAAGGCACATTTTACTTTACTCTTAGCCTGCTTGACGGTACCATCTTATAGAATATAGAAACTATTTCTAATGACACATATCAATGATTGTATAAACTGGAACTATTTTATTTAGTGGAGGAATAAATTATAGGCGTAAAAAGGTGTAATTATGGGGTAATGGGTTAAACTCAAAATGCCCGTATCTCTGACAAAAACTTATTCTAGAAATCGGGGATCAACTACTGTAGGAGTCTGGCTGACTACATGTTCGAACACCGAAATGTGTTTCATCCCGACTCTAGAGTATATCATTCATCTCATGTATATGTTTATATAATATAGATAAATTTGTGCAGAAAATATCCTACACCAAGGGGGAAATAAAAGGTTTATGATTTATAATGACAAACCTATGATTAACATGCTTTGTTTTACCTCAGCCGGTTTCAATATAATATCCTCAGGAGATATACTTATATCATAAAGGCATGCGTATTCCAAATGATTGTGTGTAAACGCACTATTTATGAAAGCTTCCTTTGAAAACTAAACATTATAGAAGATAACGAGGCAAATACAAGCTCTCGTGTATAATTTGGTTGTGCTAGGTTAATGAGTGCGTATCCAAACTATTTGTACAGTGGAGAAAACGTTATTCTTTCCAGTTTAAATGCAAACGTACGCAAACGCAAAGCACTAAAACGTAGAAAACAACAACTTTTGGACAATTCTGATATGTCATGTTTATCATGGTGGCAAACAGTTTGAAGCCTGATCAGACGCCGGGTTACCCGGCGTCTGATCTGGCTCCAAACTGTTTGCACTGGAAATAATAGTTTTAGCGTAAACGCGTTTATTGGGAAAGAATAACAGATTCTCCACTGTATTCACGCAAATAATCTATAATCTACTCCTTTGAAAACAGATATTCAGAGGTGAAAGAATTAAATCAGTTATTACTAGCTAGTTGTATAAACAGTAAAGGCGTGATCAGCAAGCTAAGGGTAACTAGCTATAAGAGATTATACACGAGCATGAAAATCTTGAATCTTATGATTGGGCGATTTGAATTAATTGCATTACAATTTTGTATTGTTCTTCATCTAAATTAACCCAATCATACAGTCCTCTGCTTTCAATAATTAGTAAGAAACATATTAACGTCTTATAATTTTGTCAATGCTTTTTAGAGTCAGAAAATCTGTAGTTGCTTTAGACTGTCGTGTTTTCAGTCACTTACGTTGTCACGTTGTCAGTCGGTCTGTAAGTAGTTGTTTCTTGTTGGTTGTAGTAACTAGTAGTTTTCATACTATTGCCACGAACCCTAAATTTATCTTGACATTTCTTGTATATATAAATTTACTAAAGAAAGCCTTTTATTTGCAAAATATGATGATCTTGATTTGTTTCAGAAATTAGGGTATATCCCAAGTTTGGAATGAGGGGCGTGGCAATAGAGAATTAATTGTATAGAATTGTTTAAATTTTGTTTATTAACTAGAAGAAACGGTTTAAATGCCTTCTCCAACACAAACAAAAAACGGTTAGTGATTTAGTTTTCTAGGGGTGTCCCCTGTTACGATCAAAGCATAATTATTCAGGAAAAAGGTGGAGTAATAAGGTGAAATAAAACATCACATAGCAAACAGGGCGGTCCACGATCGGACTTCTCTGTTAAGAGACGTCTTATCTTGGGCTGCACTGTTTGAAGTTACCGTTACTTGTAGTGATATCAGTGTGGTTTATGTAAGCTTCAAGTAATTACTTGACACACCTTTATATAGTCGCCATATTATTATATTTGTTTGTTTATAATACATTTTGTATGTACATGTACATGTATGTTTATAACATAACTATGTAACGCTTAATGTTGTCCTCATGGGCTTTCAAGCCCACTGGATTTATGAAAAATAAACTGTATAAACTGTATAAACTGTATAGTGAGTATATCGTTCTATTTGCTGTTCTGGGTTAAGTATATCAATGTTTACCCAAATATTTATATGGCGTTATCAGTTTTAAACACTTTTCGTTTCTTTCATACAGTGGATAAAATGTTATTCTTTCCCGTTTAAACGCGAACGTGCGCAAACGCAAAGCACTAAAACGTAGAAGAGAACAACTTTTTGGACAATTCTGATATGTCATGTTTATCATGGTGGCAAACAGTTTGAAGCCTGATCAGACGCCGGGTTACCCGGCGTCTGATCTGGCTCCAAACTGTTTGCACTGGAAATAATAGTTTTAGCGTAAACGCGTTTATTGGGAAAGAATAATACATTCTCCACTGTATCTCAACTACAAATTTCAAGTATTTTTACTGAAACAATATTGAAATGAGGATCAAACAGTTTGGATCCTAATCAGACGCCGCTTAAGGCTTTACGCGGCGTCTGATCAGGATACAACGGTTTGCATATACAGTGATCCCTCTCTATAACGACACCTAATGGGAGACACGTTGTGTGTGTTGTTCGGAGGGAGTCGTTATAGAGAGGGAAAATTAAGATTTGGCTTACATTTGCAAACAGCTTGAATCCAGAGCAGACACCGCGTAACGCGACGTCTGATCTGGATTCAAGCTGTTTGTCACTCGTCATTATATTTATTCTATCAAAATCTCCACTTTTATGTAACTTTGAGAAAAAGCAGAAGACAACAATTTTAAGCAGACGATATGCAGCAGTGAAAGCTTAAGACATTAATTGTCCCGCTTAGGGAACTGTGACAAAGGTCGTTGTAAGGAGGGGGTCGAAGTTGGGAGGGCGTGCTGTAACGATGGTAGTCGGAGTAAGGTAGTGAAAGGGATACAGTGGTTAATCTGTTATTCTTTCCCAATAAACGCGTTTACGCTAAAACTATTATTGACAGTGCAAACAGTTTGGAGCCAGATCAGACGCCGGGTAACCCGGCGTCTGATCAGGCTTTAAACTGTTTGCCACCATGATAAACATGACATATCAGAATTGTCCAAAAGTTGTTCTTTTCTACGTTTTAGTGCTTTGCGTTTGCGTACGTTTGCGTTTAAACGGGAAAGAATAACAGATTCTCCACTGTAATAGAGTCATTAGAAAGCTAACTATTATTGAAGTGAAAGAAGCAATTGAGCTGATATAAGCACATTGTTATAACGTTTCGTTAAACAATGCTGTATCGTTTAGTATTCACAACAAACTGTTTGGATCCAGTTATGTAAGAACACCAAGGAACCGCGGGATTGTTTGACTTAAACGAGTTAATTCATCGAAACTAAGCTACCGAGCAATACCGGTATGTAGCATAAAATATGTATACAAAGCTACACATCTTGTCTTACAATAAACTATTAAAATAAAGTGTAAAAAGTGAATAAAAGAAGCAGAGCAGATTAAATTAATAAAAACCTATACAAGGAATTAAATATGATTATTTCGCAATAAAAAAAATGACAATTGATAAAACATTATTGTTCAAGTTTAATATTTTTATCGATGAATTTAATCGTCTGCGTTATCACTTCGCCGCCATTTATCCCCTCGGCAAAGAGGTTGCCTACATTTCTATTTAAAGAAATATTCCAAACAGTTGAACCTAAGAAATATCGAAATGAATGTCATACCATTTGTATCCTGATCAGACCTAGTGCTACTATTATAATGTAGGTTCTCCTTCTGAAGAATGTTCTTCTATTAACAATCTATTTGTGCCTAGCGTCATACAGAAAGGACAAAGGCAAACAGTGTAGAATCTGATCATACGCCGCAATATGCGGCGTCTGAACAGAGTCTACCCTGTTCCCTGATAGGAACTTCAATTTAAAACAAAACCAAAATGATGTTTTTTACCAGGCACAATTACATAAAAAATGGACTAATCCAATATACGCATGGAAGAACCACCGGGCGCAAATGGGTTAACCGATCTTTGTTCTATCTTAACCGATATCTCACAAAATGTTATTGATGACTGTTAACAAAGATTTTGACAAATATATCCATTATAATTTGTCATATTTGCATAGGGACTGGATCCGAACAAGACATCTATACATTCGACGTCTCGTCTAGTAAAAGATTGTTAGATATTACCCTATATACGCCCAGGCTGGATCTAGACTTGGTATCGGTAGATAGAGTTGTATTACCTGCGTGAAAACTGTTTACTCGTATTATGTTGCACATGGATTGGATCAAAAGCATATATCGATATAGTCGATGTCTGGTCTGGGTGAAAACTATTGTGTCTTACTCTCATTTTCTCTACGAACGGTCTAGATCCAGGTCAGAAATCGTTTAATTGTTATCTTCAATACACCTAAACAGAATTGGACAACTTCATACGAGAGCTGCTACAGAACAAACATACAAAGTTTTTGCGTTATTGTCACCCTGAACACATTTATTTACATCTTCCATATTCGATAAAAGCCGACAAGACTTCGTCCATTCACCAGTAGCATATTTCTACATTTAATGACAGATTTTCAGTTTTAGCAGGTTACAGTAAAGCAGAATACACTTTCAGGCACATTCTTCTTTATTTTGAGCCTGCTTTGAGCTACCATCTGTTAAAATATAGAAATAATTTTTTTCGGTAAATATCTGAGATTATATTACGTGGACTGTTTTCTTCAGTGGAAAAACACATTAAGTCACACAAAGGCGTATTTATAGGAGTGGAGTAATGGGTTAAGAAGTTCATGGAAATTAAACATGTAACAGACATGTAATACATGCTATTTGCAAAAGTGTTACTCTGTTAAAACGTCAAGCAGCGTGATTAATTGGATCTTTTGTAGGGCACTGTGCATGTTTAATTTACATACACTTTAATCGACCGCAATCATTCTTTCACTTCAGCACACTCTTGAGTTTTTTATGATGTACCAAAACTCGTACATACATAGCGCGATCTTTCAACTGCTTATTGATAGTTCTATTCGTTCACGTACTTAGTAGGATATTGTTTTAATAAAGAGACTTACCTTTTTATATATTAGTACATAGTGTTATAATCTTTCAGGTTAATGTATGATTTTCTATTGCATAGTGTATGTACAGTGGAGAATCTGTTATTCTTTCCCGTTTAAACGCAAACGTACGCAAACGCAAAACACTAAAACGTAGAAAAGTACAACTTTTTGACAATTCTGATCATTCATGTTTATCTTGGTGGCAAACAGTTTGGAGCCTGATCAGACGCCGGGTTATCCGGCGTCTGATCTGGCTCCAAACTGTTTGCAATGCAAATAATAGTTTTAGCGTAAACGCGTTTATTGGGAAAGAATAACAGATTCTCCACACCAACACTCGTACATACATAGCACGATCTTTCAACTGCTTATTGATAGTTCTATTCGTTCACGTACTTAGTAGGATATTGTTTTAATAAAAAGACTTACCTTTTTATATATTAGTACATAGTGTTATAATCTTTCAGGTTAATGTATGATTTTCTATTGCATAGTGTATGTATACCCTTACCAAAATGTTGTCTGCTCTTACATACGGTCGAACTGCGAAATCTCGTGCACGTTTGACTCGAAACTTTACCTATTTCTTCAAGTGATTTTTATTACATCGACCACGTTTAAGTCGACCATATCCTTATTTCAAAGTTCAAACGTGGCGAAGCCACGTTTGAACTTTGAACTACGGATATGTTCAATTTAAGCGAGTTTGATATATCAAATGTGTCTGTATTTAACACTAAACTTTAGTCATTTGATTTGGGCGTCGAACAGTTTGGATATTGATCAGACGCCGTTTTACGTTATATTCTAAATATTGCCATATAATGTAGCAATATATCTGATATTGCATTGCACGTATGGTACATGTAGCCATCATTATATATTTTGCATTTTACAGGAAACTAAATTCGCAGAAATGAAATGGTTTAATGAAAAGACGATTAATTGCTATCAGACTCTCAGCCGCCTACCTCATTTGGTCTAGCATTGCTGCACAATAATTCCGTTGTTTGAGTAAAAACGCTTTGTTTTTAGATCTGTCTACACTGTGTACATACGACATGTGTACTCTTCACAGGTATAGTGGATAATCTGTTATTTTTTCCTAATAAACGCGTTTACGCTAAAACTATTATTTGCAGTGCAAACAGTTTGGAGCCAGATCAGACACCGGGTAACCCGGCGTCTGATCAGGCTCCAAACTGTTTGCCACCAAGATAAACAAGAATTATCAGAATTGTCCAAAAGTTGTTCTTTTCTACGTTTTAGTGCTTTGCGTTTGCGTACGTTTGCGTTTAAACGGGAAAGAATAACAGATTCTCCACTGTACAGTAAACCGCTGGATTTTGCTATGAACTGCTAGAATATGAATAAATCAATAAAATGCTGTATGTAATCACCTAGTTTCTTATTATTTTGATTTTCCCATTAGAATAATCAGTAGCATTTAGATATTCAGCTCTTAGTTTATACGTTTTGGTCTTGTCAGTCGTTAGGAATATGTACTTTTTGGTCTAGGGGAACTAACTTTCACTAACATTATTTTAACTAACCTTTACATCACGTGATTACGGGTCATCCCTATCCGGTAAATTTAAATGGCAGCCATTATATAGGCATTATTTACGTTCTGGATAGATTATATATTTATGCAGGTAAATACATGTTGTTAAGACTATTTTTTTATATTTTTGATGCTATTAGCTTTCATACCTTTAAGTAAGGATATATATAACTTTTGTATAACAGT
Organism: Gari tellinella; assembly: GCA_922989275.2. Lineage (NCBI taxonomy): Eukaryota > Metazoa > Mollusca > Bivalvia > Cardiida > Psammobiidae > Gari > Gari tellinella. The sequence goes on from OV277859.1 coordinate 55,935,861, forward strand.
AATAATTTGTAATATAACAAGTCGGTGTATTTTGTTTAGCTGACACCGAATATACATGTCTGTTTACAATATATCTGTGTACAATTACTTTGTAGTACGGAGTACATGTATCATTACCAATTTCTTATTATTTTTTTATTGTTTTCAGATTATTCATGACTTTGTCATGATTAGGAGTCCATACTGAGAATAAACATACTGATAGACTTTGATCTGGCAGTTTGATCCTTATTTGAACCCCTGAGTTAGACCGGACGGCCAGAGAAACGGCGGAGGAGCCGCAGATCCCATTACACTCTACCAAAACTCTATTACGACCTCTAAATTGTATTAAGTATTACAGTGGAGAATCTGTTATTCTTTCCCGTTTAAACGCAAACGTACGCAAACGCAAAGCACTAAAACGTAGAAAGGAACAACTTTTGGTCAATTCTGATAATTCTTGTTTATCTTGGTGGCAAGCAGTTTGGAGTTTGCGTTTAAACGGCGTCTGATCTGGCTCCATGATAATTCTTGTTTATCTTGGTGGCAAACAGTTTGGAGCCTGATCAGACGCCGGGTTATCCACAGTTTGCACTTTAAATAATAGTTTTAGCGTAAACGCGTTTATTGGGAAAGAATAACAGATTCTCCACTGTATAATACATATGAGGAGCTCTCTGGGGCACGCTTCATAAAACTTCGTACGACAAATGTTGTAGTAAGTCAGATTATAAAAGGTGTCAATTATTATTTTATTTCTCCATCTAATCATGAATTGTGGCATCTCTTTGGAATCGTCTTAAAAAGACGATTCTAAAGAGATATAACAAGACAGGATTAGATAGAGAAATCAGTAATTAAATGTATTTTAATGTGTTGACTTACGACCGTTTTTGTCGTACGGAGTTTACCTGGTTTGGATCTACACTGCTTTTGTACAGGAAATTGATACTCTTCATACAGTGGAGAATCTGTTATTCTTTCCCGTTTAAACGCAAACGTACGCAAACGCAAATCACTAAAACGTAGAAAAGAACAACTTTTGGACAATTCTGATAATTTTTGTTTATCTTGGTGGCAAACAGTTTGGAACTTGATCAGACACCGGGTTACCCGGCGTCTGATCTGGCTCCAAACTGTTTGCACTGCAAATAATAGTTTTAGCCTAAACGCGTTTATTGGGAAAGAATAACAGATTCTCCGTAACCATAACACTTACTGTGAAACCTCTCTATACCGAACACTAAAACGAAAGCCATTTGATTGTATAAAAGAGTGTATATTAATTTACTTTATTAAAAGACTTTCTCTTTTACAACCTCCTTGCTTTAAGCAGTTACCTGTCGTGAACACCTAATAATAAACCCAAATTACTGTCGTAATAGAGAGGTTTTACTGTATCTTCTTTATGGTTGTTATTAATAGCTAATGCAATACAGTGGAGAATCTGTTATTCTTTCCTGTTTAAACGCAAACGTACGCAAACGCAAAGCGCTAAAACGTAGAAAAGAACAACTTTTGGACAATTCTGATAATTCTTGTTTATCTTGGTGGCAAACAGTTTTGAGCCTGATCAGACGCCGGGTTACCCGGCGTCTGATCTGGCTCCAAACTGTTTGCAGTGAAAATAATAGTTTAGGGTAAACGCGTTTATTGGGAAAGAATAACGTTTTCTCCATTGTAGCTAATGCAATACGAGTTTCCGTAAATAGAGTCATTAATACTCTTAAATGTTTGCTCAAAAGAAGCAATATGCTTATGCTCCAGTAGTGCTTTTTTCATCTTAATGATGAATGAAAACTCGATAACAAGTCAACCGTTAATTATAGCTTGTTTTCATGCTTTGTACTTTATATAATCATTGTTAAGTGATGTTTCATAGTACTCTTATCATGTTTCAAAGTTGCCGTGCGTAACAACATTTTACCGTAATGATTTTTCTTAACCATTTGCCTGCTAATAGCGTATATTGATAACAGTGTAAACCTAGATCACCCAGCTCCTATATGAACAGTCTGAAATAAGTCTGAACTCTACCATAAGGACAATTTTCTTTTTCCTATTTTATAAGCCATTTTAAAAATTCGAATGATAGATGTTCGTCGTTGGCAGAATACCAAATTGTGAATAATCAGTGGTAGAAAAGTTACAGTGGAGAAAACGTTATTCTTTCCCAATAAACGCGTTTACGCTAAAACTATTATTTCCATTGCCAAACAGTTTGAAGCAAGATCAGACGCCGGGTTACCAGGTGTCTGATTAGGCTCCACACTGTTTGCCACTCAGCTTAAAATAAATCCTGAGAAATGTCAAAAATGTGCAATGTCCTACATTTTACTGCTACGCGTTTGCGTTTCGTTTGCGTTTATATATGGGAAAGAATAACGTTTTCTCCACTGTAAATACACTCAGTACAAAAAGAAACGCACATTGTGCTCAGCCGCAGATTAAGAGACTTTTTTAAGATACTAAGACCATATCTCAAGATCAATTTAATTCAACCACAAGTTTAGAAAAACATATTCTTAAAATTACTGTGCTGTATTTTAACCCTTTCACTGTTAATGACGTCAAAATGCGCGTTTTCAAACGGTTTGGATCCTGATCAGACGCCGCGTAACGCGGCGTCTGATCAGGATCAAAACTGTTTGACACTCGTATAGATATACTTTAAGTCATACTACTTTGAATCTTACTTTGAAACGATCTTGCAAACAACAAAATTGAAGCAGACGACAATGAAACGGTGGTGGGATAAAAATCTCACGATTAATTTGGCAGCGAAAGAGTTAACTAGTGCCTGTTGAAAACATCGCACCGATTTGTACAGGTTGTGATGATACCAATTCAATGATAAACCTCCCATTTTCAACATTGATAGCCCAAGATTGAACTGCTGACTGTAATGAAAAGATTATTTCACAAATACGTTCCTTCTACATACAGATACTATTGTAATAAAAGTGTGCGTTTCTTTTTGCACTGAGTGTATATGTTAATGCTCGTTAGAACAGTAAAGTTCAAATGAGGTTTTTGGTCGAACAGACTTTAATTTTTATGAAACCGTTAAATGAACTCTTATATAATGTTTGATATTATTTATTTACACAATACCATCTGTCCCCTATTTCATAAGACCGACAAAGGATATTAAATATCAATTGAAATGATCATATCTTTAAATAGTAAGAACGGCCCATTTGATTATTTTCAAAGCAGAATAATTTGCGCCTAAATTCTACAGTGGAGAATCTGTTATTCTTTCCCAATAAACGCGTTTACGCTAAAACTATTATTTGCAGTGCACACAGTTTGGAGCCAGATCAGACGCCGGGTAACCCGGCGTCTGATCAAGCTCCAAACTGTTTGCCAACAAGATAAACAAGAATTATCAGAATTGTCCAAAAGTTGTTCTTTTCAACGTTTTAGTGCTTTGCGTTTGCGTACGTTTGCGTTTAAACGGGAAAGAATAACAGATTCTCCACTTACAATGTTTCATCTATTTGATACAGTACTCCCTTTATAACCCTTTCATGATCAAATTATCCGGAAGATTTTTACCCCTTCGCCGCTTTAGTGTCGTCTGCTTCAGTATTGTTTTTGCAAGATACGTTTTAAAGTTAGATTTAAGGTTGAATGACTTAATTAATATCGATAAGAGTGTCAAACAGTTTGGGTCCTGATCAGACGCCGCATTACGCGGCGTCTGATCAGGATCCAAACTGTTTGCAAACGCGCTTTAAGGCGTCATTGAGAGTGAAAGGGTTATGTGATAATAGAAACATATACAGTGGTCTGTCTTCGACAGAAGAGATAGGTTCAATGAATGACAAAAGTAATGCGGAAATCTAAAATAACGTTTTGAATAACTGTTGTCATGTTTGAAGCAGAAATATGTCTTGCAAGATACAAGTAGCGTATTTCTAGTGCTATAGAGTTTCGGCCTATCAAAAATCCAAATTTTTATATTTAAGTGCAGTGTGTTTACCTTTTTAAAGTTTTTATATATATCCGAGTACCTGAGAACTCGTATAATTTAAACCCTTTTCAGACTTCCTGTAACTTGATTTAACAAGCGGCCCAATTAATTTCTGCATGGTATTGTTAGCGTACTATGGCAAGTGTGTCCCAAATCTCATCTATTAAACCTCACTTACTCAGCCCATCAAAGATAAGGATGCAATTTCCAGCCGTGCATAATCATGCTTAGTTATCACGGCATCGTCAGAGGCATAATGTTTCGCAGGAGAAACTAGGTTAAAACTAAACTAACAAGGCTTTGATAATTAAAACGAGTCATTCTTAACATGAAAAAAGCTATTTACTGTGAGAACTGTGTACTGTGATTTTCAGAAAGACGGAATTAATATCTCTGTAATCTGCTGCAGGAGAACCGCATGCTACGTGTAAAAATCAAATATAAGTTATTTCTATTGCAGACTGTTTACTTCCAAGTAATAAATGCTTATTTTGGCTACTTTACATATTACAATTTAATACGAGGACCATTCAATTAATAGTGAGCCTTGTCCTTTAAAAAAGAAACAAACAAATCAAGCAGCAAATTGTTTTCATTATTCCCTCAGAGTATTCCTCTTTAACGCTTATGCCAAATTTCAGCCGTGAAATCCATCCGTGTAATGCTTTATTGAAGGCTGATTTGGGTATACTGTTCATATACTGATATATGGCAGACCAAATGGCGGTTCTAGTCCGAAATTGGCGTCCCTGGGAGAACTGTTTCATGTTTGGGGACAACCTGAAGTCATACGGGGCAAGGTCTTGACTGTACGGCAGATTGGGAAGCACATCGGTTTATTTTCTTTACGGAAATGAGGTCATTATTGTGGACTTAAGTGCAGGAACATTATCATGTAACATATATGCACCATGATATCCGAACGTTTTTCGGCTTTTGTAACATTATTTTTTCAATTTTTTCAATTCTATGTCTTTTTAAAACTTCCCATTAACAGTTCTACTCCGTGGTATCAGAATCTGTACTTTCTTTCCTCTTGCATTAACGCGAATTGCTACATTATTGTCTGTACACTTTGCGTTCTTTTAGCAACTGGGTCCCCTCATATCTTTACTTGCCCATATCTTGTTATAATTATTTTTCAAGTAGGGTCAAAGCAATTTTCCCATGTTTCATCAACTGTATAAATATTTGAATATGCCCATGACGTGAAGCGTGGGTATTTATTCAGTAGTTTGCGAGCATTCTCAACACCGTCTTGTTTCGCTCATCAGTTAACATAGTTTGCTCATATCTAGCAAATACGCCTGACGCCAAGTAGATTCTTTAATATATTGAATAATGATCCAACAGACATCCCAGGTACATTAGCTATCTGCTTTATAGTGATTTTGGCATAATTCAGTAATAAGTCGCTGATTTGCTAAAACGGTTTTGGAATTAGCAGTAGAATTCGGTTTTCCTGGAATTGGTTTGATTTGAAGGTCAGATCTCCACTTTCGAACCTCTTCACCAAGCGATTAACGGTAGCATAACAAACACTATGATACACAAATGTTTCACAAACTTCAGTATGTATGTTTTTGATACAACCACATATTTGAGTTGTAGTTTCATTCAGCATTTTTCGCAGAGTGTCTATGAGTAGGTTCACTTTACACGGATATTGTTTCAAAACTACCGAACCGATTTTAGTGAAGCTTATTTTAAATGATAGAAGAAAGCTTGAAAACATGCTAGTACAAATTCGTACGTGAAAATGGTGCATTTTAACAGAATGATCCGTGTAGGCTCAATATTAATTGAATGGTCCTCGTATGCATGCGCTGCTCACAATACAAGAATACAAGAAATGTCACGTCGCAAATGGGGCCACAATTCCGCTCAAGACTGGATGAAGACCTTACCGATAAGCAACTTCAAAACAAAACCCAAGAGTACCCTCATAGAAGTTAGAAAAATGCTCTTTGCAAGTGACATTGTATTGATGTCCCATTCTGCAGTAATATTCCAGCGTATAATGACTTTCTCTGTCCACCAAAGACATTTTGCCTAAAGACGGAAAATTTGATGTAATGTTTCAATCTCAATATCGGCAATAGGTAGACATCAATTTTGGTGGAAATAAACGTAGCTATGTCCACGATGTCACCTTCATAGAAAGTTATGTAATAAAAAATGAACGTATCGCTCTACAACTTCAGGGACGAATGGCTAAGGCTAGTGCATCATTTGTTCGACTACATAACATACTATTGTATATATGAGCATTGTGATATCCACTCTATTACATAGAGGACAGTCAAGTCGCGATCAACATGATAAGGTAACTGCAACATCTATCAGCATCCGGCCCCAAATTTGTCTACATCTATCAATTACATGTAGTACCCTACTGTGATAATTGGTTTGCAATAAACATACTCTGATACGGGTGATCTTCGGTTGGTTGACTGATTCATTTACTCATTTATTCGGTTATTCATTCTGTTATTCTACAGTGGAGAATCTGTTATTCTTTCCCAATAAACGCATTTACGCTAAAACTATTATTTGCCGTGCAAACAGTTTGGAGCCAGGTCAGACGCCGGGTAACCCGGCGTCTGATCAGGCTCCAAACTGTTTGCCACCAACGGCAAGATAAACATGAATTATCAGAATTGTCCAAAAGTTGTCATTTTCTACGTTTTAGTGTTTTGTGTTTGCGTACGTTTGCATTTAAACGGGAAAGAATAACAGATTCTCCACTGTATCATCTTTTTCATTGTTTACTAATTTGTGTGTGTGTTCACTCATTTTGCATTGACATTACATGCAACCGTTTAGCTAATCGTATTTCACCGCTTTCGTTGTTTGTTTTTAGTTCAGATGTGCCTAGAATATGTGCCGTGATGTGAAAGTGTGTTGTCGCACCTACCCCTCCACTTCCGTGTTAACTTTCAAATATAATATTATTAAATACATTTTGTATCGCTCTATACTGATATACATGTATATCAAGTCTTATGCGTAAAGATTGAAAAGTGCTGGCACATGTCAGCGACCATGTATACCACGATCATTGCACATTTGTAAAACGTGTTGGATCCAGATTATATCAAAGTTCTACATGGAGGGATAGATGATGCATCTGTACTTTTCTTTATCATCAGACATGCATATATGGTAAATACAGTGAAACCTACCTATAATGACTATTTATATATAACTGTTGATCATTACGTGCTTAAGATTGGTGATTGCTTTAGAGCGGGTGGGGTGGAACAGAGGACCCCTTAGGGAATCTCTGGTATTTTAAGGCTGCCATCTGTCTTGCATAGTGTCGTTTACTGTGGAGGTCGCAGTTAACTGTGTTGTTGTAAACCTGCACTAAAGAGCTGTCATTAGTTGATCATGAAAAATCTTTAACCCTTTATCCCATTGTATACATGTTTTCCAGTTTGGATGACACATGAACACTTAAAGCAGGTTGAAAGTAAAGCAGAATGCACCTTCAGGTGCATATTGATTTACTTTCAGCATGCTTTAAGCTACCATCAGGTAGGATAAAAGTCCGCATATAAGGGGAAATGGCAGCTCTTATAAAATAAAAAAGCTGTGATTCTGACGTGAGTTTTTTTTTGTTTACAAAATTGTTTTGTCCGAAAACTAGGGTTATCCGAAAATGTGTTCAATTCGCCGCCACGTGGAAATTACCTCAAGCGTAATTACAGCCCCTGCTTTGGATGCACGGCGGCAATTTTCGGCAAAAGATATCAAACAAGTAAATAGCTCAAAACATTCATAAATGTTCATAAAATATGGACAATATGTTGCATTTAGTTGCAAAGGAGTAAATTGTGAATTATTGAAGCTTTAAATATGGGTTATATTTAACTCTTTAAATTCATTTTTTACAAATAATTTATTTTTAGTCTGAGAAAAGAAGTTGTTAGCAGACATCTTGAAGAACAGATTCTGATGACGTTTTACACAAAAAAACCTCTTAATTTTGGAAATATTTTGCGAAAAACGTAAGAGGGGTTTTCCCGTGTCTCGTTTCCAACCCCCCATTTTGCTCTACCGAAACGCTCAGGTATCACATTCGACGATCGAATTAACGCCCTCAGCGCCGTAATACAGACTTGAAACTCATTTTATCCAATGATTAAAAGTTTGTTTTATTCGTTCAAGTCTTAATATTAGCACATTTCATTTAAAACAATTGCAAAAGGAACAGATGAAAATGCAGGTTTATATAGGTGACACAGTACGGGAGCCTCGATAAGGAATCTCGTTGACGTACCTACTATAAGGCGCGACTTATATTACTTTTAAAACTGGTGCTTGAAAAGCCAGTATAATTAAACAATACGAGCGTACTTACAATAAGCATACTGTTAATTATTTGTGTTGTATTTTAGGTCATTTTGATTTTGAAATTTGTTGAAATTGGACTGTTATTCGTATGAATATTTTTGTCGAACTGAAAGAGATACAGTAAATATTGGTTACAACTTAACAACAATGGATTGACAAAATCATTTGTAATGCACACTTAAAAAGCAAACAAGTTATTCGACATGATTTAGTCAATGATATGAAGCCGTTATCAAAAACATTTTCAAGAATGATTAGAATTGAGTTGAAAAAAGCTGATCTGGATCTATACTGTTTGTAAACATTAGTGAAGTAATCACTAGAACTGTAATGTTTAAGTTACACATATAATTATCTTAAAAGAACTAAAGGCTATTTCACTAAAAATGATAATCCATGTCTATTACAAAATACATGTACAGTAGAACCTCTCTATTACGACCACCAAATTTTGCTAAATAGCATTATTTAAGGCAGGTGACTGCTTAAAGCAAGGTAACATTGAAAAAGAAAGCTCCTTCAGGAGCTTTCTGTTTCACTGTTACCTTGCTTTAAGCTGTCACCTGTCTTTATTCAATCAAGTAGCCTTCATTTAAGTGGTCGTAATAGAGAGGTTCTACTGTATATTGCCAGATCAGACTCAAAATGAGAACTCACTTGAAAAACAATATGCCATTAATTGTAATTCTAACATACCTCGCACACGCCCCTATATAAACAAAGAAGGAACGTATCTGTGTTTAAATTCTCAATAAAACACACACGCGCTGTAACGACTTAACGTGACGTCATATGGCTTCGAAAATGCATACGCCAAAAAATGTAGCGCCGTTGCTTCTGTGCAAATTGTGGTAAAATTGAAGCGTTAGGATCGAAATCATTTTTTTTACCAGTATTTCATCGTGCAATAAAACACGGGTAGTCGATGAGATGCTTGTAATTAAATCACGAGGCCGAAGGCATCTCAACTCGTACCCGTATTTTATTGCATGATAGGACACTGGTATGAATGTATTATTATTAATAAATATAATTTTGTTCATCGCACTGAAGTATAATTACCTTTACCCATTACAGAATTATTGCTTCTCCGCGTTACAACCAAATATACATAGTATATTCTAATTACAATAAGTATACTAAATTACAATTACTATCTAAGTGATTTCATCGGTGTCTTTATTAGATATTAATATGTATCTCAGCTAGTGTCGTTCGCGTTACGCAACTATGTAAGTTTATGATATGGTTTTATGCTTCGAAGAAAATACAAGCGTATACATAAATTAATATAAAAGATTAGTCAATAATGAACTTTTTTAGATTATGTTAGCCGTTGAATGAGTCTACAAAACATACGGGTGTTAACAAGTCCCAGTGTTTGATGTTCTCTTTACTTTGGACGGTGCTATTTTGGGGTTCAACGGATTTAATTATTCATTGTTATTTATGGACAGAAAGAGCAAACACATACGGTTAAATATATAACTTATCGCTTATTCTAACATAGTTTTAACTAAGATAAGACACATGCCCGTCCAGTTTTTTTCTATACAGTGGATAAACTGTTTATTCCTTTCTGTTTTCGCACACACGCGATAATTAAGAAATGACAACGTCTTCCCCACAGTACAACATAAATAATAATAAACAATATATACGACGGCAAATGCTACAGTGGAGAATCTGTTATTCTTGTCCGTTTAAACGCAAACGTACGCAAACGCAAAGCACTAAAACGTAGAAAAGAACAACTTTTGGACAATTCCGAGAATTCTTGTTTATCTTGGTTGCAAACAGTTTGGAGCCTGATCAGACGCCAAGTTACCCGGCGTCTGATCTGGCTCCAAACTGTTTGCACTGCAAATAATAGTTTAAGCGTAAACGCGTTTATTGGGAAAGAATAACGTTTTCTCCACTGTATCTGGACGATACAATATCGAGACCTATATCTCTGACGTATATTCGCCCACGTGCGCCCATTGTATTCTCCCATGCTTATATATTGGATTAGTCCATTTATCTGATATATTTATCCATATCTCTGATGTACCTTAACCCATTTGTGCCTATTGGATTCTTCCATGCTTATATGGATTAGTCCTTTTCAATGTGTGGCTGGTCTATATTTTTATTTTCATTTTGTTTTATATTGAAATTCCTATCAGCAAACATGCGACGTTTGATCAGAGTCTACACTGTCTGTCTATGTCCCTTTTATAGGATGATAGTCACAAAAGGGTTAAAGTGATTTGACACAATTTAAATATTGCCTGAAAAGGTTTCTACTAGCTATGCTAGTACATACACCAAAATGAATGTAAATAAAGTAAACCAGAAAGCTTTATTTTCAAGTTTACTGGTTGATGTTCATCTCGAAAACAATCTTTAACACCATTTTGTCAATAGACCAAACACGCCCAATCGTTTTCTGTAGAACAGTGGAGAATCTGTTATTCTTTCCCGTTGAAACGCAAACGTTCGCAAACGCAAAGCACTAAAACGTAGAAAAGAACAACTTTTGGACAATTCTGATAATTCTTGTTTATCTTGGTGGCCAACAGTTTGGAGCCTGATCAGACGCCGGGTTACCCGGCGTCTGATATGGCTTCAAACTGTTTGCACTGCACATAGTAGTTTTAGCGTAAACGCGTTTATTGGGAAAGAATAACACATTCTCCACTGTAGTGGACGTGTGACAGCGGGATATTTTTTATGACTCTGATACAAATAATATATAAAGATACGCGATACTTTACTAGTACATTATACGGTTTAACTTTTTCTTACTTTAAAATGGACATCTGAAAGTGGTCATTTATCTTTGGAACTCGGAAGCAAACATTTGGCGGATTTTTCAAAAAAATGTTCTTAAACGATGTATGCCTTCCCATTAGTGTAAACCATGATTACCGACAAAAATTCTTCTTTCTTAATGAGATAAACTGCACGAAAATGGATATACATGTACTTTATAAACAGCAGCTGTCTGCATTTCTTTATGACCAAACTATCGATATATTTATACTACTTTAAAAATGATGTCATTTCCAAATGACGTCAAATCGGCATTTTCGCGCCAAACTGTCAAGTTGATGACGTTAGAATGTAAACAGTGGAGCTTATTGTTTTGTTTTCCAATGAACACAGCTTCAGTAATGCGGTCATGGCTGTTCCTTATAAGGTACATACTATTCGTGTTATTAACCTCTAATATGGATAAAACATACATGCGTACTAACAAAATGTTCATCTAATTTTAGAAATTACAGCAAATATATTGTAAATATAAGAAATTAACTGATTTTTATCGGCGTTCAAGCGAAATAAGCGACAAAATATTATCGGCAAATTTATTGGTATTTGCCGATAATTTTCTGTCATTTATTTCGCTTGAACTTTCTTAAATAAACTTGCCCTTGTTAACTCTTTCATCGCTAAAGCCGTTGTAACGCAGTAGAATGACCCACCCCTGCAAAATGACCCGAGTATTTATACTACGTAGAGAAATGACCCAAGAATGTAGAAAAAAGACCCCATCGTGTCGATGGGGTCCTTTTTCTACGGTCTGGGGTCATTTCTTTCTACGTAGTAAAAGGACCTTGGTCATTGTTCTACGTAGTGAAATTACCCATGGGTCATTTCAGCAGGGGTGGGGTTACACCGGCTTATTGCGAATATGCAGCAACATTTCTGTAGTCAAAGACCTTTTTTAGACTTCTTTATTTAATTTGCAAAGATCGACTATAAGACAGTTCAGGGGCTGTCTTATGAAACGCCGTAGGACAAAAGCGGTCGAAAGTCAAAATTTTAAAATACCTCTAATTTCTTATTTCTCAATCGTATCGTTAAATAAATAAAAAAAGAGCATTTTCTCGTAGAATCTGACTTACGACAGTATGTATCGTACGATATTTCATAAGACGGACCCTAGACGTGTTAGTGCGAAAATTGTTCAATATACAGTGGAGAATCTGTTATTCTTTCCCAATAAACGCGTTTACGCTTAAACTATTATTTGCAGTGCAAACAGTTTGGAGCCAGATCAGACGCCGGGTAACCCGGCGTCTGATCAGGCTCCAAACTATTGGCCACCAAGATAAACAAGAATTATCAGAATTGTCCAAAAGTTGTTCTTTTCTACGTTTTAGTGCTTTGCGTTTGCGTACGTTTGCGTTTAAACGGGAAAGAATAACAGATTATCCACTGTACATTGCGTGTAACGAAATGATAGCACCACTCATCACAACAAACACTACAGCGACCGAAAAGCGAAATCAAAAGTGTTTCAGTTCAACGTTTTCAATCAATTCATGCTATATAGTGAGGTGAATTAACAATTTCACTGCCCCTATTAGGTCATAACCAGTCTTTGACATTCATTGCTATTATATTACGATATTAGTATCGTCTGCTATATATATTGACTGTATATGTTTAGAGTGTTTGGTTGTTTGACTTTAAATACTTTTACATGAGTATCGAGAAAACTGGAAGCTCATCAGACACCGCGTTCTGCTAAGTACTACAATGCTCCCTACAACGGCCCTCCGAACAACGACTCCCTCCTTACAACGACCCTTACCGCTGTCCCCCCGAACAAGACAATTATGTCTAACGCTTGCACTGCTGCAATATCGTCTGCTAAAAATTGTCGTCTGCTGTTTTTCTCAGAGTAACATATAAGTGGATATTTTGATATAATGAATATAATGACGATTGACAACAGTTAGAAATTCAGATCAAGCGCCGCGTGACGCGGCGTCTGATCTCGATTCAAGCTGTTTGCAAATGTAAGCCAAACCTTAATTTTCCCTCCCTATAACGACTCCCTCCGAACAACACACACACTTAGTGTATCCCACTGGATGTCGTTGAAGAGAGGGACCACCGTATTTCCCAATAAACCACTAGGTACTCGGAGTGAATATACCTCTTCAGACTTTTATTGCATGGTGTTTTCGTTTGAACCATTAAAATACTAAGCATTTACATTTCCCCACTGCACAAAAACATGTCCAACACGGAATACTATCAAAGAATACTTATGAAAGAGTAAGAATTATATAGCCTTCGTATTTGCATCGTTATGAAATAAGGTCATGCAATTAAAAAATACATGTTTTTTCATATTTCTAAAGTTTAACAGAAGATCATAAAAGCTGACGTAACAGATACAATAAACCCCTTTATTACGACCACATGAAAGTAAACTAACTGATAATATTAATAGCAGGCGATTGCTGAACATAAGATATAAGTAATGTCGTGAGTTTTCTTTATTTTCAAATTGCCTTAAGTAGACATGCCATAAACATCGGAAGCTTAGCCTATTTAGTAACTTTATATTGTAATAGAGGTATGTTATGGTAATTGTACAGATTGTCAGACGTGTGGCCACATACATTTAGGCCATGTCTAGGATGGACAATTGGATTTTTCACTTTGGCACATAGACTGGACTTATTGACGAGCTTCTTGTTAATCCTTACTAGCAGAGGAATCTAGTTTGACCAGCACAACAGTTGGAGTCCTGTTCAGATACATACAGCCGAACTTCGATAACTCGAACTTTCTACATGTAACTCGAACCATCCGATATTTCAACACATGAACTGTATTATTTCATGCTCGGTTAAGTCGAACATACCCATATTTCAAAGTTAAAACGTGGCTTAGCCACGTTTTAATTTTGAAAAACAGGTATGTTCGACTTAACCGAGTTCGAGATATCAAAGTTCGACTGTACTACATGTAACTCTCAGTTGGACCTGGCTCTAAACTGTTTCATTCTTGTATGTTATTCCTTTAGTTAAAACTGTATATAAATCAATTTAATTTTAGATAGTAGATTTAAACCAGTTGATAATAAAGCAGGATTATGGTTAAATAAGCTTAAAAGTAGTAAAGGACAGCACTCCGTGATTACAGCGACATAATTTCGGTCTGAAGGATTCATAAAATGATCAATTTCATAAAGAGTAAAACCAAATGTTCCAAGCGCTACTATAGAATGTTATACAGACTTCTCTCACGCCATTTTACTACTATTACCAATAGACCCATTCACTGTCATGGCGCTTTTATGTCTCAATTCAAATTTAAGACATATCGACTTAAGATATATTGAAATGAATCATGGTCTGATGCGGATCCAAACTATTTGCAAATAACAATTACTGTTAGTAAGCAGGGCTCCAGATAAGAGGGAGTAAACCAAACAAATCAAACACTTTCCCTCTTATACCAGCACCAACTTATATTGTGTTACTACTCATTAGAATCGTATCTTCGAGACGATTCTAATGAGTAGTGACACCAAAGGGTTTAATGCACAAATAAAGATTTTATCTTTTGGAATACTCCCCTTATCTGGAACCCTGAGTAAGGCTTTAAAGGGATACGGAGAAGTGAAATCTGTGAAAAACTGCCAACGACGATCTCTCTAAACGATAACCGCTTAATTTATAATTCATTCTACATTGTAGGTTTAAAGACAGAATACAACTTAAATCAGGTTGAAAATGAAGCAGAATGCGCATTAAGGAGCATGCTGATTTACTTAAAACCTGAATTAAACTTCTATTTTGAAAAGACTTTACATGTCACCCATAGTTTATGTCAATTGCATTTGTAAGACAGATTGCCACTTAAATCAAGTTGAAAATGAAGCAGACTAGACCTTAAGGAGCATGCTACTTTACTTTAAACTTAAATTTAGCCTCTACATTGAAAAAACTTTACATGGCACCCATGATTTATGTCAATTACATGTGTTACTTTATAGGTAAGGACTACTTTTTAGTGTATGAATCATAAAAGGCATTAAAGGACTTATTTATGAAGTAATGGGCTAAAGTACGTAATAATAAGATAAATGACAGCAGAGAATATCTCTTAAACAACAGACATGTACCTATCCAACAATGGACATAGAACACACATAACACACAACGAGGCAGAACAATGGGAAAGTAACAGCTAACATAATTGCTTAAAAAGTATAATTCTTTACAATTTATAAGAATAGCATTAGAAACTTAAAGTGCATGATTGGAAGTAATTGTAGTTGAACTGGCATGCCTATGAATAGCAGCAAGGTGCCCGTTTCATAAAGCTTCTTACGACAAATGTTGTCGTAAGTCAAACTTTTAAAATTCATTTAATTTCTTATTTCTCCATCTAATCCTGTCTTGTGATATCTCTTTGGAATCGTCTTGAAAAGACGATCCCAAAGAGATGTCACAAGACAGGATTAGATGGGGAAATAAATAATAATTTTGCTTTTTATAATCTGACTTACGACAATATTTGTCGTAAGATGTTTTATGAAAAGGGCCCCAGGTCTGTATACACAATAAATAACTGCAGATTTATATGGTAATATTCACATTCGCCTTGTACAGTGGAAAATCTGTTATTCTTTCCCGTTTAAACGCAAGCGTACGCAAACGAAAAACACTAAAACGTAGAAAAGTACAACTTTTGGACAATTCTGATAATTCATGTTTATCTTGGTGGCAAACAGTTTCGAGACTGATCAGACACCGGGTAACCCGGAGTCTGATCTGGTTCCAAACTGTTTGCACTGCAAATAATAGTTTTAGCGTAAACGCGTTTATTGGGAAAGAATAACAGATTATCCACTGTAACGTCTTCTAGAAGCGTTTTGACAATATGAAGTATAATTCTCTGTAAAAATACAAATTGAAACTGGTTCCAGCCATTTAAAAAGAGGGCGGAGTCTCCGCCGGAGAGATTCCAGCCTAGCGACCAGTTGATGGTTGCTTTGGCGTGTAATTATATGTATGCTGAAATATACATCCGCGACCTATTTTTTAAAAATATGCTTTAATGATAGATATTTAAGTTGCATTGTTTATTTTTAATGTCTTATACGTGTGCGTTAAGTACACAGAGACAGTTTACTGGGTAAAAGCCTGCATTTGTAATGCAACTCCAAATCATGTATCTTGGGACTACTTTTCATACCATATATTATAGAGATCGAATGGCCATTACATCCAGGATTACATCTATTAAACATGATTTATTATTAGGCCGGTAAATGATATATTCATAGTGATAAAAACCAATATTTTCAAGATTCACTTTGTAAAGGACAAGGAAAATATAAAAATATAAATATAAGCAATAAATGACGTTTTTTGCTATTTACGGGATTGTAAACGCATGCGGTTAGCTAGGTAAGTTTATCATACACGCTCTTCGTACGAAACTTACCCAGCTTACCTCATTCGTTTACAATCCCGTAAACCACAAAAACATGTCATTAATTCCTTAAATGGGAGTGGCTTTACAGGTGTTGTACTGCCATAGTCGCACTAGTCAAGAGATGCTTTAGTTACTCATGATGAAGTATGTCGTTGCTAGCGATGTGTAGCGGTATTGAATAATACATGCATGACAAATAACATTTGGTTCAGTTTCACTGAGTTAGCCAGACTTAACCCTTCTCCCGGTGAATAGTCATATACATTTATAACACTCCCCCACTAAAACATAAATTATCTGTGTGAAATAATAAACTGGCTAATAACATAAAGAAGTAATGTCATGTCAGATAGAATTTATAAGAAAACAGTGAATACACAAATAAGACCTTGAAACTGGTATTGGTCCAAATTGTTTCAAAAGTGTCGATAACCCTAATTGCGGCGGAAGGGGTACTTTTGATTTACAAGCAAAACAGGTTATATAAACACGTCGTACATGTATCTTAGGAGAGGGTCAGAAAACTACATAACATTGTTAGAAACACTCAAACAAGAGCCCCATGGGGCATATTTCGCTCATCTGAGAATAACTGACAAAATGGAGAAAAAGATTTATGTCCAGGACAGAGTCATTTTTTACTCGATTGGCATAATTTGAACAATCTTGAAAGAGGACCTGTAGATGATGCTATGTGGCAAATATCTAAGATCAGGGTACAAGGGTTTTAGACAAAACTATTTTTTTAAGTTTCCATTGAATTTTTTTTTTTAGCTCCTGTGACCTACTTATGCAACAGACTGGAACCATTTGAACAAAATACGTAAAGGACATCTAGAAGTGTCACCATGATGAATATCAAAGCTCTGGCCATATTAGTTTCAGAGAAGAAAACGTTTGAAAATTTCACTATATAACTCTATGTAAAACTGTGACCCCTGGGGCGGGGCCAATTTTGACCCTAGGGACATAATTTGAACAAACTTGATAGAGGACCTGTAGATGATGGTATGTGCCAAATATCTAAGCTCTGGCCCTTGTAGTTTCAGACAAGAAGATTTTTTAAGTTTTCATTGAAAAAAAAAACTATTTTTAGCTCCTGTGACCTACTTATGCAACCGACCGGAACCATTTGAAACAAATATGTAAAGGACATCTAGAAGTGTCACCATGATGAATATCAAAGCTCTGGCCATATTAGTTTCAGAGAAGAAGACGTTTGAAAATTTCACTATATAACTCTATGTAAAACTGTGACCCCTGGGGCGGGACCAATTTTGACCCCAGGGACATAATTTGAACAAACTTGATAGAGGACCAGTAGATGATGCTATGTGCCAAATATCTAAGCTCTGGCCCTTGTAGTTTCAGACAAGAAGATTTTTAAAGTTTTCATTGAAAAAATCTATTTTTAGCTCCTGTGACCTACTTATGCAACCGACCGAAACCATTTGAACAAAATATGTAAAAGACATCTAGAAGTGTCACCATGCTGAGTATCAATGCTCTAGCCATATTGGTTTCAGAGAAGAAGACGTTTGAAAATTTCACTATATAACTCTATGTAAAACTGTGACCCCCGGGGCGGAGCCAATTTTGACCCTAGGGACATAATTTGAACAAACTTGATAGAGGACCTATAGATGATGCTGTGTGCCAAATATCTAAGCTCTGGCCCTTGCAGTTTCTGACAGGAAGATTTTTAAAGATTTCCTTATTTTTTCACTTTGGTTGCCATGGCAACAAGAGTTCTGCATTGTTTTTAATTCTTTGAATAAATTTGAAAGAGCTTGACCCAAGGAACATTTCTGTAAAGTTTGGTTGAAATCTGTCAAGCGGTTTATGAGGGGATGTCATTTGAAGCAATTGTTAACGACGACGGACGACGGACGACGACGCACGACGGACACAGGGCCATCCCAATAGCTCACCTTGAGCCTATGGCTCAGGTGAGCTAAAAACAGGACCGCGGTTTCGGTCTGAACCCAGTTATGCCTGGATATTGCATTGAATGGTGTGCTTGATCTAAAGACACTACCATATATTTCCTGTCCAGAGTATACTTTATATGAAATAGCTATGGGTAAAGAATTGATAAGACGCCGAATATTGTAGTGTTACATCAGGGTCTACACTGTTACATGTAGCTATGGGTAAAGAATTGATAAGACGCCAAATATTGTAGTGTTACATCAGGGTCTACACTGTTAGCTAACGTTCTCTTTTTAAGGACGATAGACATTATTAGATTAAGATTCGATATGTTTCAACGTCGACAATGATTATTCTTATGTGATATCATAAAATCAAATATTTACTGTACTTTTAAACGCGTGAGCTCATGTATACCATTTTAAGCTCTTTAACCCTTTCATTATCAAATGTATCGTGAGTTTTTACCCCTTCACCGCCATGTTGTCGTCTGCTTCAATATTGCTGTCTTCAATTTCGTTTCAAAGTTAGATTTAAGACAGTACAACTGACGTCATTTCAAAACAAGTGGCAATCCGTTTTGATTCTGATCAGATGCCGTAATACGCGGTGTCTGGCCATGATCAAAGCGGTTTGCAAATGCGCTTTATGACGTCATTGAGCGTGAAAGTGTTAATGAATGAACGACAATGCTAAACTGTCGGTTATAGCACAAGCAACGACCTGCTTTTCCGCAAAGTTCTGTTTATTGCCATTCTTATCTGTCAGACTAGGTAAGCTTAGTATCAATAGTCATGCTATATTTAGTTTAACAGTCTTATATACAGCGCTCCCTCTCTACAACGGCCCTCCCAACAACGACTCCCTCCTTACAACGACACTCGCCGTAATTCCCTAAACGGGATAATTAAGTCTAACTCCTTAACTGCTGAAATCTCGTCTGCTTAAGATTGTCGTCTGCTGTTTTCTCTCACAGTTACATATAAGTGGATATTTTTATAGAATACATATATTGACCAGTGACAAACAGCTTGAATCCTGATCAGACGCCGCGTTATGCGGCGTCTGATCTGGATTCAAGCTATTTGCAAACGTGAGCCAAGTCTTAATTGTCCCTTTCCATAACGACTCCCTCCGAAAAACACACACAATATGTGTCTCCCATTGGATCTCGTTGTAGAGAGGGAGCGCTGTAGTACTAATCAAGCTTTCAAACACTTAAGACGGATGTCAATCCTAAACAACCTAAATAAGATCAGAAGATGTGTTTTTCGGCCACATATCAGAGTCCAAACTAATAGATATTTAGATTTAAACAAATTGTCAATTTTACAACAATTATAATTTCTAAACTTTTTCTTCCATTGAGATTGTAATTTTGATTCTCTTAGCCCTTTCGCTTTCAATGAAACCAAAAGGTGCGTTTGCAAACAGTTTGGATTCTGATCAGACGCCGCATTTTGCGGCGTCAGATCAGGATCCAAACTGTTTGACACGCGTTTCGAAATTTCGAGAGTCATACTGCCTTATATCTTTCTTTGACACGATATTGCAGACAACAATATTACTAGTGTCTTATTAACCCTTCCTCTCCTTTACTTTATCAGACTTGACTAGAATCAGGAAACAGTTTGGATCCCGATCAGACGCCATGTTAACAGGCGCCTGGTAATTTAAACATGTTTTATTTGCATATATATTGTATTTGTACAACCACATACATATAGCACAAATACAATATATAGTTCAACGAAATACATATGAGCAAAAGGTTTACCAACATTAATTACGGTCCTCTGATCAGGATAAAACTAGATGGATATCGAGTTAGACTTTAACATGCTAAAATGTCTATAAAAGTCAATTGGTTTTTAATTCGATGGCATACGACAACTTTTAAAAGACGATATCGTAGCAGACTGAGAGTTAAAATCTAAAGTGCAGTTAGCACACTAGTACTTAAGTGGCTTCGCTAATTCGTCTTAGCCCTAATTATGGTAACCTATTACCCCATACATACGCCTTTTTACGCCTTTAATTTATTCATCCACTGAAGGTAATATTTGTTAATTTGATACAGTCATAAATATGTTTACAAATATTTTCTATATTTCAGCAGATGATAGCCTAAAGCAGGTTAAAAGTAAAGCAGAATGTGCCTTAATGCGTATTCTGCTTTACTTTCGACCTGTTTTAAGGGGTCACTTACCTTCAATACTAGAAACAAGCTATGGGATAATGGGTTACAGTGGATAATCTGTTATTCTTTCCCAATAAACGCGTTTACGCTAAAACAATTATTTACAGTGCAAACACTAAAACGTAGAAAATAACAAGTGTTTGACATTTCTCACTCTTTATTTTAATCTTAGTGGCAAACAGTTTGGAGCCTGATCAGACGCCGGGTCACCCGGCGTCTGATCAGGCTCCAAACTGTCTGTAATGGAAATAATAGTTTTAGCGTAAACGCGTTTATTGGGAAAGAATAACGTTTTCTCCACTGTATAAATGCCATCATGCTACCAACCATGTTGTAGGTATAGCATCAAGGGTTATCTACTTTTAACGAAGAGTTCCTTTCTGATACAAGCTTTTGGTTTCGAAAAGGCATTTTAAGGATAATTATTGAAATCACTTTCAATAAAACAAATTTGGATAAAAGGAAACGTTTAATAATGTAATAACCAATAAATGTGTCTTTCTTCGAATTTCCTTATCCAGGGCAGAAGTCGACCTTTAAGATATAAACTCAGATACACTCTTTTAAGAGAGAGAAAATCTTTTCTTCATACTTCTGCTTTAGCATTCTTTATCAACGTCTCTTAACCCTTTTCTGTGCTGGAAATCTGCATAATATGTATGTTTTGAAAAATAAACGGTGTAGAACCTGATCAGAGGGCTCCTCGAAGTGTCCTTTGATCATGATCTGAGCTGTATGAGCTTTATTTTATTTTCTGAAATGTTGTCTGAAAACAGTCCTCAAACATAACAGCAGTTGAGCATTTTTTAAAAGTCGAACTATCTATATGAAATTGTCAGCATAAAAAGGAGTTAATATCTCATGAATAAAATAAGCAAGAGTGTTATGCAACTTTGCCTTAACAGCTTGGTCCTGAACGTCTTCAGTGTCCCTGTGGAACAGTCATGGTCAGTGTTATTTACTTTTTGCACGCCACCGGTGACAGAGTGATTACCTAAATTTATGCAGACAGTTTGGATCCAGATTAGACGTCGCGTGACGCGGCGTTTCACCTTGATCAAAATTGTTTCATAATCAGGACTTTATTTTGAAAATATGTTTTGTTATTTCTAAAAATAGAACAATAGCGGACGACAGTTGTTGCAGACGACACAATTGCTTAGCGTGTTAAAGGTTGAGGCGTCATCTGGTTATTATCACTGAAGCTTGCGCAACATTTCAAACAAATACGAGTGTCATACATGTACCTTCTCAGTAGAGAGCAAACCATTTCAAAAGTAATAAGACGCTGAGTATAACGGTCTCTAATCTGAACCCGAAACCTTTTGCAATGAAGTTTTTCCAAGAATAAAAAGACATTTTGAAACGACATATAATTTTAATCAAAATTTATTTAAGGCAGGATAATTTTGCAATATTCAAGTTTGACTGTTTGCCATTGAGGAAGAAGAAAAGGAAACTGCTAGTGCATCTTGGTACAGTATTGCATGGCCCACTAGGCTTCTGATCACCCCAACCTTTTGAAATTCGCATCTATATTTTGTTCAGTCATAGTCCTTAATTATGACAGTAAACCTTAATTGCGGCCATCAGTATTAACCTTTTTCATGCTAAATGCGACTTGGATGACATTTGACAAACGGTAAGGATCCAGGTGAGAAACCGTGTTATGCGGTGTCTGATCTGGGGCCCGTTTCATTAAACTTCGTACTACAAAAACGGTCGTAGGTCAAAACTTTAAAATACATTTAATTTCTGAATCTTAAAGACGATTCCAAAGAAATGTCACAAGACAGGATAAGATGGAGAAATAAAATAATAATTGAGACGTTTATAATCTTACTACAACATTTGTCGTACGAAGTTTTATGAAACGGGCCCAAGGATCCTAACAGTTTGACACGCATATTCAACTTATGGTCAGTTTTTTAAAAAAAAAGCATAACAAGTACTTTTTAGCTTTTAGCAAACAATATACAGTGGAGAATGTGTTATTCTTTCCCAATAAACGCGTTTACGCTAAAACTATTATTTGCAGTGCAAACAGTTTGGAGCCAGATCAGACGCCGGGTAACCCGGCGTCTGATCAGGCTCCAAACTGTTTGCCACCAAGATAAACAAGAATTATCAGAATTGTCCAAAAGTTGTTCTTTTCTACGTTTTAGCGCTTTGTGCTTGCGTACGTTTGCGTTTAAACGGAAAAGAATAACAGATTCCACTGTAGCTTTTAGTATACGATATATTTGACAAGACGACAACTCAGCTCCATAAGGACTAAAGCAGATATCAAAGTGGTGAAACTGTTAACCACTTCGCTGTCATGACGTCATCAACGTAAAACAATAATCGTCTAAAGTTATTTCTCAAAATTTGAAATGAGTGGCAAACAGTCTTGATCCTGAACAGACGCCGCGTAACATGTACATACTGTACTCAGTTGGCGAAAGAAGGGTTTAATACTTTTTATCGCAATACTACAAATGCTGAAAGCGCATTTGAGGGAATGACTCTGCATTGAAACCACAGTAAAACCTCTCTATTACAGTGGAGAATCTGTTATTCTTTCCCGTTTAAACGCAAACGTACGCAAACGCAAAGCACTAAAACGTAGAAAATAACAACTTTTGAACAATTCTTGATGGCAAACAGTTTGGAGCCAGATCAGACGCCGGGTGACCCGGCGTCTGATCTGGCTCCATACTGTTTGTAATGGAAATAATAGTTTTAGCGTAAACGCGTTTATTGGGAAAGAATAAAACATTCTCCACTGTATGACCACTAACGCGAAGGTTTTTTGATTTATGAAAGACAGGTGACAGCTTTGAACAAGGCGACAGTAAGACAGAAACCTCCTAAGCATTCACTTGTCGTAAACACCTAATAATTAACTCAATTCAGTTGTCGTAAAAGAGAGGATTTTCTGTATCTCTATATTATTTATTACTGAGATTACAATGATGTGTCTGGGTGTTGTTTTTTTTTCAATTTTACAAAAAAAGTCATTTTTAACCTAAATTGCTTATCAATTATGTTTTTCTTCGTTCAGAAAGGTAATAACGATTTGTGCCCCACTATAATAGCAGTTTTCATTTTAGTTAGTTTGTGCTGTTTAAAATTGATGTTATTTGTGATATTCTTATATCGCCTCTAGGTTTACATATCTGCTTTTAAATACTGAAATTCAGATATTTCAAACGTTGCAAAGTCATGACTTACTTTACTTATCGATGACTTATTCCTATTTTGATCAATTTTAATCATACCTCTGTATAGTTTGATTGAGTTTGTTAATTGAAATACAGCGGAGACTACGCAATTTTTCCCCGATTCAACTAAACGCAACCGCAATTCAAAACAATTTAGAAAATGTTTGTTCAGATAACTTTAGTCGCCTATGACGGTAATATGACGTTCAGTAGAGAAAACGTTATTCCTTCCCAATAAACGCGTTTACACTAAATCTATTATTTCCGTTGCAAACAGTTTGGTAACCCGGCGTCTGATCGAGCTCCAAACTGTTTGCCATTCAGATTAAAATGAGCATTCAGAATTGTCAAAAGGTTGCCATGTTCTACATTTAAATACAATGCGTTTGCGTTTCGTTTGCGTTTGAATGGGAAAGAATAACGTCTTTTCCACTGTATGTAAAAAAACATTTGCAAAAAACACTGCATTTCGCTACAGTTTGATTAATTTTGTCTCAATTGCTTAAGCTATGATAAGATAAAAAAAATGACAGTATAGGATAAACATTTAAATAATTATGATCTCAAACTCACTTAACTTAAACGTACATGTATATCTTAGTTTGAATTCTTACAATTCGGGTTTGAATAAGTCGAATAACCTGTATTTCCACGCATTAGTATGGCTTATTTATGATGTACAGCGCTCCCTCTCTACAACGACACCCGATGGGAGACAATTGTTCGGAGGGAGTCGTTATTGGGAGGGAAATAGGTTTACATTTGCAAACAGCTTGACTCCAGATCAGACGCCGCGTTACTCGGCGTCTGATCTGGATTCAAGATGTTTGTCCCTCGTTAATAAGCTTTTTTTCTGTCAAAATGTCCAATATGTAACTTTGAGAAAAACAGCAGACGACAACTTCAAGCAGGCGATATTACAGCAGTAAAAGCGTTAGACATAATTGTATTGTTTAGGAAACTGTGGAAAGCGTCGTTGTAATGAGGGAATCGTTGTTGGGAGGGCCTTTGTAGAGAGGGAACCCTGTAACTTGGACATACGGAACATAATGACTAAGATAGTTTGAGATATCGAAGTTCGACTGTCCTTTTGTGTATTCTGAGAACCAAACGTTTTGAGACTGATACTGTGGAGAATCTGTTATTCTTTCCCGTTTAAACGCAAACGTACGCAAACGCAAAGCGCTAAAACGTAGAAAAGAACAACTTTTGGACAATTCTGATAATTCTTGTTTATCTTGGTGTTTGAAGTTTGGGTTACCCGGCGTCTGATCTGGCTCCAAACTGATTGCACTGCAAATAATAGTTTTAGCGTAAACGCGTTTATTGGGAAAGAATAACAGATTCTCCACTGTAAGACATCAATTTGTTTGGTGCCACTGTAACTCTAATTAACCCAATCACTCTCAATGACGCTTAAAAGCGCGTTTGCATTTTACAGTTTGAATCCTGATCAGACACCGCGTGACGCGGCGTCTGATCAGCGTCCAAACTGCTTGACATTCGTCTTGACATTTCTTCAGTCAATCAGTGTTATTTTTTAATTTAAAACTAAACGGCATTGCAGACAGCATATTGAAGCAGACGACATTAAAGCTGTGAAGGGGTAAAATCTCCCGAATTATTTGATCATGAAAGGGTTAACATCAGTTTACAGTGGAGAAAATGTTATTCTTTCCCAATAAACGCGTTTACGCTAAAACTATTATTTCCATTACAAACAGTTTGGAGCCAAATCAGACGCCGGGTCACCCGGCGTCTGATCAGGATCCAAACTGTTTGCCACTCAGATAAAAATAAATAGTGAGAAATGTCAAACACTTGTTTTTTTCTACGTTTTAGTGCTTTGCATTTGCGTACGTTTGCGTTTAAACGGGAAAGAATAACGTTTTCTCCTATAAAAGTCTCAATTATTATTAATTTCTCCAACTAATCCTTTCTTTTGACATCTCTTTGGAATTGTCTTGAAAAGACGTTTCCAAAGAGATGTCACAAGACAGGATTAGATAGAGGAATCAGAAATTAAATGTATTCTAAAGTTTTGACTTACGACCGTTTTTGTCGTACGAAGTTTTATGAAACGGGCCCCAGGGACCCGTTTCATAAAGCTTCCTACGACAAATATTGTCGTAAGTCAGATTATTAAAGTCTCAATTATTATTTATTTCTCCATCTAATCCTGTCTTGTGACATCTTTTTGGAATCGTCTTTTCAAGACGATTTCAAAAAGATGTCACAAGACAGAATTAGATAGATAAATCAGAAATTAAATGTATTTTAAAGATTTGACTTACGACAACATTTGTCGTAACAAGTTTTATGAAACGGGCCCCAGGGCTCCAGATAAGAAGGAGTAAACTTAACAAATCTAACATTTTGTCACTCGTTGTATCTGTGTAGTGTGTTGGGGTAGACAATACAGTTTCACCACCTGTATGTATACAGTAAAACATCTCTGTAACGACCACTAGACTGTGTTAATCTTAAGGTGTTTATGAAAGATGAATGCTTTACTTTGCTTTAATCCTTTCCCCCATAGAAGCGACTTTTAGCGTATTTAATATATTCCTCCGCTGAAGAAAATAGTTCCAGTTTATATCTTCATGAACAATAGTTATTATAAATATTTTATATAGCCTAGCAGATTTTAGCTTAAAGCAGACTGAAAGTAAAGCACATTCTCACATTCTGCTTTACTTTCAACCTGCTTTAAGTGGATACCGGTTTTTCAAAACTAGAAACAAGCTATGAGGTAAAGGGTTAAGCCGTCATCTGTCTTTTGTAAATCAATTAGCCTTATTTTTAGTGGTCGTAAAATATACTGTTGCTTTATTGGTCAAGCGCATCTAATAGCTTGAGCCGTGTCATGAGAAAACAAGACTTATTGTATCGCGAACAGTGTAGATCCAGACCAGCCGTCGCGTCTCTGAGGCGGCGGTTGGTTTTGTTCTTCACCGTTTGACACTCCCGGACATTAATAGTATTTTGTTACTCTACTTGTTAGACAGTGTAGACGCTGGTCAAACGCTGTACCTGAGATGACGGCGATAGATGGTCTACACTGTTTGCAATGTAATACGTCCGGTTTTCTCATGACGCAGCTCAATTATAAATAAACTTTACCTCTTCTCCTGATATACAAAGTCTGTAATACCCGCCCAGTACAGGACACCTACAGAACTTGTTCAAACACTCTCCTATGATCACCTAACAACTCTAACATTTTTTATCTTCTACTACAGTGGAGAATCTGTTATTCTTTTCCGTTTAAACGCAAACGTACGCAAACGCAAAGCACTAAAACGTAGAAAAGAACAACTTTTGGACAATTCTGATAATTCTTGTTTATCTTGGTGGCAAACAGTTTGGAGCCTGATCAGACGCCGGGTTACCCGGCGTCTGATATGGCTCCAAACTGTTTGCACTGCAAATAATAGTTTTAGCGTAAACGCGTTTATTGGGAAAGAATAACAGATTCTCCACTGTACATCAGTACAATCAATTATAAATAAATGTTACCTCTTCTCCTGATATACAAAGTCTGTAATACCCGCCCAGTACAGGACACCTTTAGAACTTGTTCAAACACTCTCCTATGATCACCTAACAACTCTAACATTTTGGATCTTCTACTACATCAGTACAATCCGGGGTGTGTCTGCCAAACTCATGTGGATGTTTACTATTGTCGTCAAAATCACGCGCTGCCTACTCAATAAAGTAGTTTTGGGAGTAAACACTTTCGACCCCAAGTGCGTTCACTATACAACCGATATCACTGGTTGCCCACACTCGCGACTAAATGAATAGCACGACGCTGTGTGTTTGGTTTGAACACTATCACTGCCATCGGATTCTTTCTTTAATCCATTTTATGCTGGTAACCGATATAATATTATGTATATTTTGCAAACAGTGTAGATCTTCATTAGAGGGATATTTTACCTCTTATCAAGGTCTGCACTGTCTGTTTGTTTTGCTTTTACTTTTCTAAATTACAGTCGAAACTCGATAATTCGAACTCTCGTTAGTTCGAACATACCAATATTTCAAAGTTAAAACGTGGCTTTGCCAAGACTTAACTTTGAAATAAGGGCATTTTAGACTTAAGCGAGATCTGGTTATCGACATTGATTTACAGTGGAGAATCTGTTATTCTTTCCCGTTTAAACGCAAACGTACGCAAACACAAAGCACTAAAACGTAAAAAAGAACAACTTTTGGACAATTCTGATAATTCTTGTTTCTCTTGGTGGCAAACAGTTTGGAGCCTGATCAGACGCCGGGTTACCCGGCGTCTGATCTGGCTCCAAACTGTTTGCACTGCAAATAATAGTTTTAGCGTAAACGCGTTTATTGGGAAAGAATAACACATTCTCCACTGTATCAAGGTCTGCACTGTCTGTTTGTTTTGCTTTTACTTTTCTAAATTACAGTCGAAACTCGATAATTCGAACTCTCGTTAGTTCAAACATACCAATATTTAAAACGTGGCTTTGCCAAGACTTAACTTTGAAATTCGGGCATTTTAGACTTAAGCGAGATCTGGTTATCGAAAGTCATTTAATAGAATACGGGTAAGGTCAATTTAACCGAGTTCGAAGTATCGAGTTTCGACTGTATTTTCAAAAATGGCCGTAAGAATCAACGTTAATTGGCTACAGTTCAAAAGTGAAGGAGTCAAACTAACACAGTTAGCTGAAAAAGGTTTACAAGACAACGCTCGCTTACCTATCTGGTTTTTCGTATACATGTATATACAGTACTTCCTCTCTACAATGGCCCTCCCAACAACGATTCCTTACTTACAACAACGCTTGCCGCTGTTCCCTCTGCTGTAACGCCTTTAATGCTTCAATATCATCTGCTTAAAATTGTCGTCTGCCGTTTTTCCAGATCTGGATACAAGCTGTTTGCAAATGTAAGCCAAATCTTTAACCCCCCCCCCCCCCCCAAATTAACGGCTCCCTCCGAACACACAACCTGTGTCTCCCATTGGGTGTCGTTGTAGAGAGGGTGCGCTGTATGATACAGTGGATAATCTGTTATTCTTTCCCAATAAACGCGTTTACGCTAAAACTATTATTTGCAGTGCAAACGGTTTGGAGCCAGATCAGACGCAGGGTAACCCGGCGTCTGATCAGGCTCCAAACTGTTTGCCACCAAGATAAACAAGAATTATCAGAATTGTCCAGTTGTTCTTTTCTACGTTTTAGTGCTCTGTATAAAACTAGCAAATTTGCGATGCGTTGTTCATATGTCTTCACAGGGGGTCAAAACAGTTTGTACTTGAACCATCACATTTCAACTGCAAACAGTTAATGTTAATAGGGTGCGAACATTATTTTGACAATCGGATTCGATAAAATCGCAATAGTTTTTATAGTCCTCGGCACAGTGTCAGGTGGCGACTTGGTTTCACCTGTCGGATGTTGGTGCTCCTATAAGTTATTAAATTTAAATCATTTAAATTTATTCTTAGCATCCTTTGTTAATTTGTTCCTACTTTATTTGTTATGCATGTCTGTGATCCTGTTTAAACTGGTAACTTGTATCGTTTACCTATGTTTGTCGGAATAATGGCTCTACAGGGCTTATGTTAATTTGTTATAACTTATCCGACGTAAAAAAAAAAGGTGTCTACCGGTATGTCTATTTCTATACAAATGTACCTATGTCTATTTTGTTCGATATTTCCTGACAATGAATTTTGATTGTTGTGCTTTCAAACAGGCAGGATATATTTTTACTAAAGCCTCACTCAGCTTGCCGCTTAAAGAATTCTTTAAATTTTGTAAATGCCACATTTAGTGTAGGATTAAAGTAAAGGAGAACACATAATATAGAGAAATACCTTTCTTTAAACAGTCTCTTTCCGTAAACAACAACAACGGGCATATCGTGCACGGTCGTAATAGTTCTGCAGTTTATTCGCCTTTCCACTGACGGTGATGAACACTACACCCGACTCATACACTATGCGTATACATGTATACAGTTTAAACAGTAAAACAGCATAGACCCACATCAGACAGCTCCTAAAGGAACTGTCTGATTAGGGTCTGTCCTGTTTTTTATGGATCTGTCCGAAAAGAGTGTAAACTTTTTCTCGGGCAAGTTTCCTCATCTTATTAGCCAATACTACAGTGGAGAATCTGTTATTCTTTCCCGTTTAAACGCAAACGTACGCAAACGCAAAGCACTAAAACGTAGAAAAGAACAACTTTTGGACAATTCGGATAATTCTTGTTTATCTTGGTGGCAAACAGTTTGGAGCCAGATCAGACGCCGGGTAACCCGGCGTCTGATCAGGCTCCAAACTGTTTGCACTGCAAATAATAGTTTTAGCGTAAACGCGTTTATTGGGAAAGCATAACAGATTCTCCACTGTATATATCAGATGATGCATCTTCATGCTGAGTTTTATATAAGGATATACAGCATGAAAAGGATTAAAGTAAGTTCGCTGCAGTATGAATTACAGTGAAACCCCTCTAAACCGGACATGTGTGGGGACAACAAAAATGTCCGATTTAGAGAGGTTTCCAGTTTAGAGGGGTTTTAACCCATTACCAAATACCTTGTTTCTAGTATGGAAGATAGCTAACCACTTAAAAGAGGTTGAAAGTAAAGCAGAATGCGCATTAAGGCGCATTCTGCTTTACTTTCAACCTGATTTAAGCTAGGCGCATTCTGCTTTACTTTCAACCTGATTTAAGCTATCATCTGTTACAATGTATAAACAATTTTCTTCAGTGTAGGAATAAACCAAAGACATAAAAAGGCGTATGTATGGTGTAATGGGTAAACATGAGAAGGATTGGAAACGGGACCAAAGCTTTTGTCCGGTTAAGAGAGAATTCCGGTATTAAGAGGTTCCGGTTTGGAGGGGTTTCACTGTATTGTATTAACGTTTATACATGTACAGTGGAGAATCTGTTATTCTTTCCCAATAAACGCGTTTACGCTAAAGCTATTATTTGCCGTGCAAACAGTTTGGAGCCAGATCAGACGCCGGGTAACCCGGCGTCTGATCAGGCTCCAAACTGTTTGCCACCAAGATAAACAAGAATTACCAGAATTGTCCAAAAGTTGTTCTTTTCTACGTTTTAGTGCTTTGCGTTTGCGTACGTTTGCGTTTAAACGGGAAAGAATAATAGATTCTCCACTGTACCATGTTTACTACGTGATTACAACGTCAGTTTAATAAGACCATGTTTACTAGATTCTAAATATGTTTATAGTTTAATGAATTACATCCTGGATATAATTTTACATGAACTAAGAATATCTATTTGACTGGTTTGAAGTTCAATCATCAGTTCAAAGGAATGCTTTTAAACCATTAGTTTATGTACGTTTTAGATGAAGAAAAATAAGCTAAAATGACCACTTGATTCAAGCTAATTGATTGTATGAAATACATGTTGCAGCTTAAAACAAGATGATAATAAAACGCAAAGCTGCTAAAGGAGTTTTCTATTTTCACCTTGCTTTAAACAGCCTACTGTCTTAAACATTTAGTGCAATTTAGTGTCCGTTATAGAGAGGTTTTACTTCATTACAGATTTTGTGGGAAAACATTTTTTTAAATGTTTTAAACAAATAAAACTTTCTTGCAACTGTATAGAATTAATTAAAAAACTAATTACAATAGTTCATTAGGATTCCTTATGTGTTTTGGGATACGAAATATCATACCCAGGTTTTATACGCTTCAAATGAATGTTGGCAGTGCTCCCTCCCTACAACGACCCTCCCAAAAACGATTCCCTCCTTACAACGACCCTTGTCGCAGTTCCCTAAACAGGACAGTAAAGTCTAACGCTTTAACTGCTGTAATATCGACTGCTTAAAGTTGCCGTCTGCTGTTTTTCTCAAAGATACATATTGATCATTTTGACAGATAAAACATAATGACGATTGACAAACAGCTTGAATACAGATCAGACGCCGCGGTACGCGGCTTCTTATCTGGATTCAAGCTGCTTGTAAATTTAAACCAATTTCCATCCCTAAAACGACTCCCTCCGAACAACGCACACATTTTTGGTCTCCCATTGGGTGTCGTTGTAGAGAGGGAGCCATGTATGTACAACAGTTTGTTCGATGTACATCATGTTCACTTATTTGAACTGCAAAATTAACGAGCGTCTAAGTACACAACTTAAGCAGAAAAAACGACGTATTTCCAAAATTAATCTTTTTCTACGATTCAATCACCCGATGATGTTTTAACAGAAAATAAGTTTGAGAGAAACCCCGCAACTAATCTTTAAATACAAATGTACATGTGCATGTGTATACAGGTGCATGTGCACATATTTGGGAAAACAAACCTACACATAGATTTGCTAACAATATGACATAAAACCGTAGATACTCTAAGAAGTGCTTCTGGACTTGCACCCGGAAAGAAGCGGATTTTGTACTAGATTTGCTTGAAATCGCATTTGCTCCAGCATCAAGTGGTCCGAAATGAAATTACTATAAATTAGCAAATATGAGGTGTGCTTTCATATGCTTCTTCTAGATTTTATTCTGAACAGGAGCAGGCATACACACAGGTCCGTCTCTAGATCTGCCCAAAAATACAACTTCTTTTAAAACGGACCGAACATAGAGACCTTCCAACAAAGAAGCAGACCTTACGTATGGGTTTACTTTTTAAAACAGTATTTTGCCGATAGACCTGCTTAAATCTGAGTTTGCACCTAAATGAATTAACATACAAAAGAAAAAGCGTATCACGTGACCACATCTAAACGGTTTACATAGACCCGCGAACACTTCGTGCATTGTATAGATCAGACTGAAAGCAATGCAGAACTATCAAGGAGAAGCTTCTCTTTTACTTTCAGCCTACTTTATACTTTCCCTGCCAGGACGCTGGAAAATTATCGCATGACTCTTAACCCATTACGTCATAGTGACCTGTTTTGACCAGTTTGCATACATAGTAGACCCTGATGAAACAGCTCATGTAGGAGCTGTTTCATCAGTGTCTACTATGTTTGCTTAAGGGATATCGTAGATCAGGGTATTTGCTACAATTCTGGCCAAAAATATCATCTCTACATGTATTACATTAAAAGAAATTTCAATTAATATTTATGAGGTAATATTTTTTCATGAATATTTTATGAGGTAATTGGTTAAATAAATCATAGTAGAAACATGAAAAGGCATGTATTTGAGATAAAGATAAAGGTATCGAGAGATGATTCGATTGAGAGGGTTAAAAAAGCGAAACGAGTAGAATTTATTTGCCAATTCCAGCTTTATCTCCGACTGCACAAGATGTTTTTCCGTTTTGCACCTTATATTTTATCGAAATATATTAATCTTTCTAGACGTTCTAGAAAGTCTGACATGGAATCGCGCAAAGTCTTGACTGCAAACGCATTAACTCATTATCCCCTGAAACTTCCAAAGGACAATTCCAGATTTCAATAAAGGCTGGCCCATTTTAGCCTATTTAGGGTTGTCGTTTATAATATATTAGAAAATGACAAACAGTGAAGTTCCTGAATAATCAGGGACTTCACTGGTTGCATTAGACCAGTGTACTCTTAAGAGGTACACTTTTGGAAAAGGACGCATATATGCGTCACTAGGGCTCAATGAGTTAACTGCTTTTTTCAAAATGTCGAATTATCAAAGTACGGTTATAGGCATTTTGAATGAAGAAATAGAAATATGATAATCAATCATTTTTTATCATGAACCTATCGGAAGTTGTATCTGATCTTTATCTAAACGGTTTACAAATGACAGTACACTCCTGCCAAGACGAATAATGTTTTAAACTCAGCGATGAATTACTAATGTTACGCCCGAATTAAAATATGGATAATGTTTGTACAGACAAACCATGATAAATCGAGCTCCCTTTATTCGAACTTACACTTATTTTAAAACTTGGCTTAACCATGTTTTAATGTTTATATAAGGAACGTTCGACTAAAGCAAGCTCTAATAACCGCAATTCAATTAACAGAAAATCGAATTAATTCAACATAGTCGAGCTAGAATGATCGAGACTCTACTGTTATAGCGACACAGGAGCCTTAATACAACAGCTTATCTGTAATTTTCATTCAGTAGTTTGAAATAAATTTACATGGCTCGTTTCCCTATTAAAGAAAACTGAATGTTGAACAGCATGGACCTCAAACAGCGTCATAATCAAATATATATAAGCGTTGTGCAACATTCACTTTACTAAAGTTTGTTCTTGGTCAGGTTTGGAATATATAAACTGTACACACAGCAAGGCAACGTGGTTACATGGATACACACCTTGACGTGTTTTTTTTTAAATAACTAAGTAGCTTTAAATATTTGTAACGAAACTATAGAAACATACTTATACATTTGAGCCGTGCCATGACAAACCCAGCCTTATTGTACTGCAAAAAGTGTAGATCAAAACCAGCCGCCGCACCACAGACGTGGCGGCTGGTCTTGATCTATTCTGTTTAACACCCACATGCATCAAAAACATTTATGTAGCTGTATTATAAACGGTATTGGAAGTATAGACCAAACTAAGATAAAGAGCCTTGGATGACAACGGGGCTTGGTCTGTACAGTGTTGTAATGCAGTACTGCTGGTTTTGTCATATTACAATAATATTGTTAGCAATATGTTGGAAACAATGCATACCCAGAAAGACGGGTGACGAGTATCCCAGGTTAAACGCAATAAATGCATAAGATAATCTAGGTCTACATGTACCTTGTAAAATGACAGAAAGAGGTTTTCTTCTTGAAGTGTTTCATGCACTAGAACATACACGTTATTTTCTCCCTTGTTAAGAACACGGTTTTCTTATGATGTTCATAATATTTCCTAACGCTAAATGAAACATTTGCGTGTCCTGGTCAGACACGGACATGTTTCAAACAGTTTGTACTCGAAATAATTATTGTAGTACGAACGTTTTAAAGAATAGTATGTCTATTACAGTGGATAATCTGTTATTCTTTCCCGTTTAAACGCAAACATACACAAACGCAAAGCGTTAAAACGTAGAAAAGAACAATTTTTGAACCATTCTGATAATTCTTGTTTATCTTAGTGGCAAACAGTTTGGAGCCTGATCAGACGCCGGGTTACCCGACGTCTGATCTGGCTCCAAACTGTTTGCACTGCAAATAATAGTTTTAGCGTAAACGCGTTTATTGGGAAAGAATAACAGACTCTCCACTGTATACAGGCCCTATAACTGTATTTAATAGGAAGAGCTTAAAGAGCTGGGTCTGAGATTCTAACGCTGCTTAAGGATATGCTTCTTTTAGTACTAAACAGTATTTAATTGACTCGTTCATTGTGGTCACTGACTGACGTGCTGTTTACAATTTTAAGACATTTTACAACGCTTTACCTAGCATATGCAGCGATATGTCGAAAGATATATACAGGGTTTTCTATATTGGCTCGGTCCTTTGTTGAGTGGTCGCATGTCTTTTGAGATTTACTATATTCTTTCATCAATTCAAAGGAGCTCTTTGCAAGATAGAATGTAAGTTAAATCTGGAAGAAAACTGAAATAACATTGATCTATATGTATACGTTTATATGAATGACTGGAATGTCAACTAAATGACTTACCGTATAAATTATGTTACCTTCACCCACGGCACATTTTTCAGTAATGAACATAAGTGTGAAGGTCAAGGTCATACAGGTAGTAATACATGTTTATCGGCTCCGTTTAAAAAGATATTTTTCGACTGACAAAGTGTTTTTTCATAGCCAAATTTCATCTGAGATGGATAAGAATACTATATCTACATGTCGGCCAAGGAAGCAAAGCCAAATTTAAAGCAAACGTTAAATAAACGACGAAAATCCAAACGTAAGGCGAAGTCTCCACTGGACAGCGGTCAGACCAGTCAAACCGGTTCACAGACGGGTGGGGTGAGTTGCACAAATGTAAACAAACGCAAACTCTTTAATGAAAATGTGCTAATGTCCTCACCGATAAATACACTGATGAATCCAAACCATAATATGACATCACCAGGGACACCAGGGACATCATACTCTACATATCCCTTCGGAATGCAAATGGCTCAGCCACAACAGTTTTTTCAGACAGCGCCATCAGCCGCTACGACCCCGCCCCCATGGGCGATAGAGTTCATGGAAGACATTAAACAGTTAAAACAGTCAATTCCAAAGATAGACAATATTGAAAAAACAGTAGACAGGATAAACACAAAAATCAACGATTTAGAGACAAAAATGAAATCCATGGAAATCCGTTTAGTTGAGACAGAAAAAGCATGTACTTTCATGAGTGCCACAACAGACATCCAGACCTCTGAACTCGAGGAAGCGAAATCACAAATAAACAAACTCCAAAGCACATGCAAGAACCTCACTGAAAATTCAAAATCCATTGAAACAGAAAAACAACAACTGAAAACAAAAATCACAGATCTAGAATCCAGATCGATGAGAGACAATCTGCTCTTTTACGGAATTTCAGAATCTACAGGAGAAGACTGTGAAAACAAAATAAAGGCAATCATCGAAGAAAACCTTGGTATTACTGATGATATAGAGTTTGACAGGGTGCACCGTATAGGCTCGAACTCAGCCAAAAAGCCGAGGCCAATAGTGGCAAAATTCCATTACCACAAACAAAGAGAGCTCGTAAGACAAGGGAGTTATGGGGAACGTGAACCACTCAAGAACCTGGGCTATGGTGTTGGTGTGCAGTACCCAAAGGAGATACGCGATGCGCGCAAATTGCTGTACCCAATAATGAAACAAAAAGAACGGGAAGGCCTAACAACAAGACTAATTGGTGAAAAGCTATACATCAACGGGGTTTTGTATAATCCAGCCAACGATCATGAAGCAATGGCATAAGGGTGTCATGAGGAGCAACTCAAGATTATTTCCTGGAACGTAAACGGACTTTCACGTAAACTTGCAGATCCAGACTTTTTAGAGTGTATTACAGAATATGACGTCATTTTATTAACAGAGACATGGCTTTCACCAACTGTGGAACTCAATACAAACATTCAAGGCTACATATGTGATCATTTGTACGGTAATAAATCGCCAAATACAAAGAAAGGACGTTATAGTGGGGGAATATCCCTGTACTACAAACATAGTCTAAAAGACAAAATCAGTATAATAGACAAAGAGCAATGTGGTATATTCTGGATAAAAATTGCAAACGATTTATTTGATTTTAATGAAGATCTATATTATTGCACTGTTTATATCCCACCTATTAACTCAACGGTTCTAAATCACATTGATATTGATTTATTCGATCAAATAGAAATAGGAATAGAAAAATATAAAAATCTTGGTAAAATAATGGTTAGTGGAGACTTTAATAGTAGAACTGCATCAGAAATGGACATTCTAGAGTTTGACAGGTACATAAACAATACTGACCTAGATCCGAGTTACAATGACATTCCAGTCCGAGTAAATAAAGATCACGTGATTGACACGCACGGCAGACAACTCCTCTCACTATGCAAGTCAACAGATCTAGTCATTGCAAATGGGCGAATATCAAACGATAATCCCGGTGAACACACATTCCATAACACAAATGGTTCGAGCACTGTCGATTATCTACTTTTAAACTATAATGATGGTAGCTACATTCGCGATTTTAGTATCCTCGAGCAGACTGAATTTTCCGATCACTGTGCCTTAAACATTACAATAACACGAGCACGTGCTCCGACCACATCACGTGACTGCGACATTGAAACCGATAGGATATTAGCGTGGGACAATTCACTGATCAATGACTTTCGCGCCAAACTTACTACACATGTAAATACTATGGAATGTCTTACTACGAACGTGAATAACACTGCTATAGAGGATTCAGTTCGACAATTTACCTTATTTATGCAAGATAATGCCTTTGAATTATTTGGTAAATCTCTAAGCTCCAATAATAAATCTAAACCACAAAATAACCAGTTTAATAAGAAAAAATGGTTTAATCGTGAATGTTACGAAAAACGGAAAGAATTTAAAATTGCAAGAAATTTGTTTAACAGAAACAAAACTGACGAAAATAGACGGACATTCGTTGTAAAGAAGCGAGAATATAACAAATCAAAAAAGAAGTTTAAAAAGATCTTTATGCAGAATGAAAGAGATCGTTTGAAAATTGAAGCAAAAGCACAGCCGAAAACATTTTGGAAAACTGTAAAAAGTCAATACAAAACAAAGTCACCTGTGTCAGAAACCCTATCAGTATCTGATATTTATGATCATTTTCAAACTTTATATGGCGAACAGACTCAAAGACAGACACCAGACCCGAACATTCCAGAGATTTCCACTGACGAACTAGATTCATCAATCACAGAACTAGAAATACACAAGGCAGTTATGTCACAAAATAATGGAAAAAGCCCTGGCACCGACCAATTGATTGCTGAGGTTCTCAAACATTCACTAGACTTTATTTCTCCATATTTGCTTAAATTATATAACCGCATTTTTGATACAGGAGAATATCCAGAATCGTGGGGTGAAGGGATTATTATCCCGATATTCAAGGGAGGTAATATTAATGAAGCAAAGAACTATCGAGGGATTACTCTTATCAACATACTAGGTAAAATATATTCGCAAATACTTCTTAATCGTCTAACTAACTGGTCAAAACACCATGAGAAAATTATACATAATCAATTTGGATTTCAAAAAGGCAAGTCAACAACTGACTGTATCTTCATTCTACATGCAATAATATCAAAACTAATGAATGAAAAGAAAAAGTTATACTGTGTCTTCTTGGACTTTGAAAAAGCATTTGATAAGGTTGATAGAAATTTTCTCATACAAAAACTTATAAATGAAAACATTAGCTCAAAACTTATAAAAGCCATTAAAGCTATGTATAGCGTAGTGAAAACGTGTATAAGGCACCAATCAAGCACGTCTCGATTTTTCAATTCAAATGTTGGGATAAAACAAGGGGACCCGAGCTCCAGTCTGATGTTTTTATTCTTCATAAACGACATTGTACAGAGCATTAATTCTGATTTAGATGGAATATTTACAGTTCAAGAAATGAAATTGTTTATGATCTTATTCGCTGATGACGGAATTTTATTTAGTTACAAACCAGAATCCTTACAGCTAATGCTTAACGACATCCACCACTATTGTGAAACATGGAATTTGAAAATTAATACCAATAAAACAAAGGTGATGATATTTGAAAGAGGCAGACATACCCGATATGATTTCTACATAAACAACACATTATTACAAATTGTTAACTCTTTCAAATATCTAGGAGTACACTTATTCAAAAACAATAACTGGCACAGGACACAAAAACAGCTAGCGCAACATGCATCTTTCTCCATGCATAATCTATTCATTGTATTAAATCAAATAGGACTACATACATCTGAAAAATGCAAGCTATATGACAGTCTGGTTGGTCCAGTACTAAATTACTGTGCAGAAGTGTGGGGGTATCACAAAGCAGACGACATTGAAAAACAACACTCTAAATTTTGTAGAAAAATACTACGAGTCAAATCGTCCACGAATCTCGACTGTTTGTATGGAGAATTGGGTCGATTACCAATGCACACTGTGAGAAAAATTACAATGATTAGATACTGGATAAAACTTTTAAATTCTGACGAAAACTCACTTCCACTAAGAATGTACAAAATGTTAAAATTAGATGCTGATAACAACAACAATTACAACGGTTCTAATTGGGCATATCAAATTAAAACTCTCTTAGACACTATCGGAATGACACATATATGGATTAATCAGTTTGAAATGCAAATAAAGCTGTCACCAATAAAAACGAGAATCATTGAAATTTACAAACAAACATGGTATACAAGTATAAACAACTCAACCAAACTACAGACATATAGCCTAATAAAGCATAATTTCAGTTTTGAAACATACCTTGATTCTATTAAAGAAGACAAATTTAGAATTGCACTTACAAAATTAAGAGTCTCCTCACACCACCTAGCGATAGAAACTGGACGATACACTGATATTGATAGGAGCGAAAGAAAATGCCTTAACTGTAATATGAATGTTATAGAAAACGAATTTCATTTCATGCTTGTGTGTCCTAAATACAGAGATCTAAGATCTAAATATTTCAAACGATATTATTGCCAATGGCCAACCATACAAAAATTTCAAAACCTGTTTACAGAAACATCAAAACGCGTAATATCCAATATCGCTAAATACGTTTATTTCGCA
Organism: Gari tellinella; assembly: GCA_922989275.2. Lineage (NCBI taxonomy): Eukaryota > Metazoa > Mollusca > Bivalvia > Cardiida > Psammobiidae > Gari > Gari tellinella. The sequence goes on from OV277859.1 coordinate 55,976,018, forward strand.
TCAAACATGAGAAGTCAACAATAATATAGATATATATAATCTCAAACATAATATAGTTATATATTATCCCGTGCAACCTCACTGTATAAATTGTATAGCATGTGTATAATATTAACCTCTTCACTGCTTTACCCCGGGTGAAATAAAAACTACAGGCAGCTTGGATAGTGCCCAGACGCCGAGAAAATCGGCGTCTGATCATTGTCCTAGCTGGCTGACTGTTCGACATTCATATCGCTATTCATACACACAATAATCATATTTTAAGAACTTAAGAAGCATACAACACATTATAAGCAGATGACATCCTAGCAGTGAAGGGGTTAACACCTGTTCATTTTACCATGTGAATGGCTCTAGACAAGAGGAGTATGTTAAAAACTAAACTCTTTGTGTATGCGCTGGATACTGTGGTGTCATTACTCGCTAGAATCGTCTCCAAGAGACGATTCTAGGGAGTGATCACGCCATGAGGTTTGGTGCAGGCACAGAGAAAGGAGTTGGAAACTTGAGTTTATACTCTCCCTTGTCTAGATCTATGAATGCCTGTAACACTTCAGCCACCAAATGTATAATTTACAAGCGGGTTTCATCCAGATCCGATACTGAATAATTCAGTCCCCGGTCCGAATGAAAATTGCTTGTCTAATGCTAGCATCCAAAAGTAACAGACAAAACATAAAGAATACATTTTACATTCTATTATATAATGTCACCAATGTTCCTCTGAAAATGCCGATAACTTGTATCTACTGTTCATAAACATTTTGCTTTGCTATAAGCATCCTGTATGATGTTTAATGCAATAAAAGATTGATTGATTGATTGATTGTTAAATGTCTTTCTGTGATAGCACTCGTAATTAGCGCCGGGACAATTAGATCTTACTATATGTTGACTGTTAAAGGAATGTCTACACTCTTCGAATGGGTTTTGAAACACGCGAGCAATTTGGTTACAATCGCTCAATATTGTATGTTTTCCCTGGCGATCGAATTCAAATGACCCTTTGGGTTCAGTAAACTGATTAAGTTATACCATCATGTAAATACCCAGCTGTGCACGTTTGTGAGATGTGGTGATATGGCCCATGAAATGCATACATAATACCAGTTGGCTGTACGATACAGGTCAATTTATTCAGCTCGAGATGTTATAGGCAGAAAGCTCGTATCTTACGAGCGCTTCTGGCACGAGTATGATCGGTTGTATCCGTTAAAAAGTATCGGGCTAAATACATTGACCTGTAGCGAACCGCCAACCGGTGACGTGTTAATAATATGCCCACAATAGAGGCAGGAAATGGATAGTTGTTTTAATCATTTTAAAGATATATACCCAGAAACATTTTATATAAGTAGTAGTACAAAAGCTATTTTATTCAACAAAGAATACCGCAGAACTTGCATATATACGTGTACATGACGTCACGCCTATCGAGAACGACGTCAGAGACAAAACAAATAGAAGAGACATACTCTTGTATCGTATCGTACATATACACGCGTAAATGTATTATAGAAAGGCAAATAATAAACGGTAATATTGCGTTTGTGTCTAAATGGAATATTACATATATAAGAATTATACACTCATGATGATGTTAACCATGCCGAGTTACGTGCTCGAACTGCTGAGTATGCCCCTTATTTATACACGCCTGACTATATCACCTAACATTACTATAAGCAATTGTATTTATAACGATTGAACTTTAAACAAAAGTTTATCTAAAGTATACACAAATAGCGAGATATGGTGTAAGTTTTAGATTCGAAACATAAACCAGTTAAGAACACGTCTTAAGACGGGTTTTACACAAATGCACTTCAAATCTATGATGTCAAGCTAATGATAGCCATGGTTAAACTTGGTCGTAAAAGAGGATATTGCCATTGTTTTATATTAAACAGTTGAACTGCATGTGTTAATATGTTTCAGAGATTTAAGATTTGTATATGTTACTAAAGTGAAAATTTAATAATATATTTTAGAACAAATGATTGAAGCTTACGCGTTTGGCGCAAAAATGCCTAAATAAAATTATGTTCATAGTGCGTAATACATATAGCTTATTGTACTATATTTTCTCTACATTGCCATTAACGGAATAGCTTTTTGCTCATTCGGTCTATACTAATATCACTTACGTTAAGACGCATTAGTATGCTTGATAGCCAAACTCATCTGGAAATCATCCCTCATCATCTTATCATTTCATCTCAACATTCATCGGCGCTTTATGGCCAATCCAGTGTGGCAGTGCCGTGAAACCAAATCCACTCGCTCACAGACCGACGATACGCCATGAACGTTTGATGAACATAAACATAGACGTTATACGTCTTTAGTCCTGAGTCTTGATACCAAAACCAATGTAATGAACACGAAAGAAATTCATCAGGAAATAGAATAGTAGCAAATCATTTTAGAATTCAACGTAATGAAGGTAGGTAACGCTTAGAAATCAGCATCAACCTGTACGACCCCACAAGTTTTGAAAAAACGTCAATCACATACATCATCACTCAAACCAACTATAGAGGATGAGCATTATTAGTCAGCACGGTACAATACCCAGGAAAGATACAATCTTGCATCGCTCGCCAAGCGGCAAACCAAAGCGGTATAAAAACAGAACACACACAGAAGGAATACCTGCCATAATTATAACAAAGACAAATCTCATTTGGTATTAGGGTTAGGGTAAACCAAAGTCCTTGAAAAACCACTTTTATGATGGTGTTTTGGCGACTGGTTAGATATATATCCGTTTGCAAATATTTTGTTAAAACGTTTTCCTAATTTTGTAAACAAATAATTTTACATCAGTTTATTATAATAACTAAACACAAATGTACCTGGGAACCCGATGTATTGTTAACTATGGTAATTTAAAATATGCAAAAATTCTAATATACTTAAACAAATTAATACCAGTTTAAGGGTGTGAGAGATGCTTTTATTTAGAAAAAAACCAACAAGGCACATATTTAGAACATGCCACTGTAAAGTAATTACAAAATATCACTGCATATAAACACGAGTGTCATACATTTAATGATTCATTTAGGAATCGATAGGGAACAAACCATACACATTTTATTACCTTCCTTTGAGGGTCAGGTAGTTTTTGTTTAAAATAGTGCAACAAACAAGGATATGAAGAACATAACAGAGATATTTGCAAATGTAATATAGCTTCAATAAGTGTTTTATTAATTAGAATGATTTCGTATTATTGATGCGTTGTACCTGGAAAGTCACAAAGTCTTTTTGTCTCAAGCTTGATGTCTTTCAAAGAATGTGTCTCAGGCGGATTCTCCAAATCTTCTGACCAAATACTATATCCAATGCAGCACTCCATCGTAGAACAGGTACAACTCCAATATCAATGCAGATCAAGCGCAGAAGATGGCGCTGGATTGGTCATGTTCAAAGGATGGAAGAAACAGCCATTCCCAGAGTTGCAATGCGATGGACACCCATTGGACGTAGAAAAAGAGGTCAACCAAAAGAGACATGGCGCCGATCAGTGGAAAAGGAGATGAGGAAGGAGAATTGGAGCTGGGGCCAGGTGCGGACATTGGCTAAGGACCGGCTACATTGGCGAGCTCTGGTGGCGGCCTTATGCGTAACCCAGCGCGAAGAGGATTAGTAGTAGTACCAGACATTCCGTGATGTTTTATGGCTCAGAATACTACAAGATACTTTCTTACAAATTCAATCAACTAGGAAAATGCAACGTCACTTTTAAAGTGGCAGTGTTTCACCTCTAAGATACACAACGACCGAGCGACATGAAACAATGTATATTGTTTCCACTTTAACCTAACCATAGAAGCCAATCAACTTCATTTAGTAAGGTGTATGCAATGTAAGTAGTCGTAACTTATATTAAGCAACTGCAACCTTAATAATCTTTGATGTCTTACAGTGGAGAATCTGTTATTCTTTCCCGTTTAAACGCAAACGTACGCAAACGCAAAGCACTAAAACGTAGAAAAGAACAACTTTTGGACAATTCTGATAATTCTTGTTTATCTTGGTGGCAAACAGTTTGGAGCCTGATCAGACGCCGGGTTACCCGGCGTCTGATCTGGCTCCAAACTGTTTGCACTGCAAATAATAGTTTTAGCGTAAACGTGTTTATCGGGAAAGAATAACAGATTCTCCACTGTATTAAGTAACTGCAACCTTAATAATCTTTGATGTCTTATATACTGCTATTTCTTTCGTATGTTTGAATAAATATAAAGTATGAGCGCTTGAGAATTTGTGAACACTCCCGCTCTACACGGAAACAAACAAACAAACAAACAAACAAAACACAAATCATGCCATTGAACTTTTAATTATTTGACTCATTTTAAAGTTGATTTTACAAACTAATTATAACAAATTTATAATCGTGGTAATAATATAAAAATAATTTCTATTTTTCCATGTAACTCCATAATGTATCATGTTTACTTTGGATGTAGGTAATTGTATTTTCTCGCTTTGTATGTACATTTATATACTTTCATGTGTAGCGCTTTTGATCGCACAACTCCTGTGTGAAAAGAGCGCTATATAAATCGAGTATAATTATAATGATAATTGAGAATTACAAAACGGTCTGTACCGGCCTAAAACTATGCTCCTTCATACAATCGCCTTCACTGTTATGAGGTTTATTGCTTTAAGTTATACTGCGTGTAGTGTACCAAATATAGAAAATACTCTGCCAGTAGATTAAATTTGGTAGTGAGCAAAACTTCCACATGGGAATGTGGTCGTGTATATTCTATATGAAACCCTCTACACAGTGGAACGCCTCTACCCGACATCGACAGCAATAGATATAACTGTTGTAAATACCAAATTATGAAGTAAGAAGATCACGATATTATTTAAAATTTATTGGAAGATAAGATTACTAACCATATATTTCATTGTGTTTACTTCATACAGTCCGATAAAGTTAATACAACTCTGCGCTACCTCCTTGGCAAAGTAACTATGGGCAAAATAGTTTCAATGAAATAATATTTACATACTGCGGCCTATTTAAAATGATATACTGCATGACCATAACAGCATTAATGCACAGGATGCTTTCGGTGTCTTGGATGAAATTCTGAATATCCTTAACCCTTTCATTTTCAATGACGCCTTAAAGCGCGTTTGAAAACAGTTGACACTCTTATCGATATTTATTAAGTCATACAACCTTAAATCTACTTTGATACTGAAGCAGACGACAATAAAGCGTTGAAGGGGTAAAAATCTCCCGAATAATTTGATCATGAAAGGGTTAATAATGTTCAATATTATTTGTAGAATGAATTTGTATAGATACAGTGGAGAATGTGTTATTCTTTCCCAATGAACGCGTTTACGCTAAAACTATTATTTGCAGTGCAAACAGTTTGGAGCCAGATCAGACGCCGGGTTACCCGGCGTCTGATCTGGCTCCAAACTGTTTGCCACCAAGATAAACATGAAATATCAGAATTGTCCAAAAGTTGTTCTTTTCTACGTTTTAGCGCTTTGCGTTTGCGTACGTTTGCGTTTAAACGGAAAAGAATAAAAGATTCTCCACTGTACAGAAACAGTACTTGTTAAACAACATTCTGTTTAAGGCGTTATGAAAAATTGTCCTGATTAGTTTAATTACCCGACTTAACCGGTGGTGACCCGTTGAACCTAATCTGCATAGGTGTAGCGTAAATTGAAATTCTCTACACTAAGGTAATGTGATCCTTATCTATAGATATGCATGTACTTGTTATATAGTTTTAAAGATGTCTTTATTGACTAGTAGAAGAATTCCTTTATATATAAATTGATATTTTTCTACAATCTAAAACATGTATAAAATTATGGGTAATTTAGACAAAAGCTAACTACAAAAATAAACCACCAATATTGTTTAAGGGTGTATCAAACTCATGAATTTGGGAAATTTTCAAAGTAAATGAAAACACTCTATGATGGTTTTGTATTGAAGAGCTATTTAAGATAAATGAAAAAATAGAAAAAGTGTACATTTTGGTGAACAACATTTTGCTCTGTGGCCATGTAAAATTTACCCCACCCACTTTTTCTTATTTTGTCCTTTTCAAACAGCCCTCTTCAATAAAATCCATTTCAAATGAAAATAAATATGATAATTTGGTTTTGTGTTATTCATTTTCTGTCTATGGTAGTATTTCTTGAAACAAAAACTAATTTAAGAGAAAACAGGCACCAACTGTGAAATTTATAAAGCTCTAAATATCATCGATATGGTACTTTTTTGTAAATTTTGTAAAGGGAGATAACTCTTTTTAGTTTTATTAACTCAACATTTTCAACACTGACCTTTCAATTTCTTTTCATACTTTGAACTGCATTAGCATGGGCTTTCATCTGGTTGAATATAACAAAAGGTTTAACACTAGAACTATTTAATTTTCAAACTTTTTTCCTTTTTTTCATAAAATAAAAAATCTAATAAAATCATGCAATATAAAAAGCATAATTTAGATATTCAAGGTTCATATTGTTCAAACCTGGTGCCTGCTTTGTCTAAATTTGGTTTCAATATATGAAAATACTACCATAGACATGAAATAAATAATGAAAACCCAAATTACCATGCTTGTTTTGTTTTGAAACAGATTTTACTGAACGGGTGGGCTCAGATCAGGGTAGAATTGCTTACCAGAGCCTCGTTACCAGTCTGTAACTTAATCAGTCCAATTAAAATTACTTTTATTATTAAATATTCACTTTGTTGAATCTTCAAGCTTTCCGGTGGTATATAGTGTTATATGTTTAAGTGACTGATAAGTTCAAAATATTCCATAATGTTCCTAAAATTAGGCATTTTTTCACCATTTTCATGTTGCACTTAAATTTTACTCTTTTTGCAAAATGAATAATTTAAAGAAAAGCAAACAGACTGAATGATTGTGTTTATTTCATTGTTGAGGCGACATCAGAGAACAAAGTGTTTTTTACTGCATCAAATTTGGATGCTAAATGTGGTAAATATTGGGAATATACTTGATGCATACCCTCGTTACCAAATTCATTATTCTGACCAATCTGGAACAGGTATAATGATTTTTTATTAATACATGAAGGATCAATGTGTTTGTGTCTTTTAATACTTTAATAGACATTCAACTTTCAGAAAAAAACATTTGCGACCTCACAGTCTTTAATGGTTTCCACAGAGTGGAGTCGAAATTTGGGTATTTTTGTGTAGAGTCCGTAGACCAATGTTTGGCATGATGCAGTTTTAACATTCATAATCTATATCCAATTGTAAGGTGATTTTCTATTGAAGACTGATGGAATAAGTCTACAAGGCATACAGGGACTTTGAAAGAAAATATACTTCGGCAAACTTTGTCCGTAGACCGTAGAGTCCGTAGACCTGACATTATGAGGCTAATAATTTTAACAGTTCCAACTTTCAGAACTTACTAATGAATTTATCTGATAGCTATCAACCAGTATAGATAAACTTAAACAGCCCAAGTACAATTGAATAATCAAAATCAGCTTTTGAAGGAAATTATCCAAATTCAGACAATTTCTGTCACAAAATGTGTTGGAATAATCATTGAAATGCAATTAATGCTTAGTAAGAGTAATGTATAATATCATCAAGAGTCTGTTTATAATAAATGAATTTACTTCTTTCACAATTTTCCACAAAATACCAAGTTAGGAGATCATGATTCTCTTTAGGTGAAAAGTCTACGGACTCTACATTAATTTACTTTTAGTTATTTCAAATAACATAAGTTGGTTTTATTTATTTAGAAAACTAAATTAGAAGCTAAAATGAACACAAGGAGTAAGATAGAGGGTCAAACTGCTATATAGAGCAAGGTGAGATGCCTCCAAATCTTCCAAAACAAGGACAGAAATAATGAGGTGGTATCAATAGCACAACAGGGCCACGGTGGCCCCATATCGCTCACATAAGAATACTTTCCAGTTCAATATGCAAATAGATAAGAAACCTGACACAATCTGAACTATCAAACATATCCTCAAATTGAAATCTCACTTAATAAGCTAGACCAATTTGGCACTTATAGGGGCATAATTTGAACAATCTTGGTTCACTAGATAATACTATAAGCCAAATGTTACAGCTCTAGACCTTTCATGTTCGGCCAAAACACTTTCAATGTATGGTATGTGATAGTTGTGTCTTGTGACCCCTGGGTGGGGTCAATAATTTTGACCTGATCAGTGGTGTAATTTGAATAGTCCTGGTAGAGGTTCATCACATGAATGCTAAATACCAAATATCACAGCTGGACGCCTTTCGCTTTGGAACAAGAACCTTTATAAAGCTTTTACTATATATTAGCCTACCAGTTTGTATAATTTGTGACCCCACAGGCAGGGCCAATTTTGACCCGAGGGGCATAATTTCAACAATCTTGGTAGAGCACCACCATGTATTTCTACATACTGAACATCACAGCTCTAAAGCCTTTCAATGGTACAAGAACATGTTTAAAGTTACATTATGTAATCCAATATTGTAAAACTTGTGACCCCCGGGCAGGGAAATATTTTACCTCAGGGGCAAAATATAAGTAATCTTGGTGAATGACAATCACATAATGCTACAAACAAAATATCACAGTTCCCAGCCTTCCAACTGTTTGGAACAAGAAGAGTTTTAAAGTGCTCATTGTTCAACTCTATGTAAAACTTGTGACCCCCTGGGTCACTTGGCCAAGTTTGACCCCAGGGATATATTTTCAATGATCCAAATTCTTGGTAGAGGTAGACTACCATAGATAATATGCTACATACCAAATATCACACTTCTTACCCTTTTGATTAGGTAAGTTTCATTATAGCCTTAATGTTAAACTTGTGAACCTCCACCCCACCCCACAAGCAGGGCCTTTTTACATCCAAGAACTATAAATTGACTAGTTTTGGTACAGGTTCAATGTCCATTAAAAATTTATTTGCATCATTTGATGCTATATACCAAATATCACAGCTCTACCCATTTCAGGTTGGAACAAAAACATTTTTAAAGCTTTCACTATAATATGTAAACCTATGTAAACCAATCCCCTCCAGGCAAAGCCAATTTTGATATCGGGTCATAATTTCAACAATCTTCATTCTTGGTAGAGGTCCATCACGTGATGCTACATTTCTTAATCTTTCAGTTTGGTACAAGAACATGTTCAAAGTTTTTTTTATATATATAATTCTATATAAAACTTGTGACCCCGGGATGTGACCAATTTTGACCCCTGAGGCATACTTTGAATAATGTAGGTAGATGTTCATCACATAATGCTACAAACTGATTATCAAAGCTCTAAGCCAGTTTGGAAATAAAAGATGTGTTAAGTTTTCATTATAAATATAAACCTATGTTAAACTTTATATCCCCGGGGTGGGGCAAAATTTGAACCAGGAGCAAATTTGAACATTCTTGGTAAAAGTTCACAGCATAATGCTACATGAGAACTTTGGTTGTTCTATGGCTGACAGAGCTTCGACAAGAACATTTTGAAAGTTTTGACTTTAGGTTATCAATATTATGTGAAGCAAATTGTCAGCAACAAGAGCACCGACAGATGAGTTTAGTACTCATTCAGTGTACCAATAAACTAAATTAGACATCTGACAATTGGTGTTATTACATCAGTGTTCTGAATGATAATGAAAGTTCAGTTGCAACTGTTGCCACTTCTGAAATGTTACCATTGGCCCTATAAGTATGATTGTATGAAAAACTCAGACTCTGTAGACTTGTGCATCTGGTTCAGATATGATACATTTCTTACAATAGTAGCTATAATTCACATATTTCTCATATGTTGTGATGTTTCTGGTTCATTTTAGTTCATTTACTTATATTATCTTATTATACTAAAACTAAAAGTAAATTTATCCTCATATCTAAAAGTACTACTCTGCCAAATGCTGATTAACATCGTGCACCCACAAAATGTAGGCAATTTAAATGCAAATGTTTAAAGTTAAAGATTTTCTTGCAAAGTGCTGTCTTAATAAAGATTATGTTAACTTTAATCAACTGCACACTGCCCAACAGGCATGTAAAAGTGTTGCTGGTGAATGCACTAATCAGTGTAGAGTCCGTATACTACATTGCTTTATGTATAGATACAAGTTTTTGTTCTGTTATATACATTCAAACTATTTTTATCTCTGGTTTACAGTTTATAGTTATTCAGCTTGTTAAAAAATGTTAAAATCATACAGCTTCTTGTGCATATCACATTTCATATGTAAAAACTGGAGTAAAAATACATGAATGTGAAATATTATCCTATATAATTGAACCAAAAATTATTTCTTACTGAAGTTTTCTTAAATCCTTAGAAATGGCAGCTCCAAAATAGGAATTTCACTAACACTTTATATATCTAGGGACCACTTTTTAATGGATAAAGTATGTGTGTGTAATTGGTAGAGTCCGTAGACTTTTTGAGATCTTATTTCAAAATTCTGCTATGCAACGAAAAATAGTAAAATACCTTGTGATTTCTATTTTTTCTCTTCCTTATTGATATATTTGTAAGATACTGTAAAATAAATACATCTGACTTTCCTATATTTACCACAAAACTATTTGGCATGAAATAATACAGTTAAGATGATACAAGGGTTCATGGCTACATGTGTTACATTATCAATTTATAGTCAATTAAATATGTTTTATCTCTTTTGCACAACCATGTTCCATTATTCTGACCAGTTTTCAGTTATGAAATAGTAAAGTTTTTCATCAAACTATCATGTTTTTGATTAACTATGTAGTGTCCGTAGACCCTTAGACCTGTCAACTTGTAGCCATGATAACTATTTTACTAGACATGACTTTTGTATAAAATTTCGGAGAACACTCCCTCAGTACTTGTACTTTCACTGTAACAAAAAATATAGACAGTGCAAGAAAGTTTTTATTTTTGCAAAAGTGCAACATGTTATCCCACCCTGATCTGAGCTTACCCGTGAAGCTTGTACTCTGAATGGGTAAAATTTGAAAAAGTCTAAATTGGACATACCTTTTGCAAATCGCTGTAGCTCAAAAAAAGGACACCACCATAAATATTTTTTTCATTTTTTCATTCATCATAAACAGCTCTTCCAAAAAAAAAAAAAGATAGAAAAAAAAGTTTAATACTTTGAAAAATTCGCTTATGGGTTTTATACACCCTTAAATCCACATTCTGTTTTATAAACATTTACAGAAAGAATACCTTTAATAAAAGGCACTCTCAATGGGAGTACATGTTCTATAGAGGTACTCCATTTGCTACACCAGGAAAGTCAATATTCCAAGTAAAATATGGTCTGGGGTGTAGAATTATATGTATCATATGGCTCTTATAGTACACCTGCTGTAAATGATTTTATTCTGATACAGTGGAGAATCTGTTATTCTTTCCCAATAAACGCGTTTACGCTAAAACTATTATTTGCAGTGCAAACAGTTTGGAGCCAGATCAGACGCCGGGTAACCCGGCGTCTGATCAGGCTCCAAACTGTTTGCCACCATGATAAACTTCAAATGGACAATTCCAGTTTCCATTTAAGTCTAGTCCATTTCTGACTTGTAAGGGTTGTGTTTGTCAATGTTTAGCATTAGGACAAACAGTGAAGACCAAGATTTGGGTATTCACTGTTTGCATAGGACAAGTAACTTTTCACTTGTTAACCGTTTTAAAAGGACGCCTATATGCGGAACTAGGGTTCAAAGGGTTAAAACATGGTGAAGGTAAAACAGAAAGCTATTTTACTTTCACCTTGCTTTAAGGAGTCACCTATCGAAAACAAACACCTAATAACACAATGTAGTGGTCGTGATAGAGGGATTGTACTGTACAGAGGAGAATCTGTTATTCTTTCCCAATAAACGCGTTTACGCTAAAACTATTATTTGCAGAGCAAACAGTTTGGAGCCAGATCAGACGCCGGGTAACCCGGCGTCTGATCAGGCTCCAAACTGTTTGCCACCAAGATAAACAAGAATTATCAGAATTGTCCAAAAGTTGTTCTTTTCTACGTTTTAGTGGTTTGCGTTTGCGTACGTTTGCGTTTAAACGGGAAAGAATAACATATTCTCCACTGTAGTAACATTTACTTAGTTTCAACCAAATGTATCTTTAATGATTTTAACAGTATGGATATAGCTTAGATAACTATGTGCTTACGACAGAATAAAGCTAATATAATCCAGACATCTTTATGGGAGCTTTTCGCTTTTATTGTGCCCTCAAATAGCTTTGCTACTGTCGTTAAAAATGTCCGAGGTTATTTTGCTTTGAAGTGCCGTTTGACAATTTTAATAAGCTTTTTAATTAATTTCGGCAATATCATTTGGCAAACAATAATTGCGAAGAATGTTCCAAAGTTCAGAAACCCGGTCAAGATATTGCAGTATTGGTGAAATTCCATTCATTACATTGTAGCTGTCATTACAAATATAAGGATGTAAAAATAGAAGGCAAAACTAGGAACATGAAATTCATAGGAGAAAAACTGTCACTGCAGTGAGATAGAACACATAATCTGTTAAATAGTAGCCTGTAAAAACGAAGATACTTTCGTATTAATGCTTAAAATCTGATTTACTCCCTGATTCAGCTAAATGTCACAATATACTGAGAACCTTAAAACCACCAACAAATATCCGTAATATCAAATTGTTCAAATATGCAGAGATTGAAAAGATGTTTTTCCTCGTCGTCTCATCTGTATTTATACCATTTTCGTATGTCATTTTTGTTACAGAGAGGTCGTTCAAGTACTTATTAGGGTAACAGATTTCGATTGCTTTAGAGGATTTGAAGCGTAAGTCGTGTGATACGCTAATTTCGTGACATTGAGCTGTCCTACATTGGAGATCTTATATGTTTTTACTATTGATAAACATGATTGAAAGAGGTAATGTTTCAGTATTTAGTAAATGTGTTTTCTTTTCTAAAACAACGCAACACATAAAGGTTATAGTTACTTTATCTATTACATGCCTTCTTTGCGCACTTTGGATTATTGTGTAAATCGATGTTTTCTCTTAACCATAACGCTTGTCTTGCTGACTTGTCAGACTTTGAAACACATTTCAGACAACGGTTGTAAAGAAGAAACAATTTTGTCGTTGAAAGGGCTAACGTATATTGTTAAATGTGCCGATGAAACGGCTTAAACAATACTACAGCCGAAACTCTACTGCATTTATAAAACATGGTTATAACGATAACCTCTACATAAATGTGTTTTAAAAATAACAGTCTTGACAAGTTTATTACTCCGGCATATTTCTAGATTCACATTAATGAAAACTTCAAACTATTTATTTTGTTAATTATTGTGAAGTTTTACGTTCGTCGTGGTAGCATTATTTTTCGAACTATGAAATTAAATATGTTTGCAAAAAATTGTAGTATGTACTGTTAGTCGATATCTATGTTTATCAAAGCATTTATCAATACGAGTGTGAGATCACACGGTGTAAATACTTTAGTAATATTTGACAAATCTATTTAAATGCAATCCGTTTCAGTAGTTTGTTCTCTTCTATTATCATATTAGCTACATTTACTGAGCTGCGACATGTAATATCTATCTCAATGAAAAGAACATTATCATCCATTTAATGGCTAATTACAGCTCGCAGACACGTATCGTATTTGAGGCAATGAAGCATAGTTTGTTTTCATTTGTAGCATATCAGCGTTTAATATTCCTAAACAACGTATAACAAATCTTTGTGCAGCCGTTATGGACATATTTTTTTACATCTTACTAAGGTATATATAAACAGTAGTTGTGACGAATCTAAGTCTTTGTTATTTCCAATGTTAACCCGTACCGTATTAATAGTTTTAAATTGCTTGGTTCCAGATCTAACGCGGCGCGGTGTCTTATCTGAATTCAAATTGTTTGCCACCCCTTGTTTCTTAAATTTAGACAACATAAAATATGTTACATTTTTCGCAGACGTTGTTTTTAAAGCAGACGGCAATTCAGCATGATAAGGGTTTACATTACATTTGACGCGTGCCTAGACATTGTATACGGTATGTCTGCTGTTGTTTGTTTCTCTTTTTGGAAGTACTCTTAAAGAAAACATTGATACAGCAAAGAAACAAACGATGCATCAACATCTTTACCTTCCATCGTTTAAGAGTAATATGGTTACGTTGCAACGAAGTTTGTTGCCAAATTTTCGAATTCAAGTCATTATTATACTCTGTGAGCAGTTTACCTATCGATCTGTGATCCTGTCCAGATAATTACAGTCTTATGGTATGCAATGTAATTTCACACGCTTATTATATTAAGGTACAAGAATAGAATGCCATTTGTCATCACTATAAGTGCAAATTATTAGCAGTTATATATTATTCATAGTATGAGTCCAATGGTGAAGCGATAACCTTGCACCATGTATGGCTTGTGGGTAATTAAAAAACAATGCAAAACAAAACAAGAGGAACTTTAATGATATTGAAAATATACTTATGAAACTACAAGGATATACAATAGGAATAAGCCTTTTTTAAATATTACAGTTTTCTGAACAATATACCATAAACATTAATATTCGAGCATTCGACAACTCTAATCTAACATTGTGATTTGGACACACATTTCACTGAACGTGTATAACTGTTTTACTTCTCAACTTATTTTCCAAAACGTAAATTGTTTTATACTTTGATTAATTGTTAGTAATACATTATATTAAAAAATAAGTAATTCAATTCAATTTCAATTCAATTCAATTGAATATTTTATTTCCTCCACTTCAGGAGATATGTGTAACATTACAATATAAACAGTCATACAACATTTAGGCATCTATAAACATACAATGTATTGAACATACAGTTTTTACAACTCATTGCTATAGTCTAAATATAGTCTGACCCCCTCTCTATATGCATTAGGTAGTTGAAAGAGAGGATGTGCAGGCCATATTTCAATTACATAAGGAAAAGTATCATAGTTTGCCCTTGTGAAAATCCTACCGAAACGAAGGTGTAACATTTTCTAAGGCATACTATGTATAGTTTTTTTATCATTTATATTCTCTCGCCTTACAAAAAATGTACCTCTATTACATGCATATAGCAATTTCTTTGGTACACTCAATTAATACATATTAATGTAGATAAAGGCAATAGTCAATCAGGTACAGGATATGAAAGTAGTTTCCCGATAAGATCGAGTGCCGAGCAGTAAGCATGGCGAAGCATCAAGCCGTGGACGAGTATAGGTAGTAGAACGAGTAGCATGAGAAGTCAAGGTACGAGTAGAATAATTATAGTGGGTACATGTATGAACGAGTAGCAGATCGTGAGCGGGTACGAGTAGCAATACAACATCATACAGTAGAAACAGTGTTATTCTTTCATTATAAACGCGTTTACGCTAAAACGAATATTTCAACTGCAAACAGTGTGGAGCCTGAATAGAAGCCGGGTAACCCGGCGTCTGATCCGGATCTTTACTGTTTGCCACTCGGATCAAATTCAATTTTGAGAAATATGTCAGAATTGTCATTTTCTACGTTTTTGTGCTATGCGTTTGCGTTTCGTTTGCGTTTAAACGGGAAAAATAACGTTTTCTCTACTGTATGTGTGTACACCATGATAAGTATTTACAATCTGTTCAGGCTAGATACAACATAATTGAAGGTTGTAGTAAGAAATAGCTTCTCACTTATAGTATCTAGGACGGGCGGTATTGGTGACCCCAGAATCAAAAGTATCTAGATCTGAAAGTTCGTTAAGGAAAGATATTCCCTGTGTGGTTCTGATTTCATTATTTAGCGTGTTTCTCAGATCTTGTGTTTCCATGCATTCACTTAGAAAGTGAGTAAGCTCTTCGTATGTTGCTGAGCCGCATAATTGACACGTTTCGTTTTCTAAGTGTGGGGCTCTGCACCATACGTTGGCTATGGTTGACATTGTGTATCTAGCTGAACTGTTTTTTTAGCGTCGAGTACACAATGCATGGTTTTATACTGGGGTGGAGAACTCGGAAATACAGAAAGTCATTATCAGTAGACATGCGTTGGTCCCATAAAGTAGATTCATTTAAAGCAACAGTATTATTTACAATATTCTTCCATACATATTTTGTTGAAGAGAATCTGGGTTAGAGATGAACGTATTGACAATAGCAGTTAGTTTATATTTTGAAAGTAAATTGTAGACGTCTGGTATGAAACCGTACGATACAGTCGATTTGTCAAAAAGGTACATATAATACTTTCGCAGAAATATTTCTTTTGTAATGAACTGTGAAGGTAAGGTGGGTATTTTGTGAAGGAAAAGACGTTTTTGTTTTTCGATCACTGAACTAAGCCTATAGAGGCCCAACATCGATTCCGCAATGTCTGATCTGGTAGAAATTGAAAATCCTTGCACTTTCTTAGCTATGAAGTGCTGAAATTTGTTAATCGTTTTTGTGTCAGATTGTGTTAAGTTGTTCCACAGCTCGGATCCATACAGTGCAGTCGGGATGATGATTTTGTTATAAAGATCACGTGATACTATAGGGTTTACCCCCTGGGGATGGATTCCCTGACCGGCCATAGTTGGAATGCATTTTTGCCTTTCTGTATTCTTGATTCTATTCCATTCAATTTCAGATTAGACGCCTGTAATATCCCTAAGTGTTCTGCAGTTTTATTCTATTCAATGTAGTCACGTCCGAGTATTATGCTAGTTTCTAGTGGGTTGCGGTTTTGACTGAATGCTTGATTTTTTTTTGTATTTATCGCCATGTTCCAATTTACGCAATATGTATAAACTATATCGACCAGTTTTTGAATGTTTAAAGGAGAAATCGCGATTAGAGATAGATCGTCAGCGAACGTCGGGTTACCGCTCTGTACTGACATGATGCTTGCCCCGTGACCACTGTTCTCTAGAAGGTTAAGTAGTTCGTCTATGTAAGCGAGGTAATAAAATGTAGAGAGTACTCCCCCTTGCCGTACGCCTCTCTGAACGTCTATAGCGTCTGACGTAATATTGTTTGTTTTAACAATACAATTCAGATCTTCATAGGATGACTTAAGTAGTCGTAGGCATTTTCCAGTGATTCCCAGGCGTCCTATTTTAACAAAAAGTGATTCGTGGTTTATGCTATCGAATGCGGCTTTTTGATCAAAGAATACGATGTAGACGTTGCTGTGACACTCGATATTGTATTAAAGTGTTTCTTGTAGGTTAAATGCTGTTGTTATGCAGCTCATGTTCTTTTGAAAACCATGCTGTTGATGTGAAGGGAATTTACATTCAATTTGGAAGTTCTCTTTATACTTATTCGTTCTGTTCAGAATTACTTTTTCGAAAAGTTTACAAAAGCACGGCATAAGTGAGATAGGTCTAAAGTTATTTGGATCCGATTTGCTTTTTCCTTTACCTTTGTATACTGGGATAAGTGTGCTTGTTTTCCAGGTAACGGGTGTTTTTTCAAAGTGTAATATTGAGTTAAATAGAAAGGTGATTGCTGAGCAGAATGTGCTACCTGCGTAAATGACGTGCTCATTAAGTATACTATCGTGGCTTGGGCTTTTGTTTTTCAATAGGGAGTTAATAACGCTGCTAATTTCTCTTTCCGAAAAGGGTTTAGTTAGATTTACGTTCAGAGTATCGTTCTCGCGCTGAAGGTAATCGTTCAGTTTTTCGGATCTTTGTATGTTTTCTTTATAATCTGCTTTAAACACTTTCGAGTAGTGTTGTTGAAAGCCTTCGGTTACGTTTTCATTATCGTGTGGTGTATCGTTAAAGTCTATCCGCGTACAATTGCCAAACTGTGTTCCGCTTTTCTTACGTAGGAGATTCCAGAACATACTATAGTCAAGTTCTGCAGCTTTATTAAGTTCGTCAAACACTTCGTTTTCATAAGCGACTCGGTGCAGTCGTTGTGTTTTCCTAAATATTCGTTTTGCATCCTTATATGCTGCGTACGAGTCAAATGAGTTACCCCGGGGTTTACCCTCGTGTATCCATAGCTGATGTTTTGCCTTGGTTCTTGAATGCGCGGCTTTTACGTCGGCTGACCAGTACGGTTTCGCGCCTTTATTCAACTTTTTGACTGGAAACTGTGCAGATGCTTCATGAAGGATGTTAACCAAGGCTGAATTTAAGTGATCGGGACTATGAGTATAGGTGGTTTGATTAACACATGTCAGCTCTAAAAGTTCTTCTGTTTGAGAGGTTATTTGTAGGTATGTGCATCTGTTCCGGGCAATTTTTGCTGATAATGTATCTTCTGGCATATAAACAACTGTTTGGTCAATTTTGAACAGTAGGGGTAGGTGGTCAGAAGTTAGGATTTGAGTTTCAGTAAGGATGTTGAATGACTGCATGGATGAGGCTGTGGAACTTTCAACAAATACGTGATCTAATGAGGATCTAGATGGTACAAAAGTATGCCTGTCAGAAAGTCCAAACGACTCTTGTAAAGAGGTTAGTTCGTGATCTCGAACAAAAACATTCAACAAACATGTTTGGCGGTTGATGGGTATGTTTAAATTGTTATATGTTGTCACTAATTGACCATTAAACTCGCCTGTTAGTATAGCATTGCTGAGTTGTGAGTACAACAGTAACAAAGACTCTACATCGCCTAGGGTGCTCTTATATCTGTCTATATCGCTACCAGCAGGCATATATATGCATACTATGTACAGTGGGTCATTATAATGTTCCCTTATCTCTATACCCGAGATTCGTTCATTGCTTATATTCAAATTTTCAGTACAGAATGCTAATTCCTTTCTATATAAGATCGCTGTCCCCGCTTTCCCGCATGTTAGAGTATTATACTGGTCGATCGATTCATCGATTGTAAAGATCGAATAGTAGTCAGGATTGATGCTGTCTAGAAAAGTAGCAGAGTGGGGTAGAAGCTTATGCTCTGTGAGTAAGGCTATGTCAACATTGTAATTGATCTAACATCTGGGAAAGCGGGTACGCCGAGGACATTATTCCTCTAACATTCCAGTAAAATACGTTTAAAGTCATTATGATTAGAATGTAGCTTAATATAATATATATGTTCGTTTGTCTATTCGTAGCCATGTGTTGCAGTTAAAGTTTCAGTTAGCTTTCACCAGTCAATACTGTTAGCCACATGCCATGGGTTTCTTTCACGATCGTATGAGTCTTTTGATTGGTCGTTCTTGTTTTGTTCATAATTATCGTAATCATTATAGTCACTGTGGTAATTGTAGTCATTGTAATTATCATCACTGTTTCTGTGATTTTATTGTCTATTGGATCTTAGCCTGTACGCTCTATTTCGTCTCTGTTTTCTGGCGCGTTCGTTTTCCCACTGTGTCTTGCTCACCCATTTGCGACAAGTTACACCCTCGGGCCAAAAGTATTCACTTTTAATTACTTCTTCTTCCTCGTAGTATACGTTTATTCGGGCTGCTGAGCCCAGCTTGCCATAAAACATAGTCATATGCGTAGGTTTTATGTCTTTTTCGAGTAGGTAATCTCTGATGTCGTTTTCACAGGCACTTTCATCTATAAGTTCAATGTAGTATGAAGAGATTTTCCGACGTCTTGCTGCGTTGAACTTAGAAGTGCCTGTGTCTGTTGAGTTTGCCTCTGGACGGGTTTAAGTTCCCGTATTGTCGCGGGGCGTATTTTCTGGTGACTTATAAGACGCAGCTTGCTTCTGCTTAAGGTACTTCGCAGGTGCGCTTAGTTTCCATACAAGGTGTTATGAAACTTTTCATGAAGAATGATAATAGCCTAAGAAACAATGAGTGAAAATATGGGCAAAATTTATCGTGTGGTTTGTCTTTAAGGTCTCTTTTCCTGACAAAAATCTGGAATTTTGATGATTTAATTTTTCTCAAAAATAAATAAAGTTAATGACTATAAATATCGCCCAATAAGTAGTCCACAACATTCATTACAAGAAAAGCTAAAGAAACTTTGAATAAAAGTGTTCAGAAAGATGTTATTAGCTATTTAAATTTTGCAAAATGCTAAAAAATTGAATTACAAAAAACTGACTTATACAATGTATATTTGTTTTCATTTTATTCAAATATATGGTTGATGAAATAGTTAGTCTGAAAAAATTAGAAAATATTACAGTCAGGATTTGTTGTAATAACAGATTTTCTTATTAAAATGTCGTAAATTTGAAGCTGAGATACAGTTACCTACCTGGCAATTAAAACTCTGTCATTAAAATGCATTATTTTCAATTCATGGATTTGCATACAAGGTTAATTATATTGTTTAAACATAATAATAATGGGCAATATCGATCTTGAAAAGGTTGACATATTGATAAGCTTCAATGTTTGACTTTATAGTTCGATCAAATCGTATACATGTAAACCGATTTTATTGACTTGTAAGTCATTAAACTAAAACGTACATATAATTGGACCGTATATAACATCACTAATTCTAATCAACGAAGACTAAACATAACATGTCCATTGATCACTGCGTTATGGATTGACAAGTCAATAAATCGGACACTTAAAAAAATATTTGGATCGGATGGGTCTCGAACCTATGACCTTTGAATTGCTAGTCAATCACTCTACTGACTGCGCTATGAATGATTATAGTAAATCGTATCAACATTTCCTTTATATAATTTTTCTAGTATAAGCACGTACGAAAAAAGTCTATGTCGTCAAGACACGTATCCACTCGCCCGCAAGACCGACTTCCGTATGCGAAAGGCCTTAACTTTATCTTTGTGTGTACTTTGAGGGTGTAGAACTGGTTCAACGATAACTTTACGTTTGTTTTCGATTTTCCATTCGTAGTGGCAGTGTTGTAGTTGTTTGGAGGACATACTCTTGGGTTGGTTGTGACTTTGTCGGTATGGCTTATTGGCTGCTTCATTTACCAGCAAAGGTTTGTTTAGGCTCTTTTCGCCTTCTCTATGGTCGTGAGGTTGGCTAGTTTGTGTTTTTTCTTTTTCAGAAGGTATGCTGCTCTCGAGGAACCTTTGATTCATAAGGGCTATGGTTGTGCTTACTTTAGAGATGTCACTCTTTAGTTTCTCCATATTAGATGACGATGTATGTACTGGTGCTCTGGAGAGAATGCTATTACATGTAAGCGTTCCTTGAAAAGTGCGGAGGAGATGGTCATGCTAACTAGGTCGGATCTTAGGTCGTTCAATATATGTGAGTCAGATGTTTGTCTTTTTGACATTTCCAACACTTCTGACTGTAGGAGAGTAAGGATAGATAGGACGTCGGGCCTGAGAAATTCGCTTGTAAAATTATTATTTTCGTGCTCATCTTCAATCACCATAGTTTCGTTATTCATGTCCTGTATATTGGAGAATACGTCATGTATTTCCCTCGTTCTTTCACCGTTTAAGTACGCGTTTAGTATATAGCAATCAGTTGGACATTTTGTTTGGCAAGATGCGTGTGAAGAATTACGTCTCTTAACTAACCGTGTCCCTGGACAGTCGGGGAAACCTCTGGCTCTCTCTGCTAGCCTCTCTCTGTAGTCGTTTATTTGGTCGTAATCGTTATGGCACTGTTTTATTACTTCTGCTGTGTATAAGTCCCTCGGGAGCCCTGTCAGCGCATTGTCGAGATCCTGGAAAAATTGTTGCGGTCTAGGCGCCTGTGAATAGTCATCAGTGTCGTATTCATCATCGCTATTCCCTCGAATCGATTCAACTTCCGATTTTATTCTCAATAGTTTTTGATTAACTATTCTTTTTGGATCCGTTTGATCAAGATCGGTAATCGATGTCATTTCTATTTTCAATTTGTAGGGGGTTACCTCCCTTGAAAAAACTGCACATGTAGGTTTGATGCCTGTTAATTGTTTATACCTGTATGCGTCTATGTGCAATCATGCGTGACGGAATTTTATTCATTTTTTTTATAGTCCTTGGTATTTATTTCGAATTTTTGTACTTCTCCACCCAGCTTTGCATGAACAGGCAAAATGAATTTCAATAAAGTCACAATACACAAGATTTATAGCCGCCAGCATCAAAGCTGCAGATGCTACCTACATTATACAAGGTCCGAAGCTAGTTGTATTCTCAATATGATCGCTACAAATGCAGATATTTAATTTTATTTTTTGTCCGATAATGACTTCGATGTAAACATTGGCTGGTTCCCTGGTAAAAATTATTTCAACAACATTATGATGGTACTCTAAGATATGGGCATGTGGACTTATCTCAAGAACCAGCTTAGCTCAGTACAACTTTTGCCATGGAAGGAAAATGTCACTGTCATTCAGAGGTCAAATAGGCTTACTTTAATTAGTCATTGTAATTTACGTACATGTTATGTGACATAGACTTCTTATTGGCAGGTGTATTCAATTTAATAAACTCGTGAGCGAAGTATAACTTTGGACATGTCAGACATAGGTCATGGTCATTTAGAGATCACTGTCACATCAGGGAGCACAGATTTTTCACAAAATATTTTGTATTTATAGGTTTATTGCCCAAAATCACTAGATCAAGACTCGCATAAAAACTTATATAATTTCTAAACTGAATTTAAGCTGTTGTGTTTTTGTTGATATGACATGTTATCTTATCTGTTCGTTATTTCAGCGGCACACATATAATGTGAATATGTTGTCCGTCTTACTCCTGCTACAGTTTTAAAGGTATAAACTTATACTTTTATCGGGTGCTTTCACAGAATACGGCCGGTTTAATTTAGTCAGGTATTAAAATTTACGGTACATGCAGCAACAGGGCATCAAACGTCTTACAGATCTAAACACGTCTATAGTTGTAGTCTACGGACTTACCTCTGCACGCCATACTGGGGGCTAGATTAGACAGGGCTGCACAAATTTATTCTTGAAAAATCCTAAGATTTCAAATTTGTCTATTTTTCAAGCGCGATTACTTAAAGAAGGTTGAAAGTAAAGCAGAGTGTGCCTTAATGCGCATTTTGCTTTAATGTCAGCCTGTTTTAAGCTACAATCTGCTAGGATAAAAATCCGAATATTCCGGAAAAATCCGGAGAAATGGCTGTCCTGATGAGAACGTTATTAGTACGAGAAAAAAATGGCTTTAGTCGGAATGGTCGAGGTACTACCTACTTAAGACATACAGTCAAACCTGTTTTAGAAACATAGTTTCGGTGAAAGCAAAAAGTGCCACATATGACAGGGTGTCTTTACATTCATGTTAACATTTTCGGGCATTTATAAGAAAATTGTACATGAAGATAAAAATATACTCCGAAGTTATTATACATTAAAATGTGTGTTTTACTTAAATTGTCTGCAGTAATATGATTTATTTAGCAAAAATTACATAATTTACTAGAGGAAAGTGTCAAAAGAGGATCAGATGTATCAACAATGAATTATGTGATACCTTTGTTAATTTCACAACTGGTTTTGTTATTAACCAATTAATCCCTTAATTGAGCAGATAAACTCTAGCTCTAATTCATACAAAATAACACTTTGCCTAAACTATTAATTAAATCTTGCCTAAATGAAAAACATGGGTATTGGGTAAGAACTGAATGTTTTAACTTTTTAATGTATTTCAGTTTTCATAAATCCCATAGTTTTCTTTACCATAATGCATTAAGCTGCATATTGTCTTGACATTAAATATATAAAATATAAAACAGTCTGGCCTCAGATCAGACAGATTTTATTATATTACATGCATCATGTAAATTCGTCAGATTTTTATACTTTTTATTATGAATAGAATAGAATAGAATCTTTATTATGCAATAACTCTAACATGAGCCATGAGCATAGCAACAATAAACACAAATCATGGACAACGGTATGGCAAGATGGCGTTTGGCATAATATGTTTTGTCTACATATGTAGCTGAATATGTTATTATAGATTATTCAAGTATAAGTCAATATATCGAAGTTCAAAAGTAATTTCGCATCGTAATCTGTTCTAGATATGGGAGAGACAGACCGATACATTCATGCTCTTTTCCGATGGTAAATCTTCACTTATCAAATCATATTTTGCCAGAACATCTTATTTTCTATCATTTCGAAACTAATGATTTCATAAACACCTGTTTTAAATGGATTTTCCTTAACGAGGACATAGCATTTTGAGAATATCAGTTGAGCCTCGTAGTAAAGTTTAATGTATAGCAATGTGTAGTATATAGCACTGCACAGTACAGCGAAGCAGGACGCACTACATAAGAGCAAAGTGCTTCACAGTCCAACACAGTGCAATATAGTGCACTATAGTATAGTAAAGT
This sequence comes from Gari tellinella, assembly GCA_922989275.2. Taxonomy (NCBI): domain Eukaryota; kingdom Metazoa; phylum Mollusca; class Bivalvia; order Cardiida; family Psammobiidae; genus Gari; species Gari tellinella. The sequence goes on from OV277859.1 coordinate 56,000,280, forward strand.
TTATAACAGCAGAATATAGCACAACTAGTACAGTAAATAGCTCACTACATCACAGTACACTTTAGTACGGCGCTATACTCGTATAGCACAGTATACTAGTGTATTTTAATATTACGGCACAGTATAATACAATACACTGCAGAAGAGTACAGTTTAGCATAACACAATATAACAAATTATGATACATTTAAACACAGTATAGTAAAGTATATATAGTCTAGTGCAGTCCAGTTAACTATGGCACTACGTCGCACATTATACTATTGTATATCATATTACAACACAGTATAGTACAGTACACTATAGTTCAGTACAATTTAGTACGACAAAAGAGCACATTATGCTACAATATAGCATAGTATATATCAGTATATCGTACATTACAGTACAGTTTACTACGGCACCATATCGCACGGTATGCTATTGAATATCACAATACATTGTTATAGTACAATACAGTTTAGCACAACTTCGTACAGCACAATAGAGCACATCATACTATACTATAGCCCAGCATAATTTAGTACGCCATAATATAGAACACTAACCACAGTATAACACACATGCAACACATTATAGTACGGTGTATGACAGCACACTATAGCATATTGTGATATTATATATCACTAAACAACTCAGTATAGTATAATGCATCACAGCACAGTACAATATAATGAAGATAAATATTATTTTTGTACAGTACAGCACGTTACAGTATATTACAATATAGTACAGTGCAATACAGTACGATTTAGGACGGGACAATATAGCACGGTATTAAATTGTATATCTCTCTACAAAACACTATAGCACAGCACACTACAGTACAGCACAATGCAGTAGAATATACTACAGTATATCATGAATTAGAACAGTTAAGTATAGCCCACTACAGCATAGCAAAGTTTAGCACAACATAAGATAGCATAGTGTATTGCTGTTTATTACTAGGCATCGCAACATATTATAGGGCAGCACAGAGCATTTTAGTACGACATAAGATAGTTGAGTATACAGATGTTTGTTACAGTTCAGCACGGTATAGCTCTGCACATTGCAACACAGTGCAACACAGCACAATTAACCCTGGTTTTAAGAGCTTTATACTGTAACAAGTGTAAACCTAGATCAGATGGCTCATACGAGACCCTCCGATCTAGATAAGCACCAGTTACAAATGACTATTAATTAATTCAGAGCAAGTTACCGGTACGTGTATTTATGTTTTTAACATAATTATAGGTTATACTACCGCGACTCACAGGCTCGGTGATAGAAAGTCACGCTATATTTACAGTTCAAAGTTTCGGACTGTGTTTCATTCATTTACATTTAAAAAGTATGTAAGTTTTGTACCTTTGATGCAGCACATTTCAGTCTGTTTATTTGAGTACCCCTAAGACGCGCCGCGTGATATTGAGGGCGTCTTAGATGATTGTGCAATTGGGGTCAAACTAACAGTCTGCTAAATTTTTAAAAATGGTTGGTATAGTTAAGCCGGTGCTAGGGGGCGTGAGCACTGTAGCATATTTCAGTATTGCTCATGAACAGACTCAATTAAACCGAGTCTGCAATTTTCAGTATTTGCCTTGTTTTCTGTGCTTTCAAAGGATCTCCCCTTATTCAGATTTTTATTATTCACAACAGCAGATGTTAAGTGCTTGTGTGGCGGCTGTAAAAAGTCGCCCCGTACTTCATTATCAGTGTTGTTATACTCTTTGGTCCTTTGGAATCATTGATTTCAGTGCATTTACAGTTGAAAGTTGAATTCCGCTTAAGCCGGTGCTAGGGGGCGTGAGCACTGTAGCATATTTCAGTATTGCTCATGAACAGACTCAATTAAACCGAGTCTGCAATTTTCAGTATTTGCTTTGTTTTCTGTGCTTTCAAAGGATCTCCCCTTATTCAGATTTTTTTTTTCATTTTTGTATATAATAATCGGTAATATCATAGTATTTCTGTATAATGCAAGAACCACTAAGACGTGCCGCGTATATAGAGGGCGTCTTAGTTTCTAGTGTGCAGTTGGGCTTACATGTACAGTTTTTAGACTAGGGAACTGGGTAAAGTAGAGCGGAAAATGATATATGCGACAACATATTTCATTTTCATATTGTTCAAAAAATTTAAACAGTATGGGCAACTTCAAAGTTAGCAATTTATATTGCTTAGCATAGCACCTGACAGCTTTGTAGAGCAATTAGTGTTTTGAGTGTTATACATGTGTATAGCTTTTATGTAAATATGCGGGGCGGTGAATCATCGTTCAATCTGTAGTGTCTCTTGTCTTTTTGTAAACGCTTTGTATGTGAAAATAGCTAAGTTTCTTATTATTGTGCTTTTTTCATTTTCTAACAGAAGTAGAAACTTAAGGCACATTCTGCTTTACTTTCAACCTGCTTTAAGTAATCACCAGTATTTAATGTTATAAACGGGTTATTGGGTAAAGGGTTAAATGAGATCATGTAATTAAAACCACGTTTATTACATTTTGCCAACTTTTGACGATATTTTCTATCAACTATCGGGTTATGAATGTCAAACTTCCAGACATTTATTTGAAGATCTTATCAAGTTTTCTATGGCAATAAAAAGTGTGTGCATTGGTTAAAACATATGAAGAAATGGTCACGTTGCTTGCAGTCTTATAGTACTAACCACTCTGTTGCTATCGTGATTCATTGATATCAAATAGCAATAATGTGTTGATGGTCATACTGTTCACCACTGCAGTAGCAGTTACTAGACACCAACGCCCACTCAGTCATTGTTGAGCCCGGCAGTAGTATGGTACATGTATGGTATCAGCTACGTTGATTACACTGTTCCAGGGGACATTATAACCAAATATATGCTGAGTAAAGGAATGGGTTATCTTTCTATGATTTTCTATGAGGTATATGCTTGATCATTTATAGAACTGGAAACGTATTTGACTACATTGTGTCCCTATAAATGGGTTTCTTTTATAATGCCGAAAGTAGTATACATACAGTTATAGTGTATTGAAAGGACTTTAAATGCTCTAAAGAATGACAGAAAGCACTTTCATGTCAATGCTATGTAATGCACTTCTTCCTAAATAGAAAATAGAAACACTTATATTAGACAAATCAGATTGAGTTCACAGTATATATTTTAGGTGCGACACTACTTCATGACAGATGGCCTTATCACGTGAGAATATGTGATTGAATGATGTTATTTAGAATATTGTTTTCGTGATTTGCATTTTTTTTCTGAATTACTGCTTAATCATAATCATTATTTCTATATGTTTCCAACACTATACCAAATAGCAAGTGTCATCTAGCAATCTTATTAATTTCATCAATTATTCATAAATAGCTATTTATTTGAAGCAATTGTCACATTATGCTAAAAATGCCTTTATCAAGGCAATGCCTGGCTGACATTTTCACTGCATGACGTTTTACCATACAGATGTATACGGACAGCGGCCTATCGTTAGTGCTAAGTAATTGGTTTCATTTTATTGATTAAAATTATATCGATAGTTTTTGTTGCTTCGTCAAAGGTTTTCTACGATTCAATTTGCAATTCAAACTATAGGCGTTCATTGTTGTTTCTGTTCTTCCATTAACGCAATTTTCATCAGCGCAATGGGTAATGCATGAGCGGTAGTGTATTCAAACGCAACGATAGAATAAGTGTCAGTGTATGGTATATCTATGATAGTGCCTCTGTAAGTTTGTGGTACCCCTTTGAGAATGGATTGACTATAAATCTCACAATGACAAAGACCCTGAACAATAAAATAACATTGATTAATATAAAATAGATTATGAATTATTCATATCCGTCTGGATCTCATAGTAGGCTAACATTTTCGATATATCAGTTGGTAGAGCCAGGGGTCTAGATAAGAGGGAGTACACTGGTCAAATCTTACATTTTCTCATTCATTTCACCACCAAATCCTATGGTTTACTACTGATCAGAATCGTCTCTTCGAGACGATTCTAATGAGTAGTGACACCATAGGGTTTAATGCAGAAATAAAGATTTTAGTTATTGAAAAATACTCTCCTTATCTGGAGCCCTGTAGAGCGTTGGGCTATGAAACGTTCTGCGGACGGGTTATACATGTACCCTACACTGTAAAATGGGTATCATAATTTGCTCGCTGCTCACTGACATTACCAGAGTAGCGTTAGTTCTTTTGGCTCAAAACAAAGTGAGTGGGCGAGATTAAAGTTATACTATTTATAATTAATTGGCAATGAGCAAAAAAATTTTTTAGTTGTCTCGCTAAAACCTCTGCGATAAATAAATATTAAAACACAAAACCATACTAATCAAATCCTAATATAGTTAAGAGTGTTAAGTGAATTGTTATGCCTATTTAATGCAAGCAGATCACTTAAATACAGATCGATCACGATTTATGTAAGGAATACGGTCAATTATGAAATTGTTTGGAACGAAATTAAACAGAATGATCGTATTCGTAGCTTCTTCGATCTTTGTAGATTGGTGACAAAAGATAGATCGGGGAAGTTTTTAAATACATGTATGTGTAACTGTCCATCCCGATCTAAACAAGCAGAAAAGATGGGAAATGCAGAAAGAATGAAATATAATATACCAAATTATAGACTATTTTCAGTCCGAATGACCCTCAGCCGACTGTACATTTACTCTCCTGATCATTGAGCCATCTTGCCTACAATATTGAGCACTGCTACATGTAACATATGGCGCGTAGGTAGCCACAGTACCAGCTCAGACCCTTCACATGTACCCATTTTAACCCCTAAATAGAGAGGAGCAATTCGCGGTACATACTCTTGCTCAAGATAATTTCTGTACATCATCGGGGATTCGGAAAAATCCCCTGATCAGGCCGCTGGTCCGGTGGGGGATCGAACTCACGACCCCTGCTACCGTAGTTCAACGTGTTACCACTGGACTACTACCGCCGGTAAAATGCAAATAAGTTATTTGAAGTTATCGTATTAAGAACGACTTGGTCGTAGTTAGAATGGTTTGATTGCGGCGGTTAAATGGAGCCCAGCGCTGTTATATCGTATAGGACCGAGACAATCGCGATTTAAACGGTTTTTAAGGAAACCGATATTTCCACGTTCGGTTTTGTTATAGCTTAGTGTTTGTAAATGAGGCGAATGTGTCGTACTTAGAACGTTTATACAGCATAACTTATACATGTATGACCAGATAAAATATTGCTCCCGTTCCGGATATCGGGGCTTATTAAACACCTATTCTAAATACAAGCAAATACAGGCCAACGCGCAAAACAGTTAGTGGTGAGTTATTCAATATATTCAAGCAGACGACATGTTTAAACCCCAATGGTACCAGCGACTCAAGTTAGACGGGCTATTTAATACACAAATACACAAATACTCTCATTTAAATTTGGAAAACAAACCCTATGCTGTCGAAATACTGTTTCTGCACAAAACTGGCCTAACGAAACAGTCCAACACCACATGCAGTTTGAATGGTATCTGCGACCGGCGTTAGAACAGTTTATGCTGTCATATAAATTTGGAAAACAACCCCTATGTTGTCGAACTACTGTCTGTGCACAAAACTGGCCTAACGAACGAATCCAATACCACATGTCGTTCGAATGGTATCTGTGAACCGCGTTAGAACAGTTTATGCTGCAATAAAGATATCAGCCTGGCCTGGTACCATAACGGGGTTAAAAACAATAGAACGGACGCGCAAGTAAGCAAGGAAGGACTAACGGACGCCGACGGACGCGCAAGATGCCATGGTCTGTAATTTTAACTAGAAATGTAATTATTTTAAATGCTGTAATTATAAGTGGAACTGAATTTAAGATAGAAACGCTGACATAGTGGGACAATAATATACTTCAAAGTTCAACTTACCAATGTTCGCAGGTGGCCGCAAGTCCGTCCGTCCGCTCTGTCAGGTGTCGTTGTTGCTTAAAAATAACCAAAGCTAGAAACAGTTAGTGGTGAGTTATTCAATATATTCAAGCAGACGACATGTTTAAACCCCCAATGATACCAGCGACTCAAGTTAGACGGGCTATTTAATACACAAATACACAAATACTCTCATTTAAATTTGGAAAACAAACCCTATGCTGTCGAAATACTGTTTCTGCACAAAACTGGCCTAACGAAACAGTCCAACACCACATGCAGTTTGAATGGTATCTGCGACCGGCGTTAGAACAGTTTATGCTGTCATATAAATTTGGAAAACAAACCCTATGCTGTCGAAAATACTGTCTGTGCACAAAACTGGCCTAACGAACGAATCCAATACCACATGTCGTTCGAATGGTATCTGTGAACCGCGTTAGAACAGTTTATGCTGCAATAAAGATATCAGCCTGGCCTGGTACCATAACGGGGTTAAAAACAATAGAACGGACGCGCAAGTAAGCAAGGAAGGACTAACGGACGCCGACGGACGCGCAAAACAGTTAGTGGTGAGTTATTCAATATATTCAAGCAGACGACATGTTTAAACCCCAATGGTACCAGCGACTCAAGTTAGACGGGCTATTTAATACACAAATACACAAATACTCTCATTTAAATTTGGAAAACAAACCCTATGCTGTCGAAATACTGTTTCTGCACAAAACTGGCCTAACGAAACAGTCCAACACCACATGCAGTTTGAATGGTATCTGCGACCGGCGTTAGAACAGTTTATGCTGTCATATAAATTTGGAAAACAACCCCTATGTTGTCGAACTACTGTCTGTGCACAAAACTGGCCTAACGAACGAATCCAATACCACATGTCGTTCGAATGGTATCTGTGAACCGCGTTAGAACAGTTTATGCTGCAATAAAGATATCAGCCTGGCCTGGTACCATAACGGGGTTAAAAACAATAGAACGGACGCGCAAGTAAGCAAGGAAGGACTAACGGACGCCGACGGACGCGCAAGATGCCATGGTCTGTAATTTTAACTAGAAATGTAATTATTTTAAATGCTGTAATTATAAGTGGAACTGAATTTAAGATAGAAACGCTGACATAGTGGGACAATAATATACTTCAAAGTTCAACTTACCAATGTTCGCAGGTGGCCGCAGGTCCGTCCGTCCGCTCTGTCAGGTGTCGTTGTTGCTTAAAAATAACCAAAGCTAGAAACAGTTAGTGGTGAGTTATTCAATATATTCAAGCAGACGACATGTTTAAACCCCCAATGGTACCAGCGACTCAAGTTAGACGGGCTATTTAATACACAAATACACAAATACTCTCATTTAAATTTGGAAAACAAACCCTATGCTGTCGAAATACTGTTTCTGCACAAAACTGGCCTAACGAAACAGTCCAACACCACATGCAGTTTGAATGGTATCTGCGACCGGCGTTAGAACAGTTTATGCTGTCATATAAATTTGGAAAACAACCCCTATGTTGTCGAACTACTGTCTGTGCACAAAACTGGCCTAACGAACGAATCCAATACCACATGTCGTTCGAATGGTATCTGTGAACCGCGTTAGAACAGTTTATGCAGCAATATAGATATCAGCCTGGCCTGGTACCATAACGGGGTTAAAAACAATAGAACGGACGCGCAAGTAAGCAAGGAAGGACTAACGGACGCCGACGGACGCGCAAAACAGTTAGTGGTGAGTTATTCAATATATTCAAGCAGACGACATGTTTAAACCCCAATGGTACCAGCGACTCAAGTTAGACGGGCTATTTAATACACAAATACACAAATACTCTCATTTAAATTTGGAAAACAAACCCTATGCTGTCGAAATACTGTTTCTGCACAAAACTGGCCTAACGAAACAGTCCAACACCACATGCAGTTTGAATGGTATCTGCGACCGGCGTTAGAACAGTTTATGCTGTCATATAAATTTGGAAAACAAACCCTATGTTGTCGAACTACTGTCTGTGCACAAAACTGGCCTAACGAACGAATCCAATACCACATGTCGTTCGAATGGTATCTGTGAACCGCGTTAGAACAGTTTATGCTGCAATAAAGATATCAGCCTGGCCTGGTACCATAACGGGGTTAAAAACAATAGAACGGACGCGCAAGTAAGCAAGGAAGGACTAACGGACGCCGACGGACGCGCAAAACAGTTAGTGGTGAGTTATTCAATATATTCAAGCAGACGACATGTTTAAACCCCAATGGTACCAGCGACTCAAGTTAGACGGGCTATTTAATACACAAATACACAAATACTCTCATTTAAATTTGGAAAACAAACCCTATGCTGTCGAAATACTGTTTCTGCACAAAACTGGCCTAACGAAACAGTCCAACACCACATGCAGTTTGAATGGTATCTGCGACCGGCGTTAGAACAGTTTATGCTGTCATATAAATTTGGAAAACAACCCCTATGCTGTCGAACTACTGTCTGTGCACAAAACTGGCCTAACGAACGAATCCAATACCACATGTCGTTCGAATGGTATCTGTGAACCGCGTTAGAACAGTTTATGCTGCAATAAAGATATCAGCCTGGCCTGGTACCATAACGGGGTTAAAAACAATAGAACGGACGCGCAAGTAAGCAAGGAAGGACTAACGGACGCCGACGGACGCGCAAGATGCCATGGTCTGTAATTTTAACTAGAAATGTAATGATTTTAAATGCTGTAATTATAAGTGGAACTGAATTTAAGATAGAAACGCTGACATAGTGGGACAATAATATACTTCAAAGTTCAACTTACCAATGTTCGCAGGTGGCCGCAAGTCCGTCCGTCCGCTCTGTCAGGTGTCGTTGTTGCTTAAAAATAACCAAAGCTAGAAACAGTTAGTGGTGAGTTATTCAATATATTCAAGCAGACGACATGTTTAAACCCCCAATGGTACCAGCGACTCAAGTTAGACGGGCTATTTAATACACAAATACACAAATACTCTCATTTAAATTTGGAAAACAAACCCTATGCTGTCGAAATACTGTTTCTGCACAAAACTGGCCTAACGAAACAGTCCAACACCACATGCAGTTTGAATGGTATCTGCGACCGGCGTTAGAACAGTTTATGCTGTCATATAAATTTGGAAAACAAACCCTATGCTGTCGAACTACTGTCTGTGCACAAAACTGGCCTAACGAACGAATCCAATACCACATGTCGTTCGAATGGTATCTGTGAACCGCGTTAGAACAGTTTATGCTGCAATAAAGATACCAGCCTGGCCTGGTACCATAACGGGGTTAAAAACAATAGAACGGACGCGCAAGTAAGCAAGGAAGGACTAACGGACGCCGACGGACGCGCAAAACAGTTAGTGGTGAGTTATTCAATATATTCAAGCAGACGACATGTTTAAACCCCAATGGTACCAGCGACTCAAGTTAGACGGGCTATTTAATACACAAATACACAAATACTCTCATTTAAATTTGGAAAACAAACCCTATGCTGTCGAAATACTGTTTCTGCACAAAACTGGCCTAACGAAACAGTCCAACACCACATGCAGTTTGAATGGTATCTGCGACACGCGTTAGAACAGTTTATGCTGTCATATAAATTTGGGAAACAACCCCTATGTTGTCGAACTACTGTCTGTGCACAAAACTGGCCTAACGAACGAATCCAATACCACATGTCGTTCGAATGGTATCTGTGAACCGCGTTAGAACAGTTTATGCTGCAATAAAGATATCAGCCTGGCCTGGTACCATAACGGGGTTAAAAACAATAGAACGGACGCGCAAGTAAGCAAGGAAGGACTAACGGACGCCGATGGAAGCGCAAGATGCCATGGTCTGTAATTTTAACTAGAAATGTAATTATTTTAAATGCTGTAATTATAAGTGGAACTGAATTTAAGATAGAAACGCTGACATAGTGGGACAATAATATACTTCAAAGTTCAACTTACCAATGTTCGCAGGTGGCCGCAAGTCCGTCCGTCCGCTCTGTCAGGTGTCGTTGTTGCTTAAAAATAACCAAAGCTAGAAACAGTTAGTGGTGAGTTATTCAATATATTCAAGCAGACGACATGTTTAAACCCCCAATGGTACCAGCGACTCAAGTTAGACGGGCTATTTAATACACAAATACACAAATACTCTCATTTAAATTTGGAAAGCAAACCCTATGCTGTCGAAATACTGTTTCTGCACAAAACTGGCCTAACGAAACAGTCCAACACCACATGCAGTTTGAATGGTATCTGCGACCGGCGTTAGAACAGTTTATGCTGTCATATAAATTTGGAAAACAACCCCTATGCTGTCGAAAATACTGTCTGTGCACAAAACTGGCCTAACGAACGAATCCAATACCACATGTCGTTCGAATGGTATCTGTGAACCGCGTTAGAACAGTTTATGCTGCAATAAAGATATCAGCCTGGCCTGGTACCATAACGGGGTTAAAAACAATAGAACGGACGCGCAAGTAAGCAAGGAAGGACTAACGGACGCCGACGGACGCGCAAAACAGTTAGTGGTGAGTTATTCAATATATTCAAGCAGACGACATGTTTAAACCCCAATGGTACCAGCGACTCAAGTTAGACGGGCTATTTAATACACAAATACACAAATACTCTCATTTAAATTTGGAAAACAAACCCTATGCTGTCGAAATACTGTTTCTGCACAAAACTGGCCTAACGAAACAGTCCAACACCACATGCAGTTTGAATGGTATCTGCGACCGGCGTTAGAACAGTTTATGCTGTCATATAAATTTGGAAAACAAACCCTATGCTGTCGAAAATACTGTTTGTGCACAAAACTGGCCTAACGAACGAATCCAATACCACATGTCGTTCGAATGGTATCTGTGAACCGCGTTAGAACAGTTTATGCTGCAATAAAGATATCAGCCTGGCCTGGTACCATAACGGGGTTAAAAACAATAGAACGGACGCGCAAGTAAGCAAGGAAGGACTAACGGACGCCGACGGACGCGCAAAACAGTTAGTGGTGAGTTATTCAATATATTCAAGCAGACGACATGTTTAAACCCCAATGGTACCAGCGACTCAAGTTAGACGGGCTATTTAATACACAAATACACAAATACTCTCATTTAAATTTGGAAAACAAACCCTATGCTGTCGAAATACTGTTTCTGCACAAAACTGGCCTAACGAAACAGTCCAACACCACATGCAGTTTGAATGGTATCTGCGACCGGCGTTAGAACAGTTTATGCTGTCATATAAATTTGGAAAACAAACCCTATGTTGTCGAACTACTGTCTGTGCACAAAACTGGCCTAACGAACGAATCCAATACCACATGTCGTTCGAATGGTATCTGTGAACCGCGTTAGAACAGTTTATGCTGCAATAAAGATATCAGCCTGGCCTGGTACCATAACGGGGTTAAAAACAATAGAACGCACGCGCAAGTAAGCAAGGAAGGACTAACGGACGCCGACGGACGCGCAAGATGCCATGGTCTGTAATTTTAACTAGAAATGTAATTATTTTAAATGCTGTAATTATAAGTGGAACTGAATTTAAGATAGAAACGCTGACATAGTGGGACAATAATATACTTCAAAGTTCAACTTACCAATGTTCGCAGGTGGCCGCAAGTCCGTCCGTCCGCTCTGTCAGTTGTCGTTGTTGCTTAAAAATAACCAAAGCTAGGAACAGTTAGTGGTGAGTTATTCAATATATTCAAGCAGACGACATGTTTAAACCCCCAATGGTACCAGCGACTCAAGTTAGACGGGCTATTTAATACACAAATACACAAATACTCTCATTTAAATTTGGAAAACAAACTCTATGCTGTCGAAAATACTGTTTGTGCACAAAACTGGCCTAACGAAACAGTCCAACACCACATGCAGTTTGAATGGTATCTGCGACCGGCGTTAGAACAGTTTATGCTGTCATATAAATTTGGAAAACTACTGTCTGTGCACAAAACTGGCCTAACGAACGAATCCAATACCACATGTCGTTCGAATGGTATCTGTGAACCGCGTTAGAACAGTTTATGCTGCAATAAAGATATCAGCCTGGCCTGGTACCATAACGGGGTTAAAAACAATAGAACGCACGCGCAAGTAAGCAAGGAAGGACTAACGGACGCCGACGGACGCGCAAAACAGTTAGTGGTGAGTTATTCAATATATTCAAGCAGACGACATGTTTAAACCCCCAATGGTACCAGCGACTCAAGTTAGACGGGCTATTTAATACACAAATACACAAATACTCTCATTTAAATTTGGAAAACAAACCCTATGCTGTCGAAAATACTGTTTGTGCACAAAACTGGCCTAACGAAACAGTCCAACACCACATGCAGTTTGAATGGTATCTGCGACCGGCGTTAGAACAGTTTATGCTGTCATATAAATTTGGAAAACTACTGTCTGTGCACAAAACTGGCCTAACGAACGAATCCAATACCACATGTCGTTCGAATGGTATCTGTGAACCGCGTTAGAACAGTTTATGCTGCAATAAAGATATCAGCCTGGCCTGGTACCATAACGGGGTTAAAAACAATAGAACGCACGCGCAAGTAAGCAAGGAAGGACTAACGGACGCCGACGGACGCGCAAAACAGTTAGTGGTGAGTTATTCAATATATTCAAGCAGACGACATGTTTAAACCCCAATGGTACCAGCGACTCAAGTTAGACGGGCTATTTAATACACACATACACAAATACTCTCATTTAAATTTGGAAAACAAACCCTATGCTGTCGAAAATACTGTTTGTGCACAAAACTGGCCTAACGAAACAGTCCAACACCACATGCAGTTTGAATGGTATCTGCGACCGGCGTTAGAACAGTTTATGCTGTCATATAAATTTGGAAAACTACTGTCTGTGCACAAAACTGGCCTAACGAACGAATCCAATACCACATGTCGTTCGAATGGTATCTGTGAACCGCGTTAGAACAGTTTATGCTGCAATAAAGATATCAGCCTGGCCTGGTACCATAACGGGGTTAAAAACAATAGAACGCACGCGCAAGTAAGCAAGGAAGGACTAACGGACGCCGACGGACGCGCAAAACAGTTAGTGGTGAGTTATTCAATATATTCAAGCAGACGACATGTTTAAACCCCAATGGTACCAGCGACTCAAGTTAGACGGGCTATTTAATACACAAATACACAAATACTCTCATTTAAATTTGGAAAACAAACCCTATGCTGTCGAAAATACTGTTTGTGCACAAAACTGGCCTAACGAAACAGTCCAACACCACATGCAGTTTGAATGGTATCTGCGACCGGCGTTAGAACAGTTTATGCTGTCATATAAATTTGGAAAACTACTGTCTGTGCACAAAACTGGCCTAACGAACGAATCCAATACCACATGTCGTTCGAATGGTATCTGTGAACCGCGTTAGAACAGTTTATGCTGCAATAAAGATATCAGCCTGGCCTGGTACCATAACGGGGTTAAAAACAATAGAACGCACGCGCAAGTAAGCAAGGAAGGACTAACGGACGCCGACGGACGCGCAAAACAGTTAGTGGTGAGTTATTCAATATATTCAAGCAGACGACATGTTTAAACCCCAATGGTACCAGCGACTCAAGTTAGACGGGCTATTTAATACACAAATACACAAATACTCTCATTTAAATTTGGAAAACAAACCCTATGCTGTCGAAAATACTGTTTGTGCACAAAACTGGCCTAACGAAACAGTCCATCACCACATGCAGTTTGAATGGTATCTGCGACCGGCGTTAGAACAGTTTATGCTGTCATATAAATTTGGAAAACTACTGTCTGTGCACAAAACTGGCCTAACGAACGAATCCAATACCACATGTCGTTCGAATGGTATCTGTGAACCGCGTTAGAACAGTTTATGCTGCAATAAAGATATCAGCCTGGCCTGGTACCATAACGGGGTTAAAAACAATAGAACGCACGCGCAAGTAAGCAAGGAAGGACTAACGGACGCCGACGGACGCGCAAGATGCCATGGTCTGTAATTTTAACTAGAAATGTAATTATTTTAAATGCTGTAATTATAAGTGGAACTGAATTTAAGATAGAAACGCTGACATAGTGGGACAATAATATACTTCAAAGTTCAACTTACCAATGTTCGCAGGTGGCCGCAAGTCCGTCCGTCCGCTCTGTCAGGTGTCGTTGTTGCTTAAAAATAACCAAAGCTAGAAACAGTTAGTGGTGAGTTATTCAATATATTCAAGCAGACGACATGTTTAAACCCCCAATGGTACCAGCGACTCAAGTTAGACGGGCTATTTAATACACAAATACACAAATACTCTCATTTAAATTTGGAAAACAAACCCTATGCTGTCGAAAATACTGTTTCTGCACAAAACTGGCCTAACGAAACAGTCCAACACCACATGCAGTTTGAATGGTATCTGCGACCGGCGTTAGAACAGTTTATGCTGTCATATAAATTTGGAAAACTACTGTCTGTGCACAAAACTGGCCTAACGAACGAATCCAATACCACATGTCGTTCGAATGGTATCTGTGAACCGCGTTAGAACAGTTTATGCTGCAATAAAGATATCAGCCTGGCCTGGTACCATAACGGGGTTAAAAACAATAGAACGCACGCGCAAGTAAGCAAGGAAGGACTAACGGACGCCGACGGACGCGCAAAACAGTTAGTGGTGAGTTATTCAATATATTCAAGCAGACGACATGTTTAAACCCCAATGGTACCAGCGACTCAAGTTAGACGGGCTATTTAATACACAAATACACAAATACTCTCATTTAAATTTGGAAAACAAACCCTATGCTGTCGAAAATACTGTTTGTGCACAAAACTGGCCTAACGAAACAGTCCAACACCACATGCAGTTTGAATGGTATCTGCGACCGGCGTTAGAACAGTTTATGCTGTCATATAAATTTGGAAAACTACTGTCTGTGCACAAAACTGGCCTAACGAACGAATCCAATACCACATGTAGTTCGAATGGTATCTGTGAACCGCGTTAGAACAGTTTATGCTGCAATAAAGATATCAGCCTGGCCTGGTACCATAACGGGGTTAAAAACAATAGAACGCACGCGCAAGTAAGCAAGGAAGGACTAACGGACGCCGACGGACGCGCAAAACAGTTAGTGGTGAGTTATTCAATATATTCAAGCAGACGACATGTTTAAACCCCAATGGTACCAGCGACTCAAGTTAGACGGGCTATTTAATACACAAATACACAAATACTCTCATTTAAATTTGGAAAACAAACCCTATGCTGTCGAAAATACTGTTTGTGCACAAAACTGGCCTAACGAAACAGTCCAACACCACATGCAGTTTGAATGGTATCTGCGACCGGCGTTAGAACAGTTTATGCTGTCATATAAATTTGGAAAACTACTGTCTGTGCACAAAACTGGCCTAACGAACGAATCCAATACCACATGTCGTTCGAATGGTATCTGTGAACCGCGTTAGAACAGTTTATGCTGCAATAAAGATATCAGCCTGGCCTGGTACCATAACGGGGTTAAAAACAATAGAACGCACGCGCAAGTAAGCAAGGAAGGACTAACGGACGCCGACGGACGCGCAAAACAGTTAGTGGTGAGTTATTCAATATATTCAAGCAGACGACATGTTTAAACCCCAATGGTACCAGCGACTCAAGTTAGACGGGCTATTTAATACACAAATACACAAATACTCTCATTTAAATTTGGAAAACAAACCCTATGCTGTCGAAAATACTGTTTGTGCACAAAACTGGCCTAACGAAACAGTCCAACACCACATGCAGTTTGAATGGTATCTGCGACCGGCGTTAGAACAGTTTATGCTGTCATATAAATTTGGAAAACTACTGTCTGTGCACAAAACTGGCCTAACGAACGAATCCAATACCACATGTCGTTCGAATGGTATCTGTGAACCGCGTTAGAACAGTTTATGCTGCAATAAAGATATCAGCATGGCCTGGTACCATAACGGGGTTAAAAACAATAGAACGCACGCGCAAGTAAGCAAGGAAGGACTAACGGACGCCGACGGACGCGCAAAACAGTTAGTGGTGAGTTATTCAATATATTCAAGCAGACGACATGTTTAAACCCCAATGGTACCAGCGACTCAAGTTAGACGGGCTATTTAATACACAAATACACAAATACTCTCATTTAAATTTGGAAAACAAACCCTATGCTGTCGAAAATACTGTTTGTGCACAAAACTGGCCTAACGAAACAGTCCAACACCACATGCAGTTTGAATGGTATCTGCGACCGGCGTTAGAACAGTTTATGCTGTCATATAAATTTGGAAAACTACTGTCTGTGCACAAAACTGGCCTAACGAACGAATCCAATACCACATGTCGTTCGAATGGTATCTGTGAACCGCGTTAGAACAGTTTATGCTGCAATAAAGATATCAGCCTGGCCTGGTACCATAACGGGGTTAAAAACAATAGAACGCACGCGCAAGTAAGCAAGGAAGGACTAACGGACGCCGACGGACGCGCAAGATGCCATGGTCTGTAATTTTAACTAGAAATGTAATTATTTTAAATGCTGTAATTATAAGTGGAACTGAATTTAAGATAGAAACGCTGACATAGTGGGACAATAATATACTTCAAAGTTCAACTTACCAATGTTCGCAGGTGGCCGCAAGTCCGTCCGTCCGCTCTGTCAGGTGTCGTTGTTGCTTAAAAATAACCAAAGCTAGAAACAGTTAGTGGTGAGTTATTCAATATATTCAAGCAGACGACATGTTTAAACCCCCAATGGTACCAGCGACTCAAGTTAGACGGGCTATTTAATACACAAATACACAAATACTCTCATTTAAATTTGGAAAACAAACCCTATGCTGTCGAAAATACTGTTTGTGCACAAAACTGGCCTAACGAAACAGTCCAACACCACATGCAGTTTGAATGGTATCTGCGACCGGCGTTAGAACAGTTTATGCTGTCATATAAATTTGGAAAACTACTGTCTGTGCACAAAACTGGCCTAACGAACGAATCCAATACCACATGTCGTTCGAATGGTATCTGTGAACCGCGTTAGAACAGTTTATGCTGCAATAAAGATATCAGCCTGGCCTGGTACCATAACGGGGTTAAAAACAATAGAACGCACGCGCAAGTAAGCAAGGAAGGACTAACGGACGCCGACGGACGCGCAAAACAGTTAGTGGTGAGTTATTCAATATATTCAAGCAGACGACATGTTTAAACCCCAATGGTACCAGCGACTCAAGTTAGACGGGCTATTTAATACACAAATACACAAATACTCTCATTTAAATTTGGAAAACAAACCCTATGCTGTCGAAAATACTGTTTGTGCACAAAACTGGCCTAACGAAACAGTCCAACACCACATGCAGTTTGAATGGTATCTGCGACCGGCGTTAGAACAGTTTATGCTGTCATATAAATTTGGAAAACTACTGTCTGTGCACAAAACTGGCCTAACGAACGAATCCAATACCACATGTCGTTCGAATGGTATCTGTGAACCGCGTTAGAACAGTTTATGCTGCAATAAAGATATCAGCCTGGCCTGGTACCATAACGGGGTTAAAAACAATAGAACGCACGCGCAAGTAAGCAAGGAAGGACTAACGGACGCCGACGGACGCGCAAAACAGTTAGTGGTGAGTTATTCAATATATTCAAGCAGACGACATGTTTAAACCCCAATGGTACCAGCGACTCAAGTTAGACGGGCTATTTAATACACAAATACACAAATACTCTCATTTAAATTTGGAAAACAAACCCTATGCTGTCGAAAATACTGTTTGTGCACAAAACTGGCCTAACGAAACAGTCCAACACCACATGCAGTTTGAATGGTATCTGCGACCGGCGTTAGAACAGTTTATGCTGTCATATAAATTTGGAAAACTACTGTCTGTGCACAAAACTGGCCTAACGAACGAATCCAATACCACATGTCGTTCGAATGGTATCTGTGAACCGCGTTAGAACAGTTTATGCTGCAATAAAGATATCAGCCTGGCCTGGTACCATAACGGGGTTAAAAACAATAGAACGCACGCGCAAGTAAGCAAGGAAGGACTAATGGACGCCGACGGACGCGCAAAACAGTTAGTGGTGAGTTATTCAATATATTCAAGCAGACGACATGTTTAAACCCCAATGGTACCAGCGACTCAAGTTAGACGGGCTATTTAATACACAAATACACAAATACTCTCATTTAAATTTGGAAAACAAACCCTATGCTGTCGAAAATACTGTTTGTGCACAAAACTGGCCTAACGAAACAGTCCAACACCACATGCAGTTTGAATGGTATCTGCGACCGGCGTTAGAACAGTTTATGCTGTCATATAAATTTGGAAAACTACTGTCTGTGCACAAAACTGGCCTAACGAACGAATCCAATACCACATGTCGTTCGAATGGTATCTGTGAACCGCGTTAGAACAGTTTATGCTGCAATAAAGATATCAGCCTGGCCTGGTACCATAACGGGGTTAAAAACAATAGAACGCACGCGCAAGTAAGCAAGGAAGGACTAACGGACGCCGACGGACGCGCAAAACAGTTAGTGGTGAGTTATTCAATATATTCAAGCAGACGACATGTTTAAACCCCAATGGTACCAGCGACTCAAGTTAGACGGGCTATTTAATACACAAATACACAAATACTCTCATTTAAATTTGGAAAACAAACCCTATGCTGTCGAAAATACTGTTTGTGCACAAAACTGGCCTAACGAAACAGTCCAACACCACATGCAGTTTGAATGGTATCTGCGACCGGCGTTAGAACAGTTTATGCTGTCATATAAATTTGGAAAACTACTGTCTGTGCACAAAACTGGCCTAACGAACGAATCCAATACCACATGTCGTTCGAATGGTATCTGTGAACCGCGTTAGAACAGTTTATGCTGCAATAAAGATATCAGCCTGGCCTGGTACCATAACGGGGTTAAAAACAATAGAACGCACGCGCAAGTAAGCAAGGAAGGACTAACGGACGCCGACGGACGCGCAAGATGCCATGGTCTGTAATTTTAACTAGAAATGTAATTATTTTAAATGCTGTAATTATAAGTGGAACTGAATTTAAGATAGAAACGCTGACATAGTGGGACAATAATATACTTCAAAGTTCAACTTACCATTGTTCGCAGGTGGCCGCAAGTCCGTCCGTCCGCTCTGTCAGGTGTCGTTGTTGCTTAAAAATAACCAAAGCTAGAAACAGTTAGTGGTGAGTTATTCAATATATTCAAGCAGACGACATGTTTAAACCCCCAATGGTACCAGCGACTCAAGTTAGACGGGCTATTTAATACACAAATACCGTATAAGTGGTTTTTTACGCGAGACGCAAATTTAGCGATTCAACCCTAAATGAATTTTTAGCGTATTAATTTTTCGCGCAAACGTTTATTGAAAATCTATTTTTCGCGGTTATGATATTTAAGCATATTTTATTTTACCGTTTGGGTTTTATCTTGTCAATAAATCCGCATACGTAAGTGGCGCATTCAAAACTAAGGGAAGTAACTATTTAAACATTCACGGCTACGGATATCTATCTTCCCTTCATAAAGTGCCGGTATATGGCGCACTTGTTTACAATATGATCGGATGCAATTTCCGTCTTCCCTCCGTAATGAACTGAAGCGGCAGAAAGTCACCACTGGGTACAAATGAGACGCCGGGTAAATCAATGTCTCTCAAGTATCCAAAACTTTTCACACTCGATTTACCTGTATATACGTGTTGACAATGGAGAACGTTGCAAGCAGACGAGGTGTCATTTACGAGTGAGTACCATAGGTCAAACTGTGAAAGCGATTCACCCTTTGTCTGCCTATCACAACTTGATTGGCATTGGCAAACAGTTTGGGTAAAGATAAGGCACCAAAAAACACGACAAATCTGGATCCAAATTGTTTGACATCCGTCTTTAGATCTCTTTCATAAAAAATGCATTAAATTGAACGTGGGTATAGGCCTGGTCCGGAATAAGAACACGGGAACGAAGAAATTGTGTTTTTGGTTGGGTTTTTTACGACAAACTGCCTCGATCGGACTTTGCTGCAGAAAATGAAATAGGCCTAGAGAAAGGTAGGAATATTTGGCGGATTAGATTTACGCGAGTTTGATGCACACGCGAAAATAGCGAAAATTTCCTTCTCGCGAAAAAAACCACTTATACGGTACACAAATACTCTCATTTAAATTTGGAAAACAAACCCTATGCTGTCGAAAATACTGTTTGTGCACAAAACTGGCCTAACGAAACAGTCCAACACCACATGCAGTTTGAATGGTATCTGCGACCGGCGTTAGAACAGTTTATGCTGTCATATAAATTTGGAAAACTACTGTCTGTGCACAAAACTGGCCTAACGAACGAATCCAATACCACATGTCGTTCGAATGGTATCTGTGAACCGCGTTAGAACAGTTTATGCTGCAATAAAGATATCAGCCTGGCCTGGTACCATAACGGGGTTAAAAACAATAGAACGCACGCGCAAGTAAGCAAGGAAGGACTAACGGACGCCGACGGACGCGCAAAACAGTTAGTGGTGAGTTATTCAATATATTCAAGCAGACGACATGTTTAAACCCCAATGGTACCAGCGACTCAAGTTAGACGGGCTATTTAATACACAAATACACAAATACTCTCATTTAAATTTGGAAAACAAACCCTATGCTGTCGAAAATACTGTTTGTGCACAAAACTGGCCTAACGAAACAGTCCAACACCACATGCAGTTTGAATGGTATCTGCGACCGGCGTTAGAACAGTTTATGCTGTCATATAAATTTGGAAAACTACTGTCTGTGCACAAAACTGGCCTAACGAACGAATCCAATACCACATGTCGTTCGAATGGTATCTGTGAACCGCGTTAGAACAGTTTATGCTGCAATAAAGATATCAGCCTGGCCTGGTACCATAACGGGGTTAAAAACAATAGAACGCACGCGCAAGTAAGCAAGGAAGGACTAACGGACGCCGACGGACGCGCAAAACAGTTAGTGGTGAGTTATTCAATATATTCAAGCAGACGACATGTTTAAACCCCAATGGTACCAGCGACTCAAGTTAGACGGGCTATTTAATACACAAATACACAAATACTCTCATTTAAATTTGGAAAACAAACCCTATGCTGTCGAAAATACTGTTTGTGCACAAAACTGGCCTAACGAAACAGTCCAACACCACATGCAGTTTGAATGGTATCTGCGACCGGCGTTAGAACAGTTTATGCTGTCATATAAATTTGGAAAACTACTGTCTGTGCACAAAACTGGCCTAACGAACGAATCCAATACCACATGTCGTTCGAATGGTATCTGTGAACCGCGTTAGAACAGTTTATGCTGCAATAAAGATATCAGCCTGGCCTGGTACCATAACGGGGTTAAAAACAATAGAACGCACGCGCAAGTAAGCAAGGAAGGACTAACGGACGCCGACGGACGCGCAAAACAGTTAGTGGTGAGTTATTCAATATATTCAAGCAGACGACATGTTTAAACCCCAATGGTACCAGCGACTCAAGTTAGACGGGCTATTTAATACACAAATACACAAATACTCTCATTTAAATTTGGAAAACAAACCCTATGCTGTCGAAAATACTGTTTGTGCACAAAACTGGCCTAACGAAACAGTCCAACACCACATGCAGTTTGAATGGTATCTGCGACCGGCGTTAGAACAGTTTATGCTGTCATATAAATTTGGAAAACTACTGTCTGTGCACAAAACTGGCCTAACGAACGAATCCAATACCACATGTCGTTCGAATGGTATCTGTGAACCGCGTTAGAACAGTTTATGCTGCAATAAAGATATCAGCCTGGCCTGGTACCATAACGGGGTTAAAAACAATAGAACGCACGCGCAAGTAAGCAAGGAAGGACTAACGGACGCCGACGGACGCGCAAGATGCCATGGTCTGTAATTTTAACTAGAAATGTAATTATTTTAAATGCTGTAATTATAAGTGGAACTGAATTTAAGATAGAAACGCTGACATAGTGGGACAATAATATACTTCAAAGTTCAACTTACCAATGTTCGCAGGTGGCCGCAAGTCCGTCCGTCCGCTCTGTCAGGTGTCGTTGTTGCTTAAAAATAACCAAAGCTAGAAACAGTTAGTGGTGAGTTATTCAATATATTCAAGCAGACGACATGTTTAAACCCCCAATGGTACCAGCGACTCAAGTTAGACGGGCTATTTAATACACAAATACACAAATACTCTCATTTAAATTTGGAAAACAAACCCTATGCTGTCGAAAATACTGTTTGTGCACAAAACTGGCCTAACGAAACAGTCCAACACCACATGCAGTTTGAATGGTATCTGCGACCGGCGTTAGAACAGTTTATGCTGTCATATAAATTTGGAAAACTACTGTCTGTGCACAAAACTGGCCTAACGAACGAATCCAATACCACATGTCGTTCGAATGGTATCTGTGAACCGCGTTAGAACAGTTTATGCTGCAATAAAGATATCAGCCTGGCCTGGTACCATAACGGGGTTAAAAACAATAGAACGCACGCGCAAGTAAGCAAGGAAGGACTAACGGACGCCGACGGACGCGCAAAACAGTTAGTGGTGAGTTATTCAATATATTCAAGCAGACGACATGTTTAAACCCCAATGGTACCAGCGACTCAAGTTAGACGGGCTATTTAATACACAAATACACAAATACTCTCATTTAAATTTGGAAAACAAACCCTATGCTGTCGAAAATACTGTTTGTGCACAAAACTGGCCTAACGAAACAGTCCAACACCACATGCAGTTTGAATGGTATCTGCGACCGGCGTTAGAACAGTTTATGCTGTCATATAAATTTGGAAAACTACTGTCTGTGCACAAAACTGGCCTAACGAACGAATCCAATACCACATGTCGTTCGAATGGTATCTGTGAACCGCGTTAGAACAGTTTATGCTGCAATAAAGATATCAGCCTGGCCTGGTACCATAACGGGGTTAAAAACAATAGAACGCACGCGCAAGTAAGCAAGGAAGGACTAACGGACGCCGACGGACGCGCAAAACAGTTAGTGGTGAGTTATTCAATATATTCAAGCAGACGACATGTTTAAACCCCAATGGTACCAGCGACTCAAGTTAGACGGGCTATTTAATACACAAATACACAAATACTCTCATTTAAATTTGGAAAACAAACCCTATGCTGTCGAAAATACTGTTTGTGCACAAAACTGGCCTAACGAAACAGTCCAACACCACATGCAGTTTGAATGGTATCTGCGACCGGCGTTAGAACAGTTTATGCTGTCATATAAATTTGGAAAACTACTGTCTCTGCACAAAACTGGCCTAACGAACGAATCCAATACCACATGTCGTTCGAATGGTATCTGTGAACCGCGTTAGAACAGTTTATGCTGCAATAAAGATATCAGCCTGGCCTGGTACCATAACGGGGTTAAAAACAATAGAACGCACGCGCAAGTAAGCAAGGAAGGACTAACGGACGCCGACGGACGCGCAAAACAGTTAGTGGTGAGTTATTCAATATATTCAAGCAGACGACATGTTTAAACCCCCAATGGTACCAGCGACTCAAGTTAGACGGGCTATTTAATACACAAATACACAAATACTCTCATTTAAATTTGGAAAACAAACCCTATGCTGTCGAAATACTGTTTCTGCACAAAACTGGCCTAACGAAACAGTCCAACACCACATGCAGTTTGAATGGTATCTGCGACCGGCGTTAGAACAGTTTATGCTGTCATATAAATTTGGAAAACAACCCCTATGTTGTCGAACTACTGTCTGTGCACAAAACTGGCCTAACGAACGAATCCAATACCACATGTCGTTCGAATGGTATCTGTGAACCGCGTTAGAACAGTTTATGCTGCAATAAAGATATCAGCCTGGCCTGGTACCATAACGGGGTTAAAAACAATAGGACGGACGCGCAAGTAAGCAAGGAAGGACTAACGGACGCCGACGGACGCGCAAAACAGTTAGTGGTGAGTTATTCAATATATTCAAGCAGACGACATGTTTAAACCCCAATGGTACCAGCGACTCAAGTTAGACGGGCTATTTAATACACAAATACACAAATACTCTCATTTAAATTTAGAAAACAAACCCTATGCTGTCGAAATACTGTTTCTGCACAAAACTGGCCTAACGAAACAGTCCAACACCACATGCAGTTTGAATGGTATCTGCGACCGGCGTTAGAACAGTTTATGCTGTCATATAAATTTGGAAAACAACCCCTATGTTGTCGAACTACTGTCTGTGCACAAAACTGGCCTAACGAACGAATCCAATACCACATGTCGTTCGAATGGTATCTGTGAACCGCGTTAGAACAGTTTATGCTGCAATAAAGATATCAGCCTGGCCTGGTACCATAACGGGGTTAAAAACAATAGAACGGACGCGCAAGTAAGCAAGGAAGGACTAACGGACGCCGACGGACGCGCAAGATGCCATGGTCTGTAATTTTAACTAGAAATGTAATTATTTTAAATGCTGTAATTATAAGTGGAACTGAATTTAAGATAGAAACGCTGACATAGTGGGACAATAATATACTTCAAAGTTCAACTTACCAATGTTCGCAGGTGGCCGCAAGTCCGTCCGTCCGCTCTGTCAGGTGTCGTTGTTGCTTAAAAATAACCAAAGCTAGAAACAGTTAGTGGTGAGTTATTCAATATATTCAAGCAGACGACATGTTTAAACCCCCAATGGTACCAGCGACTCAAGTTAGACGGGCTATTTAATACACAAATACACAAATACTCTCATTTAAATTTGGAAAACAAACCCTATGCTGTCGAAATACTGTTTCTGCACAAAACTGGCCTAACGAAACAGTCCAACACCACATGCAGTTTGAATGGTATCTGCGACCGGCGTTAGAACAGTTTATGCTGTCATATAAATTTGGAAAACAAACCCTATGCTGTCGAACTACTGTCTGTGCACAAAACTGGCCTAACGAACGAATCCAATACCACATGTCGTTCGAATGGTATCTGTGAACCGCGTTAGAACAGTTTATGCTGCAATAAAGATATCAGCCTGGCCTGGTACCATAACGGGGTTAAAAACAATAGAACGGACGCGCAAGTAAGCAAGGAAGAACTAACGGACGCCGACGGACGCGCAAAACAGTTAGTGGTGAGTTATTCAATATATTCAAGCAGACGACATGTTTAAACCCCAATGGTACCAGCGACTCAAGTTAGACGGGCTATTTAATACACAAATACACAAATACTCTCATTTAAATTTGGAAAACAAACCCTATGCTGTCGAAATACTGTTTCTGCACAAAACTGGCCTAACGAAACAGTCCAACACCACATGCAGTTTGAATGGTATCTGCGACCGGCGTTAGAACAGTTTATGCTGTCATATAAATTTGGAAAACAACCCCTATGTTGTCGAACTACTGTCTGTGCACAAAACTGGCCTAACGAACGAATCCAATACCACATGTCGTTCGAATGGTATTTGTGAACCGCGTTAGAACAGTTTATGCTGCAAAAAAGATATCAGCCTGGCCTGGTACCATAACGGGGTTAAAAACAATAGAACGGACGCGCAAGTAAGCAAGGAAGGACTAACGGACGCCGACGGACGCGCAAGATGCCATGGTCTGTAATTTTAACTAGAAATGTAATTATTTTAAATGCTGTAATTATAAGTGGAACTGAATTTAAGATAGAAACGCTGACATAGTGGGACAATAATATACTTCAAAGTTCAACTTACCAATGTTCGCAGGTGGCCGCAAGTCCGTCCGTCCGCTCTGTCAGGTGTCGTTGTTGCTTTAAAATAACCAAAGCTAGAAACAGTTAGTGGTGAGTTATTCAATATATTCAAGCAGACGACATGTTTAAACCCCCAATGGTACCAGCGACTCAAGTTAGACGGGCTATTTAATACACAAATACACAAATACTCTCATTTAAATTTGGAAAACAAACCCTATGCTGTCGAAATACTGTTTCTGCACAAAACTGGCCTAACGAAACAGTCCAACACCACATGCAGTTTGAATGGTATCTGCGACCGGCGTTAGAACAGTTTATGCTGTCATATAAATTTGGAAAACAACCCCTATGTTGTCGAACCACTGTCTGTGCACAAAACTGGCCTAACGAACGAATCCAATACCACATGTCGTTCGAATGGTATCTGTGAACCGCGTTAGAACAGTTTATGCTGCAATAAAGATATCAGCCTGGCCTGGTACCATAACGGGGTTAAAAACAATAGAACGGACGCGCAAGTAAGCAAGGAAGGACTAACGGACGCCGACGGACGCGCAAAACAGTTAGTGGTGAGTTATTCAATATATTCAAGCAGACGACATGTTTAAACCCCAATGGTACCAGCGACTCAAGTTAGACGGGCTATTTAATACACAAATACACAAATACTCTCATTTAAATTTGGAAAACAAACCCTATGCTGTCGAAATACTGTTTCTGCACAAAACTGGCCTAACGAAACAGTCCAACACCACATGCAGTTTGAATGGTATCTGCGACCGGCGTTAGAACAGTTTATGCTGTCATATAAATTTGGAAAACAACCCCTATGTTGTCGAACTACTGTCTGTGCACAAAACTGGCCTAACGAACGAATCCAATACCACATGTCGTTCGAATGGTATTTGTGAACCGCGTTAGAACAGTTTATGCTGCAATAAAGATATCAGCCTGGCCTGGTACCATAACGGGGTTAAAAACAATAGAACGGACGCGCAAGTAAGCAAGGAAGGACTAACGGACGCCGACGGACGCGCAAAACAGTTAGTGGTGAGTTATTCAATATATTCAAGCAGACGACATGTTTAAACCCCAATGGTACCAGCGACTCAAGTTAGACGGGCTATTTAATACACAAATACACAAATACTCTCATTTAAATTTGGAAAACAAACCCTATGCTGTCGAAATACTGTTTCTGCACAAAACTGGCCTAACGAAACAGTCCAACACCACATGCAGTTTGAATGGTATCTGCGACCGGCGTTAGAACAGTTTATGCTGTCATATAAATTTGGAAAACAACCCCTATGTTGTCGAACTACTGTCTGTGCACAAAACTGGCCTAACGAACGAATCCAATACCACATGTCGTTCGAATGGTATCTGTGAACCGCGTTAGAACAGTTTATGCTGCAATAAAGATATCAGCCTGGCCTGGTACCATAACGGGGTTAAAAACAATAGAACGGACGCGCAAGTAAGCAAGGAAGGACTAACGGACGCCGACGGACGCGCAAGATGCCATGGTCTGTAATTTTAACTAGAAATGTAATTATTTTAAATTCTGTAATTATAAGTGGAACTGAATTTAAGATAGAAACGCTGACATAGTGGGACAATAATATACTTCAAAGTTCAACTTACCAATGTTCGCAGGTGGCCGCAAGTCCGTCCGTCCGCTCTGTCAGGTGTCGTTGTTGCTTAAAAATAACCAAAGCTAGAAACAGTTAGTGGTGAGTTATTCAATATATTCAAGCAGACGACATGTTTAAACCCCCAATGGTACCAGCGACTCAAGTTAGACGGGCTATTTAATACACAAATACACAAATACTCTCATTTAAATTTGGAAAACAAACCCTATGCTGTCGAAATACTGTTTCTGCACAAAACTGGCCTAACGAAACAGTCCAACACCACATGCAGTTTGAATGGTATCTGCGACCGGCGTTAGAACAGTTTATGCTCTCATATAAATTTGGAAAACAACCCCTATGTTGTCGAACTACTGTCTGTGCACAAAACTGGCCTAACGAACGAATCCAATACCACATGTCGTTCGAATGGTATCTGTGAACCGCGTTAGAACAGTTTATGCTGCAATAAAGATATCAGCCTGGCCTGGTACCATAACGGGGTTAAAAACAATAGAACGGACGCGCAAGTAAGCAAGGAAGGACTAACGGACGCCGACGGACGCGCAAAACAGTTAGTGGTGAGTTATTCAATATATTCAAGCAGACGACATGTTTAAACCCCAATGGTACCAGCGACTCAAGTTAGACGGGCTATTTAATACACAAATACACAAATACTCTCATTTAAATTTGGAAAACAAACCCTATGCTGTCGAAATACTGTTTCTGCACAAACTGGCCTAACGAAACAGTCCAACACCACATGCAATTTGAATGGTATCTGCGACCGGCGTTAGAACAGTTTATGCTGTCATATAAATTTGGAAAACAACCCCTATGTTGTCGAACTACTGTCTGTGCACAAAACTGGCCTAACGAACGAATCCAATACCACATGTCGTTCGAATGGTATCTGTGAACCGCGTTAGAACAGTTTATGCTGCAATAAAGATATCAGCCTGGCCTGGTACCATAACGGGGTTAAAAACAATAGAACGGACGCGCAAGTAAGCAAGGAAGGACTAACGGACGCCGACGGACGCGCAAGATGCCATGGTCTGTAATTTTAACTAGAAATGTAATTATTTTAAATGCTGTAATTATAAGTGGAACTGAATTTAAGATAGAAACGCTGACATAGTGGGACAATAATATACTTCAAAGTTCAACTTACCAATGTTCGCAGGTGGCCGCAGGTCCGTCCGTCCGCTCTGTCAGGTGTCGTTGTTGCTTAAAAATAACCAAAGCTAGAAACAGTTAGTGGTGAGTTATTCAATATATTCAAGCAGACGACATGTTTAAACCCCCAATGGTACCAGCGACTCAAGTTAGACGGGCTATTTAATACACAAATACACAAATACTCTCATTTAAATTTGGAAAACAAACCCTATGCTGTCGAAATACTGTTTCTGCACAAAACTGGCCTAACGAAACAGTCCAACACCACATGCAGTTTGAATGGTATCTGCGACCGGCGTTAGAACAGTTTATGCTGTCATATAAATTTGGAAAACAACCCCTATGTTGTCGAACTACTGTCTGTGCACAAAACTGGCCTAACGAACGAATCCAATACCACATGTCGTTCGAATGGTATCTGTGAACCGCGTTAGAACAGTTTATGCTGCAATATAGATATCAGCCTGGCCTGGTACCATAACGGGGTTAAAAACAATAGAACGGACGCGCAAGTAAGCAAGGAAGGACTAACGGACGCCGACGGACGCGCAAAACAGTTAGTGGTGAGTTATTCAATATATTCAAGCAGACGACATGTTTAAACCCCAATGGTACCAGCGACTCAAGTTAGACGGGCTATTTAATACACAAATACACAAATACTCTCATTTAAATTTGGAAAACAAACCCTATGCTGTCGAAATACTGTTTCTGCACAAAACTGGCCTAACGAAACAGTCCAACACCACATGCAGTTTGAATGGTATCTGCGACCGGCGTTAGAACAGTTTATGCTGTCATATAAATTTGGAAAACAACCCCTATGTTGTCGAACTACTGTCTGTGCACAAAACTGGCCTAACGAACGAATCCAATACCACATGTCGTTCGAATGGTATCTGTGAACCGCGTTAGAACAGTTTATGCTGCAATAAAGATATCAGCCTGGCCTGGTACCATAACGGGGTTAAAAACAATAGAACGGACGCGCAAGTAAGCAAGGAAGGACTACGGGACGCCGACGGACGCGCAAAACAGTTAGTGGTGAGTTATTCAATATATTCAAGCAGACGACATGTTTAAACCCCAATGGTACCAGCGACTCAAGTTAGACGGGCTATTTAATACACAAATACACAAATACTCTCATTTAAATTTGGAAAACAAACCCTATGCTGTCGAAATACTGTTTGTGCACAAAACTGGCCTAACGAAACAGTCCAACACCACATGCAGTTTGAATGGTATCTGCGACCGGCGTTAGAACAGTTTATGCTGTCATATAAATTTGGAAAACAACCCCTATGTTGTCGAACTACTGTCTGTGCACAAAACTGGCCTAACGAACGAATCCAATACCACATGCAGTTTGAATGGTATCTGTGAACCGCGTTAGAACAGTTTATGCTGCAATAAAGATATCAGCCTGGCCTGGTACCATAACGGGGTTAAAAACAATAGAACGGACGCGCAAGTAAGCAAGGAAGGACTAACGGACGCCGACGGACGCGCAAGATGCCATGGTCTGTAATTTTAACTAGAAATGTAATGATTTTAAATGCTGTAATTATAAGTGGAACTGAATTTAAGATAGAAACGCTGACATAGTGGGACAATAATATACTTCAAAGTTCAACTTACCAATGTTCGCAGGTGGCCGCAAGTCCGTCCGTCCGCTCTGTCAGGTGTCGTTGTTGCTTAAAAATAACCAAAGCTAGAAACAGTTAGTGGTGAGTTATTCAATATATTCAAGCAGACGACATGTTTAAACCCCCAATGGTACCAGCGACTCAAGTTAGACGGGCTATTTAATACACAAATACACAAATACTCTCATTTAAATTTGGAAAACAAACCCTATGCTGTCGAAATACTGTTTCTGCACAAAACTGGCCTAACGAAACAGTCCAACACCACATGCAGTTTGAATGGTATCTGCGACCGGCGTTAGAACAGTTTATGCTGTCATATAAATTTGGAAAACAACCCCTATGTTGTCGAACTACTGTCTGTGCACAAAACTGGCCTAACGAACGAATCCAATACCACATGTCGTTCGAATGGTATCTGTGAACCGCGTTAGAACAGTTTATGCTGCAATAAAGATATCAGCCTGGCCTGGTACCATAACGGGGTTAAAAACAATAGAACGGACGCGCAAGTAAGCAAGGAAGGACTAACGGACGCCGACGGACGCGCAAAACAGTTAGTGGTGAGTTATTCAATATATTCAAGCAGACGACATGTTTAAACCCCAATGGTACCAGCGACTCAAGTTAGACGGGCTATTTAATACACAAATACACAAATACTCTCATTTAAATTTGGAAAACAAACCCTATGCTGTCGAAATACTGTTTCTGCACAAAACTGGCCTAACGAAACAGTCCAACACCACATGCAGTTTGAATGGTATCTGCGACACGCGTTAGAACAGTTTATGCTGTCATATAAATTTGGGAAACAACCCCTATGTTGTCGAACTACTGTCTGTGCACAAAACTGGCCTAACGAACGAATCCAATACCACATGTCGTTCGAATGGTATCTGTGAACCGCGTTAGAACAGTTTATGCTGCAATAAAGATATCAGCCTGGCCTGGTACCATAACGGGGTTAAAAACAATAGAACGGACGCGCAAGTAAGCAAGGAAGGACTAACGGACGCCGATGGACGCGCAAGATGCCATGGTCTGTAATTTTAACTAGAAATGTAATTATTTTAAATGCTGTAATTATAAGTGGAACTGAATTTAAGATAGAAACGCTGACATAGTGGGACAATAATATACTTCAAAGTTCAACTTACCAATGTTCGCAGGTGGCCGCAAGTCCGTCCGTCCGCTCTGTCAGGTGTCGTTGTTGCTTAAAAATAACCAAAGCTAGAAACAGTTAGTGGTGAGTTATTCAATATATTCAAGCAGACGACATGTTTAAACCCCCAATGGTACCAGCGACTCAAGTTAGACGGGCTATTTAATACACAAATACACAAATACTCTCATTTAAATTTGGAAAGCAACCGCTATGCTGTCGAAATACTGTTTCTGCACAAAACTGGCCTAACGAAACAGTCCAACACCACATGCAGTTTGATTGGTATCTGCGACCGGCGTTAGAACAGTTTATGCTGTCATATAAATTTGGAAAACAACCCCTATGTTGTCGAACTACTGTCTGTGCACAAAACTGGCCTAACGAACGAATCCAATACCACATGTCGTTCGAATGGTATCTGTGAACCGCGTTAGAACAGTTTATGCTGCAATAAAGATATCAGCCTGGCCTGGTACCATAACGGGGTTAAAAACAATAGAACGGACGCGCAAGTAAGCAAGGAAGGACTAACGGACGCCGACGGACGCGCAAAACAGTTAGTGGTGAGTTATTCAATATATTCAAGCAGACGACATGTTTAAACCCCAATGGTACCAGCGACTCAAGTTAGACGGGCTATTTAATACACAAATACACAAATACTCTCATTTAAATTTGGAAAACAAACCCTATGCTGTCGAAATACTGTTTGTGCACAAAACTGGCCTAACGAAACAGTCCAACACCACATGCAGTTTGAATGGTATCTGCGACCGGCGTTAGAACAGTTTATGCTGTCATATAAATTTGGAAAACAAACCCTATGCTGTCGAAAATACTGTCTGTGCACAAAACTGGCCTAACGAACGAATCCAATACCACATGTCGTTCGAATGGTATCTGTGAACCGCGTTAGAACAGTTTATGCTGCAATAAAGATATCAGCCTGGCCTGGTACCATAACGGGGTTAAAAACAATAGAACGCACGCGCAAGTAAGCAAGGAAGGACTAACGGACGCCGACGGACGCGCAAGATGCCATGGTCTGTAATTTTAACTAGAAATGTAATTATTTTAAATGCTGTAATTATAAGTGGAACTGAATTTAAGATAGAAACGCTGACATAGTGGGACAATAATATACTTCAAAGTTCAACTTACCAATGTTCGCAGGTGGCCGCAAGTCCGTCCGTCCGCTCTGTCAGGTGTCGTTGTTGCTTAAAAATAACCAAAGCTAGAAACAGTTAGTGGTGAGTTATTCAATAAATTCAAGCAGACGACATGTTTAAACCCCCAATGGTACCAGCGACTCAAGTTAGACGGGCTATTTAATACACAAATACACAAATACTCTCATTTAAATTTGGAAAACAAACCCTATGCTGTCGAAAATACTGTTTGTGCACAAAACTGGCCTAACGAA
Organism: Gari tellinella; assembly: GCA_922989275.2. NCBI lineage: Eukaryota > Metazoa > Mollusca > Bivalvia > Cardiida > Psammobiidae > Gari > Gari tellinella. The sequence goes on from OV277859.1 coordinate 56,033,086, forward strand.
ACAGTCCAACACCACATGCAGTTTGAATGGTATCTGCGACCGGCGTTAGAACAGTTTATGCTGTCATATAAATTTGGAAAACTACTGTCTGTGCACAAAACTGGCCTAACGAACGAATCCAATACCACATGTCGTTCGAATGGTATCTGTGAACCGCGTTAGAACAGTTTATGCTGCAATAAAGATATCAGCCTGGCCTGGTACCATAACGGGGTTAAAAACAATAGAACGCACGCGCAAGTAAGCAAGGAAGGACTAACGGACGCCGACGGACGCGCAAAACAGTTAGTGGTGAGTTATTCAATATATTCAAGCAGACGACATGTTTAAACCCCCAATGGTACCAGCGACTCAAGTTAGACGGGCTATTTAATACACAAATACACAAATACTCTCATTTAAATTTGGAAAACAAACCCTATGCTGTCGAAAATACTGTTTGTGCACAAAACTGGCCTAACGAAACAGTCCAACACCACATGCAGTTTGAATGGTATCTGCGACCGGCGTTAGAACAGTTTATGCTGTCATATAAATTTGGAAAACTACTGTCTGTGCACAAAACTGGCCTAACGAACGAATCCAATACCACATGTCGTTCGAATGGTATCTGTGAACCGCGTTAGAACAGTTTATGCTGCAATAAAGATATCAGCCTGGCCTGGTACCATAACGGGGTTAAAAACAATAGAACGCACGCGCAAGTAAGCAAGGAAGGACTAACGGACGCCGACGGACGCGCAAAACAGTTAGTGGTGAGTTATTCAATATATTCAAGCAGACGACATGTTTAAACCCCAATGGTACCAGCGACTCAAGTTAGACGGGCTATTTAATACACAAATACACAAATACTCTCATTTAAATTTGGAAAACAAACCCTATGCTGTCGAAAATACTGTTTGTGCACAAAACTGGCCTAACGAAACAGTCCAACACCACATGCAGTTTGAATGGTATCTGCGACCGGCGTTAGAACAGTTTATGCTGTCATATAAATTTGGAAAACTACTGTCTGTGCACAAAACTGGCCTAACGAACGAATCCAATACCACATGTCGTTCGAATGGTATCTGTGAACCGCGTTAGAACAGTTTATGCTGCAATAAAGATATCAGCCTGGCCTGGTACCATAACGGGGTTAAAAACAATAGAACGCACGCGCAAGTAAGCAAGGAAGGACTAACGGACGCCGACGGACGCGCAAAACAGTTAGTGGTGAGTTATTCAATATATTCAAGCAGACGACATGTTTAAACCCCAATGGTACCAGCGACTCAAGTTAGACGGGCTATTTAATACACAAATACACAAATACTCTCATTTAAATTTGGAAAACAAACCCTATGCTGTCGAAAATACTGTTTGTGCACAAAACTGGCCTAACGAAACAGTCCAACACCACATGCAGTTTGAATGGTATCTGCGACCGGCGTTAGAACAGTTTATGCTGTCATATAAATTTGGAAAACTACTGTCTGTGCACAAAACTGGCCTAACGAACGAATCCAATACCACATGTCGTTCGAATGGTATCTGTGAACCGCGTTAGAACAGTTTATGCTGCAATAAAGATATCAGCCTGGCCTGGTACCATAACGGGGTTAAAAACAATAGAACGCACGCGCAAGTAAGCAAGGAAGGACTAACGGACGCCGACGGACGCGCAAAACAGTTAGTGGTGAGTTATTCAATATATTCAAGCAGACGACATGTTTAAACCCCAATGGTACCAGCGACTCAAGTTAGACGGGCTATTTAATACACAAATACACAAATACTCTCATTTAAATTTGGAAAACAAACCCTATGCTGTCGAAAATACTGTTTGTGCACAAAACTGGCATAACGAAACAGTCCAACACCACATGCAGTTTGAATGGTATCTGCGACCGGCGTTAGAACAGTTTATGCTGTCATATAAATTTGGAAAACTACTGTCTGTGCACAAAACTGGCCTAACGAACGAATCCAATACCACATGTCGTTCGAATGGTATCTGTGAACCGCGTTAGAACAGTTTATGCTGCAATAAAGATATCAGCCTGGCCTGGTACCATAACGGGGTTAAAAACAATAGAACGCACGCGCAAGTAAGCAAGGAAGGACTAACGGACGCCGACGGACGCGCAAGATGCCATGGTCTGTAATTTTAACTAGAAATGTAATTATTTTAAATGCTGTAATTATAAGTGGAACTGAATTTAATATAGAAACGCTGACATAGTGGGACAATAATATACTTCAAAGTTCAACTTACCAATGTTCGCAGGTGGCCGCAAGTCCGTCCGTCCGCTCTGTCAGGTGTCGTTGTTGCTTAAAAATAACCAAAGCTAGAAACAGTTAGTGGTGAGTTATTCAATATATTCAAGCAGACGACATGTTTAAACCCCCAATGGTACCAGCGACTCAAGTTAGACGGGCTATTTAATACACAAATACACAAATACTCTCATTTAAATTTGGAAAACAAACCCTATGCTGTCGAAAATACTGTTTGTGCACAAAACTGGCCTAACGAAACAGTCCAACACCACATGCAGTTTGAATGGTATCTGCGACCGGCGTTAGAACAGTTTATGCTGTCATATAAATTTGGAAAACTACTGTCTGTGCACAAAACTGACCTAACGAACGAATCCAATACCACATGTCGTTCGAATGGTATCTGTGAACCGCGTTAGAACAGTTTATGCTGCAATAAAGATATCAGCCTGGCCTGGTACCATAACGGGGTTAAAAACAATAGAACGCACGCGCAAGTAAGCAAGGAAGGACTAACGGACGCCGACGGACGCGCAAAACAGTTAGTGGTGAGTTATTCAATATATTCAAGCAGACGACATGTTTAAACCCCAATGGTACCAGCGACTCAAGTTAGACGGGCTATTTAATACACAAATACACAAATACTCTCATTTAAATTTGGAAAACAAACCCTATGCTGTCGAAAATACTGTTTGTGCACAAAACTGGCCTAACGAAACAGTCCAACACCACATGCAGTTTGAATGGTATCTGCGACCGGCGTTAGAACAGTTTATGCTGTCATATAAATTTGGAAAACTACTGTCTGTGCACAAAACTGGCCTAACGAACGAATCCAATACCACATGTCGTTCGAATGGTATCTGTGAACCGCGTTAGAACAGTTTATGCTGCAATAAAGATATCAGCCTGGCCTGGTACCATAACGGGGTTAAAAACAATAGAACGCACGCGCAAGTAAGCAAGGAAGGACTAACGGACGCCGACGGACGCGCAAGATGCCATGGTCTGTAATTTTAACTAGAAATGTAATTATTTTAAATGCTGTAATTATAAGTGGAACTGAATTTAAGATAGAAACGCTGACATAGTGGGACAATAATATACTTCAAAGTTCAACTTACCAATGTTCGCAGGTGGCCGCAAGTCCGTCCGTCCGCTCTGTCAGGTGTCGTTGTTGCTTAAAAATAACCAAAGCTAGAAACAGTTAGTGGTGAGTTATTCAATATATTCAAGCAGACGACATGTTTAAACCCCCAATGGTACCAGCGACTCAAGTTAGACGGGCTATTTAATACACAAATACACAAATACTCTCATTTAAATTTGGAAAACAAACCCTATGCTGTCGAAAATACTGTTTGTGCACAAAACTGGCCTAACGAAACAGTCCAACACCACATGCAGTTTGAATGGTATCTGCGACCGGCGTTAGAACAGTTTATGCTGTCATATAAATTTGGAAAACTACTGTCTGTGCACAAAACTGGCCTAACGAACGAATCCAATACCACATGTCGTTCGAATGGTATCTGTGAACCGCGTTAGAACAGTTTATGCTGCAATAAAGATATCAGCCTGGCCTGGTACCATAACGGGGTTAAAAACAATAGAACGCACGCGCAAGTAAGCAAGGAAGGACTAACGGACGCCGACGGACGCGCAAAACAGTTAGTGGTGAGTTATTCAATATATTCAAGCAGACGACATGTTTAAACCCCAATGGTACCAGCGACTCAAGTTAGACGGGCTATTTAATACACAAATACACAAATACTCTCATTTAAATTTGGAAAACAAACCCTATGCTGTCGAAAATACTGTTTGTGCACAAAACTGGCCTAACGAAACAGTCCAACACCACATGCAGTTTGAATGGTATCTGCGACCGGCGTTAGAACAGTTTATGCTGTCATATAAATTTGGAAAACTACTGTCTGTGCACAAAACTGGCCTAACGAACGAATCCAATACCACATGTCGTTCGAATGGTATCTGTGAACCGCGTTAGAACAGTTTATGCTGCAATAAAGATATCAGCCTGGCCTGGTACCATAACGGGGTTAAAAACAATAGAACGCACGCGCAAGTAAGCAAGGAAGGACTAACGGACGCCGACGGACGCGCAAAACAGTTAGTGGTGAGTTATTCAATATATTCAAGCAGACGACATGTTTAAACCCCAATGGTACCAGCGACTCAAGTTAGACGGGCTATTTAATACACAAATACACAAATACTCTCATTTAAATTTGGAAAACAAACCCTATGCTGTCGAAAATACTGTTTGTGCACAAAACTGGCCTAACGAAACAGTCCAACACCACATGCAGTTTGAATGGTATCTGCGACCGGCGTTAGAACAGTTTATGCTGTCATATAAATTTGGAAAACTACTGTCTGTGCACAAAACTGGCCTAACGAACGAATCCAATACCACATGTCGTTCGAATGGTATCTGTGAACCGCGTTAGAACAGTTTATGCTGCAATAAAGATATCAGCCTGGCCTGGTACCATAACGGGGTTAAAAACAATAGAACGCACGCGCAAGTAAGCAAGGAAGGACTAACGGACGCCGACGGACGCGCAAAACAGTTAGTGGTGAGTTATTCAATATATTCAAGCAGACGACATGTTTAAACCCCAATGGTACCAGCGACTCAAGTTAGACGGGCTATTTAATACACAAATACACAAATACTCTCATTTAAATTTGGAAAACAAACCCTATGCTGTCGAAAATACTGTTTGTGCACAAAACTGGCCTAACGAAACAGTCCAACACCACATGCAGTTTGAATGGTATCTGCGACCGGCGTTAGAACAGTTTATGCTGTCATATAAATTTGGAAAACTACTGTCTGTGCACAAAACTGGCCTAACGAACGAATCCAATACCACATGTCGTTCGAATGGTATCTGTGAACCGCGTTAGAACAGTTTATGCTGCAATAAAGATATCAGCCTGGCCTGGTACCATAACGGGGTTAAAAACAATAGAACGCACGCGCAAGTAAGCAAGGAAGGACTAACGGACGCCGACGGACGCGCAAGATGCCATGGTCTGTAATTTTAACTAGAAATGTAATTATTTTAAATGCTGTAATTATAAGTGGAACTGAATTTAAGATAGAAACGCTGACATAGTGGGACAATAATATACTTCAAAGTTCAACTTACCAATGTTCGCAGGTGGCCGCAAGTCCGTCCGTCCGCTCTGTCAGGTGTCGTTGTTGCTTAAAAATAACCAAAGCTAGAAACAGTTAGTGGTGAGTTATTCAATATATTCAAGCAGACGACATGTTTAAACCCCCAATGGTACCAGCGACTCAAGTTAGACGGGCTATTTAATACACAAATACACAAATACTCTCATTTAAATTTGGAAAACAAACCCTATGCTGTCGAAAATACTGTTTGTGCACAAAACTGGCCTAACGAAACAGTCCAACACCACATGCAGTTTGAATGGTATCTGCGACCGGCGTTAGAACAGTTTATGCTGTCATATAAATTTGGAAAACTACTGTCTGTGCACAAAACTGGCCTAACGAACGAATCCAATACCACATGTCGTTCGAATGGTATCTGTGAACCGCGTTAGAACAGTTTATGCTGCAATAAAGATATCAGCCTGGCCTGGTACCATAACGGGGTTAAAAACAATAGAACGCACGCGCAAGTAAGCAAGGAAGGACTAACGGACGCCGACGGACGCGCAAAACAGTTAGTGGTGAGTTATTCAATATATTCAAGCAGACGACATGTTTAAACCCCCAATGGTACCAGCGACTCAAGTTAGACGGGCTATTTAATACACAAATACACAAATACTCTCATTTAAATTTGGAAAACAAACCCTATGCTGTCGAAAATACTGTTTGTGCACAAAACTGGCCTAACGAAACAGTCCAACACCACATGCAGTTTGAATGGTATCTGCGACCGGCGTTAGAACAGTTTATGCTGTCATATAAATTTGGAAAACTACTGTCTGTGCACAAAACTGGCCTAACGAACGAATCCAATACCACATGTCGTTCGAATGGTATCTGTGAACCGCGTTAGAACAGTTTATGCTGCAATAAAGATATCAGCCTGGCCTGGTACCATAACGGGGTTAAAAACAATAGAACGCACGCGCAAGTAAGCAAGGAAGGACTAACGGACGCCGACGGACGCGCAAAACAGTTAGTGGTGAGTTATTCAATATATTCAAGCAGACGACATGTTTAAACCCCAATGGTACCAGCGACTCAAGTTAGACGGGCTATTTAATACACAAATACACAAATACTCTCATTTAAATTTGGAAAACAAACCCTATGCTGTCGAAAATACTGTTTGTGCACAAAACTGGCCTAACGAAACAGTCCAACACCACATGCAGTTTGAATGGTATCTGCGACCGGCGTTAGAACAGTTTATGCTGTCATATAAATTTGGAAAACTACTGTCTGTGCACAAAACTGGCCTAACGAACGAATCCAATACCACATGTCGTTCGAATGGTATCTGTGAACCGCGTTAGAACAGTTTATGCTGCAATAAAGATATCAGCCTGGCCTGGTACCATAACGGGGTTAAAAACAATAGAACGCACGCGCAAGTAAGCAAGGAAGGACTAACGGACGCCGACGGACGCGCAAAACAGTTAGTGGTGAGTTATTCAATATATTCAAGCAGACGACATGTTTAAACCCCAATGGTACCAGCGACTCAAGTTAGACGGGCTATTTAATACACAAATACACAAATACTCTCATTTAAATTTGGAAAACAAACCCTATGCTGTCGAAAATACTGTTTGTGCACAAAACTGGCCTAACGAAACAGTCCAACACCACATGCAGTTTGAATGGTATCTGCGACCGGCGTTAGAACAGTTTATGCTGTCATATAAATTTGGAAAACTACTGTCTGTGCACAAAACTGGCCTAACGAACGAATCCAATACCACATGTCGTTCGAATGGTATCTGTGAACCGCGTTAGAACAGTTTATGCTGCAATAAAGATATCAGCCTGGCCTGGTACCATAACGGGGTTAAAAACAATAGAACGCACGCGCAAGTAAGCAAGGAAGGACTAACGGACGCCGACGGACGCGCAAAACAGTTAGTGGTGAGTTATTCAATATATTCAAGCAGACGACATGTTTAAACCCCAATGGTACCAGCGACTCAAGTTAGACGGGCTATTTAATACACAAATACACAAATACTCTCATTTAAATTTGGAAAACAAACCCTATGCTGTCGAAAATACTGTTTGTGCACAAAACTGGCCTAACGAAACAGTCCAACACCACATGCAGTTTGAATGGTATCTGCGACCGGCGTTAGAACAGTTTATGCTGTCATATAAATTTGGAAAACTACTGTCTGTGCACAAAACTGGCCTAACGAACGAATCCAATACCACATGTCGTTCGAATGGTATCTGTGCACCGCGTTAGAACAGTTTATGCTGCAATAAAGATATCAGCCTGGCCTGGTACCATAACGGGGTTAAAAACAATAGAACGCACGCGCAAGTAAGCAAGGAAGGACTAACGGACGCCGACGGACGCGCAAGATGCCATGGTCTGTAATTTTAACTAGAAATGTAATTATTTTAAATGCTGTAATTATAAGTGGAACTGAATTTAAGATAGAAACGCTGACATAGTGGGACAATAATATACTTCAAAGTTCAACTTACCAATGTTCGCAGGTGGCCGCAAGTCCGTCCGTCCGCTCTGTCAGGTGTCGTTGTTGCTTAAAAATAACCAAAGCTAGAAACAGTTAGTGGTGAGTTATTCAATATATTCAAGCAGACGACATGTTTAAACCCCCAATGGTACCAGCGACTCAAGTTAGACGGGCTATTTAATACACAAATACACAAATACTCTCATTTAAATTTGGAAAACAAACCCTATGCTGTCGAAAATACTGTTTGTGCACAAAACTGGCCTAACGAAACAGTCCAACACCACATGCAGTTTGAATGGTATCTGCGACCGGCGTTAGAACAGTTTATGCTGTCATATAAATTTGGAAAACTACTGTCTGTGCACAAAACTGGCCTAACGAACGAATCCAATACCACATGTCGTTCGAATGGTATCTGTGAACCGCGTTAGAACAGTTTATGCTGCAATAAAGATATCAGCCTGGCCTGGTACCATAACGGGGTTAAAAACAATAGAAAACACGCGCAAGTAAGCAAGGAAGGACTAACGGACGCCGACGGACGCGCAAAACAGTTAGTGGTGAGTTATTCAATATATTCAAGCAGACGACATGTTTAAACCCCAATGGTACCAGCGACTCAAGTTAGAACGGCTATTTAATACACAAATACACAAATACTCTCATTTAAATTTGGAAAACAAACCCTATGCTGTCGAAAATACTGTTTGTGCACAAAACTGGCCTAACGAAACAGTCCAACACCACATGCAGTTTGAATGGTATCTGCGACCGGCGTTAGAACAGTTTATGCTGTCATATAAATTTGGAAAACTACTGTCTGTGCACAAAACTGGCCTAACGAACGAATCCAATACCACATGTCGTTCGAATGGTATCTGTGAACCGCGTTAGAACAGTTTATGCTGCAATAAAGATATCAGCCTGGCCTGGTACCATAACGGGGTTAAAAACAATAGAACGCACGCGCAAGTAAGCAAGGAAGGACTAACGGACGCCGACGGACGCGCAAAACAGTTAGTGGTGAGTTATTCAATATATTCAAGCAGACGACATGTTTAAACCCCAATGGTACCAGCGACTCAAGTTAGACGGGCTATTTAATACACAAATACACAAATACTCTCATTTAAATTTGGAAAACAAACCCTATGCTGTCGAAAATACTGTTTGTGCACAAAACTGGCCTAACGAAACAGTCCAACACCACATGCAGTTTGAATGGTATCTGCGACCGGCGTTAGAACAGTTTATGCTGTCATATAAATTTGGAAAACTACTGTCTGTGCACAAAACTGGCCTAACGAACGAATCCAATACCACATGTCGTTCGAATGGTATCTGTGAACCGCGTTAGAACAGTTTATGCTGCAATAAAGATATCAGCCTGGCCTGGTACCATAACGGGGTTAAAAACAATAGAACGCACGCGCAAGTAAGCAAGGAAGGACTAACGGACGCCGACGGACGCGCAAAACAGTTAGTGGTGAGTTATTCAATATATTCAAGCAGACGACATGTTTAAACCCCAATGGTACCAGCGACTCAAGTTAGACGGGCTATTTAATACACAAATACACAAATACTCTCATTTAAATTTGGAAAACAAACCCTATGCTGTCGAAAATACTGTTTGTGCACAAAACTGGCCTAACGAAACAGTCCAACACCACATGCAGTTTGAATGGTATCTGCGACCGGCGTTAGAACAGTTTATGCTGTCATATAAATTTGGAAAACTACTGTCTGTGCACAAAACTGGCCTAACGAACGAATCCAATACCACATGTCGTTCGAATGGTATCTGTGAACCGCGTTAGAACAGTTTATGCTGCAATAAAGATATCAGCCTGGCCTGGTACCATAACGGGGTTAAAAACAATAGAACGCACGCGCAAGTAAGCAAGGAAGGACTAACGGACGCCGACGGACGCGCAAAACAGTTAGTGGTGAGTTATTCAATATATTCAAGCAGACGACATGTTTAAACCCCAATGGTACCAGCGACTCAAGTTAGACGGGCTATTTAATACACAAATACACAAATACTCTCATTTAAATTTGGAAAACAAACCCTATGCTGTCGAAAATACTGTTTGTGCACAAAACTGGCCTAACGAAACAGTCCAACACCACATGCAGTTTGAATGGTATCTGCGACCGGCGTTAGAACAGTTTATGCTGTCATATAAATTTGGAAAACTACTGTCTGTGCACAAAACTGGCCTAACGAACGAATCCAATACCACATGTCGTTCGAATGGTATCTGTGAACCGCGTTAGAACAGTTTATGCTGCAATAAAGATATCAGCCTGGCCTGGTACCATAACGGGGTTAAAAACAATAGAACGCACGCGCAAGTAAGCAAGGAAGGACTAACGGACGCCGACGGACGCGCAAGATGCCATGGTCTGTAATTTTAACTAGAAATGTAATTATTTTAAATGCTGTAATTATAAGTGGAACTGAATTTAAGATAGAAACGCTGACATAGTGGGACAATAATATACTTCAAAGTTCAACTTACCAATGTTCGCAGGTGGCCGCAAGTCCGTCCGTCCGCTCTGTCAGGTGTCGTTGTTGCTTAAAAATAACCAAAGCTAGAAACAGTTAGTGGTGAGTTATTCAATATATTCAAGCAGACGACATGTTTAAACCCCCAATGGTACCAGCGACTCAAGTTAGACGGGCTATTTAATACACAAATACACAAATACTCTCATTTAAATTTGGAAAACAAACCCTATGCTGTCGAAAATACTGTTTGTGCACAAAACTGGCCTAACGAAACAGTCCAACACCACATGCAGTTTGAATGGTATCTGCGACCGGCGTTAGAACAGTTTATGCTGTCATATAAATTTGGAAAACTACTGTCTGTGCACAAAACTGGCCTAACGAACGAATCCAATACCACATGTCGTTCGAATGGTATCTGTGAACCGCGTTAGAACAGTTTATGCTGCAATAAAGATATCAGCCTGGCCTGGTACCATAACGGGGTTAAAAACAATAGAACGCACGCGCAAGTAAGCAAGGAAGGACTAACGGACGCCGACGGACGCGCAAAACAGTTAGTGGTGAGTTATTCAATATATTCAAGCAGACGACATGTTTAAACCCCAATGGTACCAGCGACTCAAGTTAGACGGGCTATTTAATACACAAATACACAAATACTCTCATTTAAATTTGGAAAACAAACCCTATGCTGTCGAAAATACTGTTTGTGCACAAAACTGGCCTAACGAAACAGTCCAACACCACATGCAGTTTGAATGGTATCTGCGACCGGCGTTAGAACAGTTTATGCTGTCATATAAATTTGGAAAACTACTGTCTGTGCACAAAACTGGCCTAACGAACGAATCCAATACCACATGTCGTTCGAATGGTATCTGTGAACCGCGTTAGAACAGTTTATGCTGCAATAAAGATATCAGCCTGGCCTGGTACCATAACGGGGTTAAAAACAATAGAACGCACGCGCAAGTAAGCAAGGAAGGACTAACGGACGCCGACGGACGCGCAAAACAGTTAGTGGTGAGTTATTCAATATATTCAAGCAGACGACATGTTTAAACCCCAATGGTACCAGCGACTCAAGTTAGACGGGCTATTTAATACACAAATACACAAATACTCTCATTTAAATTTGGAAAACAAACCCTATGCTGTCGAAAATACTGTTTGTGCACAAAACTGGCCTAACGAAACAGTCCAACACCACATGCAGTTTGAATGGTATCTGCGACCGGCGTTAGAACAGTTTATGCTGTCATATAAATTTGGAAAACTACTGTCTGTGCACAAAACTGGCCTAACGAACGAATCCAATACCACATGTCGTTCGAATGGTATCTGTGAACCGCGTTAGAACAGTTTATGCTGCAATAAAGATATCAGCCTGGCCTGGTACCATAACGGGGTTAAAAACAATAGAACGCACGCGCAAGTAAGCAAGGAAGGACTAACGGACGCCGACGGACGCGCAAAACAGTTAGTGGTGAGTTATTCAATATATTCAAGCAGACGACATGTTTAAACCCCAATGGTACCAGCGACTCAAGTTAGACGGGCTATTTAATACACAAATACACAAATACTCTCATTTAAATTTGGAAAACAAACCCTATGCTGTCGAAAATACTGTTTGTGCACAAAACTGGCCTAACGAAACAGTCCAACACCACATGCAGTTTGAATGGTATCTGCGACCGGCGTTAGAACAGTTTATGCTCTCATATAAATTTGGAAAACTACTGTCTGTGCACAAAACTGGCCTAACGAACGAATCCAATACCACATGTCGTTCGAATGGTATCTGTGAACCGCGTTAGAACAGTTTATGCTGCAATAAAGATATCAGCCTGGCCTGGTACCATAACGGGGTTAAAAACAATAGAACGCACGCGCAAGTAAGCAAGGAAGGACTAACGGACGCCGACGGACGCGCAAAACAGTTAGTGGTGAGTTATTCAATATATTCAAGCAGACGACATGTTTAAACCCCAATGGTACCAGCGACTCAAGTTAGACGGGCTATTTAATACACAAATACACAAATACTCTCATTTAAATTTGGAAAACAAACCCTATGCTGTCGAAAATACTGTTTGTGCACAAAACTGGCCTAACGAAACAGTCCAACACCACATGCAGTTTGAATGGTATCTGCGACCGGCGTTAGAACAGTTTATGCTGTCATATAAATTTGGAAAACTACTGTCTGTGCACAAAACTGGCCTAACGAACGAATCCAATACCACATGTCGTTCGAATGGTATCTGTGAACCGCGTTAGAACAGTTTATGCTGCAATAAAGATATCAGCCTGGCCTGGTACCATAACGGGGTTAAAAACAATAGAACGCACGCGCAAGTAAGCAAGGAAGGACTAACGGACGCCGACGGACGCGCAAAACAGTTAGTGGTGAGTTATTCAATATATTCAAGCAGACGACATGTTTAAACCCCAATGGTACCAGCGACTCAAGTTAGACGGGCTATTTAATACACAAATACACAAATACTCTCATTTAAATTTGGAAAACAAACCCTATGCTGTCGAAAATACTGTTTGTGCACAAAACTGGCCTAACGAAACAGTCCAACACCACATGCAGTTTGAATGGTATCTGCGACCGGCGTTAGAACAGTTTATGCTGTCATATAAATTTGGAAAACTACTGTCTGTGCACAAAACTGGCCTAACGAACGAATCCAATACCACATGTCGTTCGAATGGTATCTGTGAACCGCGTTAGAACAGTTTATGCTGCAATAAAGATATCAGCCTGGCCTGGTACCATAACGGGGTTAAAAACAATAGAACGCACGCGCAAGTAAGCAAGGAAGGACTAACGGACGCCGACGGACGCGCAAAACAGTTAGTGGTGAGTTATTCAATATATTCAAGCAGACGACATGTTTAAACCCCAATGGTACCAGCGACTCAAGTTAGACGGGCTATTTAATACACAAATACACAAATACTCTCATTTAAATTTGGAAAACAAACCCTATGCTGTCGAAAATACTGTTTGTGCACAAAACTGGCCTAACGAAACAGTCCAACACCACATGCAGTTTGAATGGTATCTGCGACCGGCGTTAGAACAGTTTATGCTGTCATATAAATTTGGAAAACTACTGTCTGTGCACAAAACTGGCCTAACGAACGAATCCAATACCACATGTCGTTCGAATGGTATCTGTGAACCGCGTTAGAACAGTTTATGCTGCAATAAAGATATCAGCCTGGCCTGGTACCATAACGGGGTTAAAAACAATAGAACGCACGCGCAAGTAAGCAAGGAAGGACTAACGGACGCCGACGGACGCGCAAAACAGTTAGTGGTGAGTTATTCAATATATTCAAGCAGACGACATGTTTAAACCCCAATGGTACCAGCGACTCAAGTTAGACGGGCTATTTAATACACAAATACACAAATACTCTCATTTAAATTTGGAAAACAAACCCTATGCTGTCGAAAATACTGTTTGTGCACAAAACTGGCCTAACGAAACAGTCCAACACCACATGCAGTTTGAATGGTATCTGCGACCGGCGTTAGAACAGTTTATGCTGTCATATAAATTTGGAAAACTACTGTCTGTGCACAAAACTGGCCTAACGAACGAATCCAATACCACATGTCGTTCGAATGGTATCTGTGAACCGCGTTAGAACAGTTTATGCTGCAATAAAGATATCAGCCTGGCCTGGTACCATAACGGGGTTAAAAACAATAGAACGCACGCGCAAGTAAGCAAGGAAGGACTAACGGACGCCGACGGACGCGCAAGATGCCATGGTCTGTAATTTTAACTAGAAATGTAATTATTTTAAATGCTGTAATTATAAGTGGAACTGAATTTAAGATAGAAACGCTGACATAGTGGGACAATAATATACTTCAAAGTTCAACTTACCAATGTTCGCAGGTGGCCGCAAGTCCGTCCGCTCTGTCAGGTGTCGTTGTTGCTTAAAAATAACCAAAGCTAGAAACAGTTAGTGGTGAGTTATTCAATATATTCAAGCAGACGACATGTTTAAACCCCCAATGGTACCAGCGACTCAAGTTAGACGGGCTATTTAATACACAAATACACAAATACTCTCATTTAAATTTGGAAAACAAACCCTATGCTGTCGAAAATACTGTTTGTGCACAAAACTGGCCTAACGAAACAGTCCAACACCACATGCAGTTTGAATGGTATCTGCGACCGGCGTTAGAACAGTTTATGCTGTCATATAAATTTGGAAAACTACTGTCTGTGCACAAAACTGGCCTAACGAACGAATCCAATACCACATGTCGTTCGAATGGTATCTGTGAACCGCGTTAGAACAGTTTATGCTGCAATAAAGATATCAGCCTGGCCTGGTACCATAACGGGGTTAAAAACAATAGAACGCACGCGCAAGTAAGCAAGGAAGGACTAACGGACGCCGACGGACGCGCAAAACAGTTAGTGGTGAGTTATTCAATATATTCAAGCAGACGACATGTTTAAACCCCAATGGTACCAGCGACTCAAGTTAGACGGGCTATTTAATACACAAATACACAAATACTCTCATTTAAATTTGGAAAACAAACCCTATGCTGTCGAAAATACTGTTTGTGCACAAAACTGGCCTAACGAAACAGTCCAACACCACATGCAGTTTGAATGGTATCTGCGACCGGCGTTAGAACAGTTTATGCTGTCATATAAATTTGGAAAACTACTGTCTGTGCACAAAACTGGCCTAACGAACGAATCCAATACCACATGTCGTTCGAATGGTATCTGTGAACCGCGTTAGAACAGTTTATGCTGCAATAAAGATATCAGCCTGGCCTGGTACCATAACGGGGTTAAAAACAATAGAACGCACGCGCAAGTAAGCAAGGAAGGACTAACGGACGCCGACGGACGCGCAAAACAGTTAGTGGTGAGTTATTCAATATATTCAAGCAGACGACATGTTTAAACCCCAATGGTACCAGCGACTCAAGTTAGACGGGCTATTTAATACACAAATACACAAATACTCTCATTTAAATTTGGAAAACAAACCCTATGCTGTCGAAAATACTGTTTGTGCACAAAACTGGCCTAACGAAACAGTCCAACACCACATGCAGTTTGAATGGTATCTGCGACCGGCGTTAGAACAGTTTATGCTGTCATATAAATTTGGAAAACTACTGTCTGTGCACAAAACTGGCCTAACGAACGAATCCAATACCACATGTCGTTCGAATGGTATCTGTGAACCGCGTTAGAACAGTTTATGCTGCAATAAAGATATCAGCCTGGCCTGGTACCATAACGGGGTTAAAAACAATAGAACGCACGCGCAAGTAAGCAAGGAAGGACTAACGGACGCCGACGGACGCGCAAGATGCCATGGTCTGTAATTTTAACTAGAAATGTAATTATTTTAAATGCTGTAATTATAAGTGGAACTGAATTTAAGATAGAAACGCTGACATAGTGGGACAATAATATACTTCAAAGTTCAACTTACCAATGTTCGCAGGTGGCCGCAAGTCCGTCCGTCCGCTCTGTCAGGTGTCGTTGTTGCTTAAAAATAACCAAAGCTAGAAACAGTTAGTGGTGAGTTATTCAATATATTCAAGCAGACGACATGTTTAAACCCCCAATGGTACCAGCGACTCAAGTTAGACGGGCTATTTAATACACAAATACACAAATACTCTCATTTAAATTTGGAAAACAAACCCTATGCTGTCGAAAATACTGTTTGTGCACAAAACTGGCCTAACGAAACAGTCCAACACCACATGCAGTTTGAATGGTATCTGCGACCGGCGTTAGAACAGTTTATGCTGTCATATAAATTTGGAAAACTACTGTCTGTGCACAAAACTGGCCTAACGAACGAATCCAATACCACATGTCGTTCGAATGGTATCTGTGAACCGCGTTAGAACAGTTTATGCTGCAATAAAGATATCAGCCTGGCCTGGTACCATAACGGGGTTAAAAACAATAGAACGCACGCGCAAGTAAGCAAGGAAGGACTAACGGACGCCGACGGACGCGCAAAACAGTTAGTGGTGAGTTATTCAATATATTCAAGCAGACGACATGTTTAAACCCCAATGGTACCAGCGACTCAAGTTAGACGGGCTATTTAATACACAAATACTCAAATACTCTCATTTAAATTTGGAAAACAAACCCTATGCTGTCGAAAATACTGTTTGTGCACAAAACTGGCCTAACGAAACAGTCCAACACCACATGCAGTTTGAATGGTATCTGCGACCGGCGTTAGAACAGTTTATGCTGTCATATAAATTTGGAAAACTACTGTCTGTGCACAAAACTGGCCTAACGAACGAATCCAATACCACATGTCGTTCGAATGGTATCTGTGAACCGCGTTAGAACAGTTTATGCTGCAATAAAGATATCAGCCTGGCCTGGTACCATAACGGGGTTAAAAACAATAGAACGCACGCGCAAGTAAGCAAGGAAGGACTAACGGACGCCGACGGACGCGCAAAACAGTTAGTGGTGAGTTATTCAATATATTCAAGCAGACGACATGTTTAAACCCCAATGGTACCAGCGACTCAAGTTAGACGGGCTATTTAATACACAAATACACAAATACTCTCATTTAAATTTGGAAAACAAACCCTATGCTGTCGAAAATACTGTTTGTGCACAAAACTGGCCTAACGAAACAGTCCAACACCACATGCAGTTTGAATGGTATCTGCGACCGGCGTTAGAACAGTTTATGCTGTCATATAAATTTGGAAAACTACTGTCTGTGCACAAAACTGGCCTAACGAACGAATCCAATACCACATGTCGTTCGAATGGTATCTGTGAACCGCGTTAGAACAGTTTATGCTGCAATAAAGATATCAGCCTGGCCTGGTACCATAACGGGGTTAAAAACAATAGAACGCACGCGCAAGTAAGCAAGGAAGGACTAACGGACGCCGACGGACGCGCAAAACAGTTAGTGGTGAGTTATTCAATATATTCAAGCAGACGACATGTTTAAACCCCAATGGTACCAGCGACTCAAGTTAGACGGGCTATTTAATACACAAATACACAAATACTCTCATTTAAATTTGGAAAACAAACCCTATGCTGTCGAAAATACTGTTTGTGCACAAAACTGGCCTAACGAAACAGTCCAACACCACATGCAGTTTGAATGGTATCTGCGACCGGCGTTAGAACAGTTTATGCTGTCATATAAATTTGGAAAACTACTGTCTGTGCACAAAACTGGCCTAACGAACGAATCCAATACCACATGTCGTTCGAATGGTATCTGTGAACCGCGTTAGAACAGTTTATGCTGCAATAAAGATATCAGCCTGGCCTGGTACCATAACGGGGTTAAAAACAATAGAACGCACGCGCAAGTAAGCAATGAAGGACTAACGGACGCCGACGGACGCGCAAGATGCCATGGTCTGTAATTTTAACTAGAAATGTAATTATTTTAAATGCTGTAATTATAAGTGGAACTGAATTTAAGATAGAAACGCTGACATAGTGGGACAATAATATACTTCAAAGTTCAACTTACCAATGTTCGCAGGTGGCCGCAAGTCCGTCCGTCCGCTCTGTCAGGTGTCGTTGTTGCTTAAAAATAACCAAAGCTAGAAACAGTTAGTGGTGAGTTATTCAATATATTCAAGCAGACGACATGTTTAAACCCCCAATGGTACCAGCGACTCAAGTAAGACGGGCTATTTAATACACAAATACACAAATACTCTCATTTAAATTTGGAAAACAAACCCTATGCTGTCGAAAATACTGTTTGTGCACAAAACTGGCCTAACGAAACAGTCCAACACCACATGCAGTTTGAATGGTATCTGCGACCGGCGTTAGAACAGTTTATGCTGTCATATAAATTTGGAAAACTACTGTCTGTGCACAAAACTGGCCTAACGAACGAATCCAATACCACATGTCGTTCGAATGGTATCTGTGAACCGCGTTAGAACAGTTTATGCTGCAATAAAGATATCAGCCTGGCCTGGTACCATAACGGGGTTAAAAACAATAGAACGCACGCGCAAGTAAGCAAGGAAGGACTAACGGACGCCGACGGACGCGCAAAACAGTTAGTGGTGAGTTATTCAATATATTCAAGCAGACGACATGTTTAAACCCCAATGGTACCAGCGACTCAAGTTAGACGGGCTATTTAATACACAAATACACAAATACTCTCATTTAAATTTGGAAAACAAACCCTATGCTGTCGAAAATACTGTTTGTGCACAAAACTGGCCTAACGAAACAGTCCAACACCACATGCAGTTTGAATGGTATCTGCGACCGGCGTTAGAACAGTTTATGCTGTCATATAAATTTGGAAAACTACTGTCTGTGCACAAAACTGGCCTAACGAACGAATCCAATACCACATGTCGTTCGAATGGTATCTGTGAACCGCGTTAGAACAGTTTATGCTGCAATAAAGATATCAGCCTGGCCTGGTACCATAACGGGGTTAAAAACAATAGAACGCACGCGCAAGTAAGCAAGGAAGGACTAACGGACGCCGACGGACGCGCAAAACAGTTAGTGGTGAGTTATTCAATATATTCAAGCAGACGACATGTTTAAACCCCAATGGTACCAGCGACTCAAGTTAGACGGGCTATTTAATACACAAATACACAAATACTCTCATTTAAATTTGGAAAACAAACCCTATGCTGTCGAAAATACTGTTTGTGCACAAAACTGGCCTAACGAAACAGTCCAACACCACATGCAGTTTGAATGGTATCTGCGACCGGCGTTAGAACAGTTTATGCTGTCATATAAATTTGGAAAACTACTGTCTGTGCACAAAACTGGCCTAACGAACGAATCCAATACCACATGTCGTTCGAATGGTATCTGTGAACCGCGTTAGAACAGTTTATGCTGCAATAAAGATATCAGCCTGGCCTGGTACCATAACGGGGTTAAAAACAATAGAACGCACGCGCAAGTAAGCAAGGAAGGACTAACGGACGCCGACGGACGCGCAAGATGCCATGGTCTGTAATTTTAACTAGAAATGTAATTATTTTAAATGCTGTAATTATAAGTGGAACTGAATTTAAGATAGAAACGCTGACATAGTGGGACAATAATATACTTCAAAGTTCAACTTACCAATGTTCGCAGGTGGCCGCAAGTCCGTCCGTCCGCTCTGTCAGGTGTCGTTGTTGCTTAAAAATAACCAAAGCTAGAAACAGTTAGTGGTGAGTTATTCAATATATTCAAGCAGACGACATGTTTAAACCCCCAATGGTACCAGCGACTCAAGTTAGACGGGCTATTTAATACACAAATACACAAATACTCTCATTTAAATTTGGAAAACAAACCCTATGCTGTCGAAAATACTGTTTGTGCACAAAACTGGCCTAACGAAACAGTCCAACACCACATGCAGTTTGAATGGTATCTGCGACCGGCGTTAGAACAGTTTATGCTGTCATATAAATTTGGAAAACTACTGTCTGTGCACAAAACTGGCCTAACGAACGAATCCAATACCACATGTCGTTCGAATGGTATCTGTGAACCGCGTTAGAACAGTTTATGCTGCAATAAAGATATCAGCCTGGCCTGGTACCATAACGGGGTTAAAAACAATAGAACGCACGCGCAAGTAAGCAAGGAAGGACTAACGGACGCCGACGGACGCGCAAAACAGTTAGTGGTGAGTTATTCAATATATTCAAGCAGACGACATGTTTAAACCCCAATGGTACCAGCGACTCAAGTTAGACGGGCTATTTAATACACAAATACACAAATACTCTCATTTAAATTTGGAAAACAAACCCTATGCTGTCGAAAATACTGTTTGTGCACAAAACTGGCCTAACGAAACAGTCCAACACCACATGCAGTTTGAATGGTATCTGCGACCGGCGTTAGAACAGTTTATGCTGTCATATAAATTTGGAAAACTACTGTCTGTGCACAAAACTGGCCTAACGAACGAATCCAATACCACATGTCGTTCGAATGGTATCTGTGAACCGCGTTAGAACAGTTTATGCTGCAATAAAGATATCAGCCTGGCCTGGTACCATAACGGGGTTAAAAACAATAGAACGCACGCGCAAGTAAGCAAGGAAGGACTAACGGACGCCGACGGACGCGCAAAACAGTTAGTGGTGAGTTATTCAATATATTCAAGCAGACGACATGTTTAAACCCCAATGGTACCAGCGACTCAAGTTAGACGGGCTATTTAATACACAAATACACAAATACTCTCATTTAAATTTGGAAAACAAACCCTATGCTGTCGAAAATACTGTTTGTGCACAAAACTGGCCTAACGAAACAGTCCAACACCACATGCAGTTTGAATGGTATCTGCGACCGGCGTTAGAACAGTTTATGCTGTCATATAAATTTGGAAAACTACTGTCTGTGCACAAAACTGGCCTAACGAACGAATCCAATACAACATGTCGTTCGAATGGTATCTGTGAACCGCGTTAGAACAGTTTATGCTGCAATAAAGATATCAGCCTGGCCTGGTACCATAACGGGGTTAAAAACAATAGAACGCACGCGCAAGTAAGCAAGGAAGGACTAACGGACGCCGACGGACGCGCAAAACAGTTAGTGGTGAGTTATTCAATATATTCAAGCAGACGACATGTTTAAACCCCAATGGTACCAGCGACTCAAGTTAGACGGGCTATTTAATACACAAATACACAAATACTCTCATTTAAATTTGGAAAACAAACCCTATGCTGTCGAAAATACTGTTTGTGCACAAAACTGGCCTAACGAAACAGTCCAACACCACATGCAGTTTGAATGGTATCTGCGACCGGCGTTAGAACAGTTTATGCTGTCATATAAATTTGGAAAACTACTGTCTGTGCACAAAACTGGCCTAACGAACGAATCCAATACCACATGTCGTTCGAATGGTATCTGTGAACCGCGTTAGAACAGTTTATGCTGCAATAAAGATATCAGCCTGGCCTGGTACCATAACGGGGTTAAAAACAATAGAACGCACGCGCAAGTAAGCAAGGAAGGACTAACGGACGCCGACGGACGCGCAAAACAGTTAGTGGTGAGTTATTCAATATATTCAAGCAGACGACATGTTTAAACCCCAATGGTACCAGCGACTCAAGTTAGACGGGCTATTTAATACACAAATACACAAATACTCTCATTTAAATTTGGAAAACAAACCCTATGCTGTCGAAAATACTGTTTGTGCACAAAACTGGCCTAACGAAACAGTCCAACACCACATGCAGTTTGAATGGTATCTGCGACCGGCGTTAGAACAGTTTATGCTGTCATATAAATTTGGAAAACTACTGTCTGTGCACAAAACTGGCCTAACGAACGAATCCAATACCACATGTCGTTCGAATGGTATCTGTGAACCGCGTTAGAACAGTTTATGCTGCAATAAAGATATCAGCCTGGCCTGGTACCATAACGGGGTTAAAAACAATAGAACGCACGCGCAAGTAAGCAAGGAAGGACTAACGGACGCCGACGGACGCGCAAGATGCCATGGTCTGTAATTTTAACTAGAAATGTAATTATTTTAAATGCTGTAATTATAAGTGGAACTGAATTTAAGATAGAAACGCTGACATAGTGGGACAATAATATACTTCAAAGTTCAACTTACCAATGTTCGCAGGTGGCCGCAAGTCCGTCCGTCCGCTCTGTCAGGTGTCGTTGTTGCTTAAAAATAACCAAAGCTAGAAACAGTTAGTGGTGAGTTATTCAATATATTCAAGCAGACGACATGTTTAAACCCCCAATGGTACCAGCGACTCAAGTTAGACGGGCTATTTAATACACAAATACACAAATACTCTCATTTAAATTTGGAAAACAAACCCTATGCTGTCGAAAATACTGTTTGTGCACAAAACTGGCCTAACGAAACAGTCCAACACCACATGCAGTTTGAATGGTATCTGCGACCGGCGTTAGAACAGTTTATGCTGTCATATAAATTTGGAAAACTACTGTCTGTGCACAAAACTGGCCTAACGAACGAATCCAATACCACATGTCGTTCGAATGGTATCTGTGAACCGCGTTAGAACAGTTTATGCTGCAATAAAGATATCAGCCTGGCCTGGTACCATAACGGGGTTAAAAACAATAGAACGCACGCGCAAGTAAGCAAGGAAGGACTAACGGACGCCGACGGACGCGCAAAACAGTTAGTGGTGAGTTATTCAATATATTCAAGCAGACGACATGTTTAAACCCCCAATGGTACCAGCGACTCAAGTTAGACGGGCTATTTAATACACAAATACACAAATACTCTCATTTAAATTTGGAAAACAAACCCTATGCTGTCGAAAATACTGTTTGTGCACAAAACTGGCCTAACGAAACAGTCCAACACCACATGCAGTTTGAATGGTATCTGCGACCGGCGTTAGAACAGTTTATGCTGTCATATAAATTTGGAAAACTACTGTCTGTGCACAAAACTGGCCTAACGAACGAATCCAATACCACATGTCGTTCGAATGGTATCTGTGAACCGCGTTAGAACAGTTTATGCTGCAATAAAGATACCAGCCTGGCCTGGTACCATAACGGGGTTAAAAACAATAGAACGCACGCGCAAGTAAGCAAGGAAGGACTAACGGACGCCGACGGACGCGCAAAACAGTTAGTGGTGAGTTATTCAATATATTCAAGCAGACGACATGTTTAAACCCCAATGGTACCAGCGACTCAAGTTAGACGGGCTATTTAATACACAAATACACAAATACTCTCATTTAAATTTGGAAAACAAACCCTATGCTGTCGAAAATACTGTTTGTGCACAAAACTGGCCTAACGAAACAGTCCAACACCACATGCAGTTTGAATGGTATCTGCGACCGGCGTTAGAACAGTTTATGCTGTCATATAAATTTGGAAAACTACTGTCTGTGCACAAAACTGGCCTAACGAACGAATCCAATACCACATGTCGTTCGAATGGTATCTGTGAACCGCGTTAGAACAGTTTATGCTGCAATAAAGATATCAGCCTGGCCTGGTACCATAACGGGGTTAAAAACAATAGAACGCACGCGCAAGTAAGCAAGGAAGGACTAACGGACGCCGACGGACGCGCAAGATGCCATGGTCTGTAATTTTAACTAGAAATGTAATTATTTTAAATGCTGTAATTATAAGTGGAACTGAATTTAAGATAGAAACGCTGACATAGTGGGACAATAATATACTTCAAAGTTCAACTTACCAATGTTCGCAGGTGGCCGCAAGTCCGTCCGTCCGCTCTGTCAGGTGTCGTTGTTGCTTAAAAATAACCAAAGCTAGAAACAGTTAGTGGTGAGTTATTCAATATTATTCAATATATTCAAGCAGACGACATGTTTAAACCCCCAATGGTACCAGCGACTCAAGTTAGACGGGCTATTTAATACACAAATACACAAATACTCTCATTTAAATTTGGAAAACAAACCCTATGCTGTCGAAAATACTGTTTGTGCACAAAACTGGCCTAACGAAACAGTCCAACACCACATGCAGTTTGAATGGTATCTGCGACCGGCGTTAGAACAGTTTATGCTGTCATATAAATTTGGAAAACTACTGTCTGTGCACAAAACTGGCCTAACGAACGAATCCAATACCACATGTCGTTCGAATGGTATCTGTGAACCGCGTTAGAACAGTTTATGCTGCAATAAAGATATCAGCCTGGCCTGGTACCATAACGGGGTTAAAAACAATAGAACGCACGCGCAAGTAAGCAAGGAAGGACTAACGGACGCCGACGGACGCGCAAAACAGTTAGTGGTGAGTTATTCAATATATTCAAGCAGACGACATGTTTAAACCCCAATGGTACCAGCGACTCAAGTTAGACGGGCTATTTAATACACAAATACACAAATACTCTCATTTAAATTTGGAAAACAAACCCTATGCTGTCGAAAATACTGTTTGTGCACAAAACTGGCCTAACGAAACAGTCCAACACCACATGCAGTTTGAATGGTATCTGCGACCGGCGTTAGAACAGTTTATGCTGTCATATAAATTTGGAAAACTACTGTCTGTGCACAAAACTGGCCTAACGAACGAATCCAATACCACATGTCGTTCGAATGGTATCTGTGAACCGCGTTAGAACAGTTTATGCTGCAATAAAGATATCAGCCTGGCCTGGTACCATAACGGGGTTAAAAACAATAGAACGCACGCGCAAGTAAGCAAGGAAGGACTAACGGACGCCGACGGACGCGCAAAACAGTTAGTGGTGAGTTATTCAATATATTCAAGCAGACGACATGTTTAAACCCCAATGGTACCAGCGACTCAAGTTAGACGGGCTATTTAATACACAAATACACAAATACTCTCATTTAAATTTGGAAAACAAACCCTATGCTGTCGAAAATACTGTTTGTGCACAAAACTGGCCTAACGAAACAGTCCAACACCACATGCAGTTTGAATGGTATCTGCGACCGGCGTTAGAACAGTTTATGCTGTCATATAAATTTGGAAAACTACTGTCTGTGCACAAAACTGGCCTAACGAACGAATCCAATACCACATGTCGTTCGAATGGTATCTGTGAACCGCGTTAGAACAGTTTATGCTGCAATAAAGATATCAGCCTGGCCTGGTACCATAACGGGGTTAAAAACAATAGAACGCACGCGCAAGTAAGCAAGGAAGGACTAACGGACGCCGACGGACGCGCAAGATGCCATGGTCTGTAATTTTAACTAGAAATGTAATTATTTTAAATGCTGTAATTATAAGTGGAACTGAATTTAAGATAGAAACGCTGACATAGTGGGACAATAATATACTTCAAAGTTCAACTTACCAATGTTCGCAGGTGGCCGCAAGTCCGTCCGTCCGCTCTGTCAGGTGTCGTTGTTGCTTAAAAATAACCAAAGCTAGAAACAGTTAGTGGTGAGTTATTCAATATATTCAAGCAGACGACATGTTTAAACCCCCAATGGTACCAGCGACTCAAGTTAGACGGGCTATTTAATACACAAATACACAAATACTCTCATTTAAATTTGGAAAACAAACCCTATGCTGTCGAAAATACTGTTTGTGCACAAAACTGGCCTAACGAAACAGTCCAACACCACATGCAGTTTGAATGGTATCTGCGACCGGCGTTAGAACAGTTTATGCTGTCATATAAATTTGGAAAACTACTGTCTGTGCACAAAACTGGCCTAACGAACGAATCCAATACCACATGTCGTTCGAATGGTATCTGTGAACCGCGTTAGAACAGTTTATGCTGCAATAAAGATATCAGCCTGGCCTGGTACCATAACGGGGTTAAAAACAATAGAACGCACGCGCAAGTAAGCAAGGAAGGACTAACGGACGCCGACGGACGCGCAAAACAGTTAGTGGTGAGTTATTCAATATATTCAAGCAGACGACATGTTTAAACCCCAATGGTACCAGCGACTCAAGTAAGACGGGCTATTTAATACACAAATACACAAATACTCTCATTTAAATTTGGAAAACAAACCCTATGCTGTCGAAAATACTGTTTGTGCACAAAACTGGCCTAACGAAACAGTCCAACACCACATGCAGTTTGAATGGTATCTGCGACCGGCGTTAGAACAGTTTATGCTGTCATATAAATTTGGAAAACTACTGTCTGTGCACAAAACTGGCCTAACGAACGAATCCAATACCACATGTCGTTCGAATGGTATCTGTGAACCGCGTTAGAACAGTTTATGCTGCAATAAAGATATCAGCCTGGCCTGGTACCATAACGGGGTTAAAAACAATAGAACGCACGCGCAAGTAAGCAAGGAAGGACTAACGGACGCCGACGGACGCGCAAAACAGTTAGTGGTGAGTTATTCAATATATTCAAGCAGACGACATGTTTAAACCCCAATGGTACCAGCGACTCAAGTTAGACGGGCTATTTAATACACAAATACACAAATACTCTCATTTAAATTTGGAAAACAAACCCTATGCTGTCGAAAATACTGTTTGTGCACAAAACTGGCCTAACGAAACAGTCCAACACCACATGCAGTTTGAATGGTATCTGCGACCGGCGTTAGAACAGTTTATGCTGTCATATAAATTTGGAAAACTACTGTCTGTGCACAAAACTGGCCTAACGAACGAATCCAATACCACATGTCGTTCGAATGGTATCTGTGAACCGCGTTAGAACAGTTTATGCTGCAATAAAGATATCAGCCTGGCCTGGTACCATAACGGGGTTAAAAACAATAGAACGCACGCGCAAGTAAGCAAGGAAGGACTAACGGACGCCGACGGACGCGCAAAACAGTTAGTGGTGAGTTATTCAATATATTCAAGCAGACGACATGTTTAAACCCCAATGGTACCAGCGACTCAAGTTAGACGGGCTATTTAATACACAAATACACAAATACTCTCATTTAAATTTGGAAAACAAACCCTATGCTGTCGAAAATACTGTTTGTGCACAAAACTGGCCTAACGAAACAGTCCAACACCACATGCAGTTTGAATGGTATCTGCGACCGGCGTTAGAACAGTTTATGCTGTCATATAAATTTGGAAAACTACTGTCTGTGCACAAAACTGGCCTAACGAACGAATCCAATACCACATGTCGTTCGAATGGTATCTGTGAACCGCGTTAGAACAGTTTATGCTGCAATAAAGATATCAGCCTGGCCTGGTACCATAACGGGGTTAAAAACAATAGAACGCACGCGCAAGTAAGCAAGGAAGGACTAACGGACGCCGACGGACGCGCAAAACAGTTAGTGGTGAGTTATTCAATATATTCAAGCAGACGACATGTTTAAACCCCAATGGTACCAGCGACTCAAGTTAGACGGGCTATTTAATACACAAATACACAAATACTCTCATTTAAATTTGGAAAACAAACCCTATGCTGTCGAAAATACTGTTTGTGCACAAAACTGGCCTAACGAAACAGTCCAACACCACATGCAGTTTGAATGGTATCTGCGACCGGCGTTAGAACAGTTTATGCTGTCATATAAATTTGGAAAACTACTGTCTGTGCACAAAACTGGCCTAACGAACGAATCCAATACCACATGTCGTTCGAATGGTATCTGTGAACCGCGTTAGAACAGTTTATGCTGCAATAAAGATATCAGCCTGGCCTGGTACCATAACGGGGTTAAAAACAATAGAACGCACGCGCAAGTAAGCAAGGAAGGACTAACGGACGCCGACGGACGCGCAAAACAGTTAGTGGTGAGTTATTCAATATATTCAAGCAGACGACATGTTTAAACCCCAATGGTACCAGCGACTCAAGTTAGACGGGCTATTTAATACACAAATACACAAATACTCTCATTTAAATTTGGAAAACAAACCCTATGCTGTCGAAAATACTGTTTGTGCACAAAACTGGCCTAACGAAACAGTCCAACACCACATGCAGTTTGAATGGTATCTGCGACCGGCGTTAGAACAGTTTATGCTGTCATATAAATTTGGAAAACTACTGTCTGTGCACAAAACTGGCCTAACGAACGAATCCAATACCACATGTCGTTCGAATGGTATCTGTGAACCGCGTTAGAACAGTTTATGCTGCAATAAAGATATCAGCCTGGCCTGGTACCATAACGGGGTTAAAAACAATAGAACGCACGCGCAAGTAAGCAAGGAAGGACTAACGGACGCCGACGGACGCGCAAAACAGTTAGTGGTGAGTTATTCAATATATTCAAGCAGACGACATGTTTAAACCCCAATGGTACCAGCGACTCAAGTTAGACGGGCTATTTAATACACAAATACACAAATACTCTCATTTAAATTTGGAAAACAAACCCTATGCTGTCGAAAATACTGTTTGTGCACAAAACTGGCCTAACGAAACAGTCCAACACCACATGCAGTTTGAATGGTATCTGCGACCGGCGTTAGAACAGTTTATGCTGTCATATAAATTTGGAAAACTACTGTCTGTGCACAAAACTGGCCTAACGAACGAATCCAATACCACATGTCGTTCGAATGGTATCTGTGAACCGCGTTAGAACAGTTTATGCTGCAATAAAGATATCAGCCTGGCCTGGTACCATAACGGGGTTAAAAACAATAGAACGCACGCGCAAGTAAGCAAGGAAGGACTAACGGACGCCGACGGACGCGCAAAACAGTTAGTGGTGAGTTATTCAATATATTCAAGCAGACGACATGTTTAAACCCCAATGGTACCAGCGACTCAAGTTAGACGGGCTATTTAATACACAAATACACAAATACTCTCATTTAAATTTGGAAAACAAACCCTATGCTGTCGAAAATACTGTTTGTGCACAAAACTGGCCTAACGAAACAGTCCAACACCACATGCAGTTTGAATGGTATCTGCGACCGGCGTTAGAACAGTTTATGCTGTCATATAAATTTGGAAAACTACTGTCTGTGCACAAAACTGGCCTAACGAACGAATCCAATACCACATGTCGTTCGAATGGTATCTGTGAACCGCGTTAGAACAGTTTATGCTGCAATAAAGATATCAGCCTGGCCTGGTACCATAAAGGGGTTAAAAACAATAGAACGCACGCGCAAGTAAGCAAGGAAGGACTAACGGACGCCGACGGACGCGCAAAACAGTTAGTGGTGAGTTATTCAATATATTCAAGCAGACGACATGTTTAAACCCCAATGGTACCAGCGACTCAAGTTAGACGGGCTATTTAATACACAAATACACAAATACTCTCATTTAAATTTGGAAAACAAACCCTATGCTGTCGAAAATACTGTTTGTGCACAAAACTGGCCTAACGAAACAGTCCAACACCACATGCAGTTTGAATGGTATCTGCGACCGGCGTTAGAACAGTTTATGCTGTCATATAAATTTGGAAAACTACTGTCTGTGCACAAAACTGGCCTAACGAACGAATCCAATACCACATGTCGTTCGAATGGTATCTGTGAACCGCGTTAGAACAGTTTATGCTGCAATAAAGATATCAGCCTGGCCTGGTACCATAACGGGGTTAAAAACAATAGAACGCACGCGCAAGTAAGCAAGGAAGGACTAACGGACGCCGACGGACGCGCAAAACAGTTAGTGGTGAGTTATTCAATATATTCAAGCAGACGACATGTTTAAACCCCAATGGTACCAGCGACTCAAGTTAGACGGGCTATTTAATACACAAATACACAAATACTCTCATTTAAATTTGGAAAACAAACCCTATGCTGTCGAAAATACTGTTTGTGCACAAAACTGGCCTAACGAAACAGTCCAACACCACATGCAGTTTGAATGGTATCTGCGACCGGCGTTAGAACAGTTTATGCTGTCATATAAATTTGGAAAACTACTGTCTGTGCACAAAACTGGCCTAACGAACGAATCCAATACCACATGTCGTTCGAATGGTATCTGTGAACCGCGTTAGAACAGTTTATGCTGCAATAAAGATATCAGCCTGGCCTGGTACCATAACGGGGTTAAAAACAATAGAACGCACGCGCAAGTAAGCAAGGAAGGACTAACGGACGCCGACGGACGCGCAAAACAGTTAGTGGTGAGTTATTCAATATATTCAAGCAGACGACATGTTTAAACCCCAATGGTACCAGCGACTCAAGTTAGACGGGCTATTTAATACACAAATACACAAATACTCTCATTTAAATTTGGAAAACAAACCCTATGCTGTCGAAAATACTGTTTGTGCACAAAACTGGCCTAACGAAACAGTCCAACACCACATGCAGTTTGAATGGTATCTGCGACCGGCGTTAGAACAGTTTATGCTGTCATATAAATTTGGAAAACTACTGTCTGTGCACAAAACTGGCCTAACGAACGAATCCAATACCACATGTCGTTCGAATGGTATCTGTGAACCGCGTTAGAACAGTTTATGCTGCAATAAAGATATCAGCCTGGCCTGGTACCATAACGGGGTTAAAAACAATAGAACGCACGCGCAAGTAAGCAAGGAAGGACTAACGGACGCCGACGGACGCGCAAGATGCCATGGTCTGTAATTTTAACTAGAAATGTAATTATTTTAAATGCTGTAATTATAAGTGGAACTGAATTTAAGATAGAAACGCTGACATAGTGGGACAATAATATACTTCAAAGTTCAACTTACCAATGTTCGCAGGTGGCCGCAAGTCCGTCCGTCCGCTCTGTCAGGTGTCGTTGTTGCTTAAAAATAACCAAAGCTAGAAACAGTTAGTGGTGAGTTATTCAATATATTCAAGCAGACGACATGTTTAAACCCCCAATGGTACCAGCGACTCAAGTTAGACGGGCTATTTAATACACAAATACACAAATACTCTCATTTAAATTTGGAAAACAAACCCTATGCTGTCGAAAATACTGTTTGTGCACAAAACTGGCCTAACGAAACAGTCCAACACCACATGCAGTTTGAATGGTATCTGCGACCGGCGTTAGAACAGTTTATGCTGTCATATAAATTTGGAAAACTACTGTCTGTGCACAAAACTGGCCTAACGAACGAATCCAATACCACATGTCGTTCGAATGGTATCTGTGAACCGCGTTAGAACAGTTTATGCTGCAATAAAGATATCAGCCTGGCCTGGTACCATAACGGGGTTAAAAACAATAGAACGCACGCGCAAGTAAGCAAGGAAGGACTAACGGACGCCGACGGACGCGCAAAACAGTTAGTGGTGAGTTATTCAATATATTCAAGCAGACGACATGTTTAAACCCCAATGGTACCAGCGACTCAAGTTAGACGGGCTATTTAATACACAAATACACAAATACTCTCATTTAAATTTGGAAAACAAACCCTATGCTGTCGAAAATACTGTTTGTGCACAAAACTGGCCTAACGAAACAGTCCAACACCACATGCAGTTTGAATGGTATCTGCGACCGGCGTTAGAACAGTTTATGCTGTCATATAAATTTGGAAAACTACTGTCTGTGCACAAAACTGGCCTAACGAACGAATCCAATACCACATGTCGTTCGAATGGTATCTGTGAACCGCGTTAGAACAGTTTATGCTGCAATAAAGATATCAGCCTGGCCTGGTACCATAACGGGGTTAAAAACAATAGAACGCACGCGCAAGTAAGCAAGGAAGGACTAACGGACGCCGACGGACGCGCAAAACAGTTAGTGGTGAGTTATTCAATATATTCAAGCAGACGACATGTTTAAACCCCAATGGTACCAGCGACTCAAGTTAGACGGGCTATTTAATACACAAATACACAAATACTCTCATTTAAATTTGGAAAACAAACCCTATGCTGTCGAAAATACTGTTTGTGCACAAAACTGGCCTAACGAAACAGTCCAACACCACATGCAGTTTGAATGGTATCTGCGACCGGCGTTAGAACAGTTTATGCTGTCATATAAATTTGGAAAACTACTGTCTGTGCACAAAACTGGCCTAACGAACGAATCCAATACCACATGTCGTTCGAATGGTATCTGTGAACCGCGTTAGAACAGTTTATGCTGCAATAAAGATATCAGCCTGGCCTGGTACCATAACGGGGTTAAAAACAATAGAACGCACGCGCAAGTAAGCAAGGAAGGACTAACGGACGCCGACGGACGCGCAAAACAGTTAGTGGTGAGTTATTCAATATATTCAAGCAGACGACATGTTTAAACCCCAATGGTACCAGCGACTCAAGTTAGACGGGCTATTTAATACACAAATACACAAATACTCTCATTTAAATTTGGAAAACAAACCCTATGCTGTCGAAAATACTGTTTGTGCACAAAACTGGCCTAACGAAACAGTCCAACACCACAAGCAGTTTGAATGGTATCTGCGACCGGCGTTAGAACAGTTTATGCTGTCATATAAATTTGGAAAACTACTGTCTGTGCACAAAACTGGCCTAACGAACGAATCCAATACCACATGTCGTTCGAATGGTATCTGTGAACCGCGTTAGAACAGTTTATGCTGCAATAAAGATATCAGCCTGGCCTGGTACCATAACGGGGTTAAAAACAATAGAACGCACGCGCAAGTAAGCAAGGAAGGACTAACGGACGCCGACGGACGCGCAAAACAGTTAGTGGTGAGTTATTCAATATATTCAAGCAGACGACATGTTTAAACCCCAATGGTACCAGCGACTCAAGTTAGACGGGCTATTTAATACACAAATACACAAATACTCTCATTTAAATTTGGAAAACAAACCCTATGCTGTCGAAAATACTGTTTGTGCACAAAACTGGCCTAACGAAACAGTCCAACACCACATGCAGTTTGAATGGTATCTGCGACCGGCGTTAGAACAGTTTATGCTGTCATATAAATTTGGAAAACTACTGTCTGTGCACAAAACTGGCCTAACGAACGAATCCAATACCACATGTCGTTCGAATGGTATCTGTGAACCGCGTTAGAACAGTTTATGCTGCAATAAAGATATCAGCCTGGCCTGGTACCATAACGGGGTTAAAAACAATAGAACGCACGCGCAAGTAAGCAAGGAAGGACTAACGGACGCCGACGGACGCGCAAGATGCCATGGTCTGTAATTTTAACTAGAAATGTAATTATTTTAAATGCTGTAATTATAAGTGGAACTGAATTTAAGATAGAAACGCTGACATAGTGGGACAATAATATACTTCAAAGTTCAACTTACCAATGTTCGCAGGTGGCCGCAAGTCCGTCCGTCCGCTCTGTCAGGTGTCGTTGTTGCTTAAAAATAACCAAAGCTAGAAACAGTTAGTGGTGAGTTATTCAATATATTCAAGCAGACGACAGGTTTAAACCCCCAATGGTACCAGCGACTCAAGTTAGACGGGCTATTTAATACACAAATACACAAATACTCTCATTTAAATTTGGAAAACAAACCCTATGCTGTCGAAAATACTGTTTGTGCACAAAACTGGCCTAACGAAACAGTCCAACACCACATGCAGTTTGAATGGTATCTGCGACCGGCGTTAGAACAGTTTATGCTGTCATATAAATTTGGAAAACTACTGTCTGTGCACAAAACTGGCCTAACGAACGAATCCAATACCACATGTCGTTCGAATGGTATCTGTGAACCGCGTTAGAACAGTTTATGCTGCAATAAAGATATCAGCCTGGCCTGGTACCATAACGGGGTTAAAAACAATAGAACGCACGCGCAAGTAAGCAAGGAAGGACTAACGGACGCCGACGGACGCGCAAAACAGTTAGTGGTGAGTTATTCAATATATTCAAGCAGACGACATGTTTAAACCCCAATGGTACCAGCGACTCAAGTTAGACGGGCTATTTAATACACAAATACACAAATACTCTCATTTAAATTTGGAAAACAAACCCTATGCTGTCGAAAATACTGTTTGTGCACAAAACTGGCCTAACGAAACAGTCCAACACCACATGCAGTTTGAATGGTATCTGCGACCGGCGTTAGAACAGTTTATGCTGTCATATAAATTTGGAAAACTACTGTCTGTGCACAAAACTGGCCTAACGAACGAATCCAATACCACATGTCGTTCGAATGGTATCTGTGAACCGCGTTAGAACAGTTTATGCTGCAATAAAGATATCAGCCTGGCCTGGTACCATAACGGGGTTAAAAACAATAGAACGCACGCGCAAGTAAGCAAGGAAGGACTAACGGACGCCGACGGACGCGCAAAACAGTTAGTGGTGAGTTATTCAATATATTCAAGCAGACGACATGTTTAAACCCCAATGGTACCAGCGACTCAAGTTAGACGGGCTATTTAATACACAAATACACAAATACTCTCATTTAAATTTGGAAAACAAACCCTATGCTGTCGAAAATACTGTTTGTGCACAAAACTGGCCTAACGAAACAGTCCAACACCACATGCAGTTTGAATGGTATCTGCGACCGGCGTTAGAACAGTTTATGCTGTCATATAAATTTGGAAAACTACTGTCTGTGCACAAAACTGGCCTAACGAACGAATCCAAAACCACATGTCGTTCGAATGGTATCTGTGAACCGCGTTAGAACAGTTTATGCTGCAATAAAGATATCAGCCTGGCCTGGTACCATAACGGGGTTAAAAACAATAGAACGCACGCGCAAGTAAGCAAGGAAGGACTAACGGACGCCGACGGACGCGCAAAACAGTTAGTGGTGAGTTATTCAATATATTCAAGCAGACGACATGTTTAAACCCCAATGGTACCAGCGACTCAAGTTAGACGGGCTATTTAATACACAAATACACAAATACTCTCATTTAAATTTGGAAAACAAACCCTATGCTGTCGAAAATACTGTTTGTGCACAAAACTGGCCTAACGAAACAGTCCAACACCACATGCAGTTTGAATGGTATCTGCGACCGGCGTTAGAACAGTTTATGCTGTCATATAAATTTGGAAAACTACTGTCTGTGCACAAAACTGGCCTAACGAACGAATCCAATACCACATGTCGTTCGAATGGTATCTGTGAACCGCGTTAGAACAGTTTATGCTGCAATAAAGATATCAGCCTGGCCTGGTACCATAACGGGGTTAAAAACAATAGAACGCACGCGCAAGTAAGCAAGGAAGGACTAACGGACGCCGACGGACGCGCAAAACAGTTAGTGGTGAGTTATTCAATATATTCAAGCAGACGACATGTTTAAACCCCAATGGTACCAGCGACTCAAGTTAGACGGGCTATTTAATACACAAATACACAAATACTCTCATTTAAATTTGGAAAACAAACCCTATGCTGTCGAAAATACTGTTTGTGCACAAAACTGGCCTAACGAAACAGTCCAACACCACATGCAGTTTGAATGGTATCTGCGACCGGCGTTAGAACAGTTTATGCTGTCATATAAATTTGGAAAACTACTGTCTGTGCACAAAACTGGCCTAACGAACGAATCCAATACCACATGTCGTTCGAATGGTATCTGTGAACCGCGTTAGAACAGTTTATGCTGCAATAAAGATATCAGCCTGGCCTGGTACCATAACGGGGTTAAAAACAATAGAACGCACGCGCAAGTAAGCAAGGAAGGACTAACGGACGCCGACGGACGCGCAAAACAGTTAGTG
Source organism: Gari tellinella (assembly GCA_922989275.2). Lineage (NCBI taxonomy): Eukaryota > Metazoa > Mollusca > Bivalvia > Cardiida > Psammobiidae > Gari > Gari tellinella. Next base: position 56,068,680 of record OV277859.1, read on the forward strand.
GTGAGTTATTCAATATATTCAAGCAGACGACATGTTTAAACCCCAATGGTACCAGCGACTCAAGTTAGACGGGCTATTTAATACACAAATACACAAATACTCTCATTTAAATTTGGAAAACAAACCCTATGCTGTCGAAAATACTGTTTGTGCACAAAACTGGCCTAACGAAACAGTCCAACACCACATGCAGTTTGAATGGTATCTGCGACCGGCGTTAGAACAGTTTATGCTGTCATATAAATTTGGAAAACTACTGTCTGTGCACAAAACTGGCCTAACGAACGAATCCAATACCACATGTCGTTCGAATGGTATCTGTGAACCGCGTTAGAACAGTTTATGCTGCAATAAAGATATCAGCCTGGCCTGGTACCATAACGGGGTTAAAAACAATAGAACGCACGCGCAAGTAAGCAAGGAAGGACTAACGGACGCCGACGGACGCGCAAAACAGTTAGTGGTGAGTTATTCAATATATTCAAGCAGACGACATGTTTAAACCCCAATGGTACCAGCGACTCAAGTTAGACGGGCTATTTAATACACAAATACACAAATACTCTCATTTAAATTTGGAAAACAAACCCTATGCTGTCGAAAATACTGTTTGTGCACAAAACTGGCCTAACGAAACAGTCCAACACCACATGCAGTTTGAATGGTATCTGCGACCGGCGTTAGAACAGTTTATGCTGTCATATAAATTTGGAAAACTACTGTCTGTGCACAAAACTGGCCTAACGAACGAATCCAATACCACATGTCGTTCGAATGGTATCTGTGAACCGCGTTAGAACAGTTTATGCTGCAATAAAGATATCAGCCTGGCCTGGTACCATAACGGGGTTAAAAACAATAGAACGCACGCGCAAGTAAGCAAGGAAGGACTAACGGACGCCGACGGACGCGCAAAACAGTTAGTGGTGAGTTATTCAATATATTCAAGCAGACGACATGTTTAAACCCCCAATGGTACCAGCGACTCAAGTTAGACGGGCTATTTAATACACAAATACACAAATACTCTCATTTAAATTTGGAAAACAAACCCTATGCTGTCGAAAATACTGTTTGTGCACAAAACTGGCCTAACGAAACAGTCCAACACCACATGCAGTTTGAATGGTATCTGCGACCGGCGTTAGAACAGTTTATGCTGTCATATAAATTTGGAAAACTACTGTCTGTGCACAAAACTGGCCTAACGAACGAATCCAATACCACATGTCGTTCGAATGGTATCTGTGAACCGCGTTAGAACAGTTTATGCTGCAATAAAGATATCAGCCTGGCCTGGTACCATAACGGGGTTAAAAACAATAGAACGCACGCGCAAGTAAGCAAGGAAGGACTAACGGACGCCGACGGACGCGCAAAACAGTTAGTGGTGAGTTATTCAATATATTCAAGCAGACGACATGTTTAAACCCCAATGGTACCAGCGACTCAAGTTAGACGGGCTATTTAATACACAAATACACAAATACTCTCATTTAAATTTGGAAAACAAACCCTATGCTGTCGAAAATACTGTTTGTGCACAAAACTGGCCTAACGAAACAGTCCAACACCACATGCAGTTTGAATGGTATCTGCGACCGGCGTTAGAACAGTTTATGCTGTCATATAAATTTGGAAAACTACTGTCTGTGCACAAAACTGGCCTAACGAACGAATCCAATACCACATGTCGTTCGAATGGTATCTGTGAACCGCGTTAGAACAGTTTATGCTGCAATAAAGATATCAGCCTGGCCTGGTACCATAACGGGGTTAAAAACAATAGAACGCACGCGCAAGTAAGCAAGGAAGGACTAACGGACGCCGACGGACGCGCAAAACAGTTAGTGGTGAGTTATTCAATATATTCAAGCAGACGACATGTTTAAACCCCAATGGTACCAGCGACTCAAGTTAGACGGGCTATTTAATACACAAATACACAAATACTCTCATTTAAATTTGGAAAACAAACCCTATGCTGTCGAAAATACTGTTTGTGCACAAAACTGGCCTAACGAAACAGTCCAACACCACATGCAGTTTGAATGGTATCTGCGACCGGCGTTAGAACAGTTTATGCTGTCATATAAATTTGGAAAACTACTGTCTGTGCACAAAACTGGCCTAACGAACGAATCCAATACCACATGTCGTTCGAATGGTATCTGTGAACCGCGTTAGAACAGTTTATGCTGCAATAAAGATATCAGCCTGGCCTGGTACCATAACGGGGTTAAAAACAATAGAACGCACGCGCAAGTAAGCAAGGAAGGACTAACGGACGCCGACGGACGCGCAAAACAGTTAGTGGTGAGTTATTCAATATATTCAAGCAGACGACATGTTTAAACCCCAATGGTACCAGCGACTCAAGTTAGACGGGCTATTTAATACACAAATACACAAATACTCTCATTTAAATTTGGAAAACAAACCCTATGCTGTCGAAAATACTGTTTGTGCACAAAACTGGCCTAACGAAACAGTCCAACACCACATGCAGTTTGAATGGTATCTGCGACCGGCGTTAGAACAGTTTATGCTGTCATATAAATTTGGAAAACTACTGTCTGTGCACAAAACTGGCCTAACGAACGAATCCAATACCACATGTCGTTCGAATGGTATCTGTGAACCGCGTTAGAACAGTTTATGCTGCAATAAAGATATCAGCCTGGCCTGGTACCATAACGGGGTTAAAAACAATAGAACGCACGCGCAAGTAAGCAAGGAAGGACTAACGGACGCCGACGGACGCGCAAAACAGTTAGTGGTGAGTTATTCAATATATTCAAGCAGACGACATGTTTAAACCCCAATGGTACCAGCGACTCAAGTTAGACGGGCTATTTAATACACAAATACACAAATACTCTCATTTAAATTTGGAAAACAAACCCTATGCTGTCGAAAATACTGTTTGTGCACAAAACTGGCCTAACGAAACAGTCCAACACCACATGCAGTTTGAATGGTATCTGCGACCGGCGTTAGAACAGTTTATGCTGTCATATAAATTTGGAAAACTACTGTCTGTGCACAAAACTGGCCTAACGAACGAATCCAATACCACATGTCGTTCGAATGGTATCTGTGAACCGCGTTAGAACAGTTTATGCTGCAATAAAGATATCAGCCTGGCCTGGTACCATAACGGGGTTAAAAACAATAGAACGCACGCGCAAGTAAGCAAGGAAGGACTAACGGACGCCGACGGACGCGCAAGATGCCATGGTCTGTAATTTTAACTAGAAATGTAATTATTTTAAATGCTGTAATTATAAGTGGAACTGAATTTAAGATAGAAACGCTGACATAGTGGGACAATAATATACTTCAAAGTTCAACTTACCAATGTTCGCAGGTGGCCGCAAGTCCGTCCGTCCGCTCTGTCAGGTGTCGTTGTTGCTTAAAAATAACCAAAGCTAGAAACAGTTAGTGGTGAGTTATTCAATATATTCAAGCAGACGACAGGTTTAAACCCCCAATGGTACCAGCGACTCAAGTTAGACGGGCTATTTAATACACAAATACACAAATACTCTCATTTAAATTTGGAAAACAAACCCTATGCTGTCGAAAATACTGTTTGTGCACAAAACTGGCCTAACGAAACAGTCCAACACCACATGCAGTTTGAATGGTATCTGCGACCGGCGTTAGAACAGTTTATGCTGTCATATAAATTTGGAAAACTACTGTCTGTGCACAAAACTGGCCTAACGAACGAATCCAATACCACATGTCGTTCGAATGGTATCTGTGAACCGCGTTAGAACAGTTTATGCTGCAATAAAGATATCAGCCTGGCCTGGTACCATAACGGGGTTAAAAACAATAGAACGCACGCGCAAGTAAGCAAGGAAGGACTAACGGACGCCGACGGACGCGCAAAACAGTTAGTGGTGAGTTATTCAATATATTCAAGCAGACGACATGTTTAAACCCCAATGGTACCAGCGACTCAAGTTAGACGGGCTATTTAATACACAAATACACAAATACTCTCATTTAAATTTGGAAAACAAACCCTATGCTGTCGAAAATACTGTTTGTGCACAAAACTGGCCTAACGAAACAGTCCAACACCACATGCAGTTTGAATGGTATCTGCGACCGGCGTTAGAACAGTTTATGCTGTCATATAAATTTGGAAAACTACTGTCTGTGCACAAAACTGGCCTAACGAACGAATCCAATACCACATGTCGTTCGAATGGTATCTGTGAACCGCGTTAGAACAGTTTATGCTGCAATAAAGATATCAGCCTGGCCTGGTACCATAACGGGGTTAAAAACAATAGAACGCACGCGCAAGTAAGCAAGGAAGGACTAACGGACGCCGACGGACGCGCAAAACAGTTAGTGGTGAGTTATTCAATATATTCAAGCAGACGACATGTTTAAACCCCAATGGTACCAGCGACTCAAGTTAGACGGGCTATTTAATACACAAATACACAAATACTCTCATTTAAATTTGGAAAACAAACCCTATGCTGTCGAAAATACTGTTTGTGCACAAAACTGGCCTAACGAAACAGTCCAACACCACATGCAGTTTGAATGGTATCTGCGACCGGCGTTAGAACAGTTTATGCTGTCATATAAATTTGGAAAACTACTGTCTGTGCACAAAACTGGCCTAACGAACGAATCCAATACCACATGTCGTTCGAATGGTATCTGTGAACCGCGTTAGAACAGTTTATGCTGCAATAAAGATATCAGCCTGGCCTGGTACCATAACGGGGTTAAAAACAATAGAACGCACGCGCAAGTAAGCAAGGAAGGACTAACGGACGCCGACGGACGCGCAAAACAGTTAGTGGTGAGTTATTCAATATATTCAAGCAGACGACATGTTTAAACCCCAATGGTACCAGCGACTCAAGTTAGACGGGCTATTTAATACACAAATACACAAATACTCTCATTTAAATTTGGAAAACAAACCCTATGCTGTCGAAAATACTGTTTGTGCACAAAACTGGCCTAACGAAACAGTCCAACACCACATGCAGTTTGAATGGTATCTGCGACCGGCGTTAGAACAGTTTATGCTGTCATATAAATTTGGAAAACTACTGTCTGTGCACAAAACTGGCCTAACGAACGAATCCAATACCACATGTCGTTCGAATGGTATCTGTGAACCGCGTTAGAACAGTTTATGCTGCAATAAAGATATCAGCCTGGCCTGGTACCATAACGGGGTTAAAAACAATAGAACGCACGCGCAAGTAAGCAAGGAAGGACTAACGGACGCCGACGGACGCGCAAAACAGTTAGTGGTGAGTTATTCAATATATTCAAGCAGACGACATGTTTAAACCCCAATGGTACCAGCGACTCAAGTTAGACGGGCTATTTAATACACAAATACACAAATACTCTCATTTAAATTTGGAAAACAAACCCTATGCTGTCGAAAATACTGTTTGTGCACAAAACTGGCCTAACGAAACAGTCCAACACCACATGCAGTTTGAATGGTATCTGCGACCGGCGTTAGAACAGTTTATGCTGTCATATAAATTTGGAAAACTACTGTCTGTGCACAAAACTGGCCTAACGAACGAATCCAATACCACATGTCGTTCGAATGGTATCTGTGAACCGCGTTAGAACAGTTTATGCTGCAATAAAGATATCAGCCTGGCCTGGTACCATAACGGGGTTAAAAACAATAGAACGCACGCGCAAGTAAGCAAGGAAGGACTAACGGACGCCGACGGACGCGCAAAACAGTTAGTGGTGAGTTATTCAATATATTCAAGCAGACGACATGTTTAAACCCCAATGGTACCAGCGACTCAAGTTAGACGGGCTATTTAATACACAAATACACAAATACTCTCATTTAAATTTGGAAAACAAACCCTATGCTGTCGAAAATACTGTTTGTGCACAAAACTGGCCTAACGAAACAGTCCAACACCACATGCAGTTTGAATGGTATCTGCGACCGGCGTTAGAACAGTTTATGCTGTCATATAAATTTGGAAAACTACTGTCTGTGCACAAAACTGGCCTAACGAACGAATCCAATACCACATGTCGTTCGAATGGTATCTGTGAACCGCGTTAGAACAGTTTATGCTGCAATAAAGATATCAGCCTGGCCTGGTACCATAACGGGGTTAAAAACAATAGAACGCACGCGCAAGTAAGCAAGGAAGGACTAACGGACGCCGACGGACGCGCAAAACAGTTAGTGGTGAGTTATTCAATATATTCAAGCAGACGACATGTTTAAACCCCAATGGTACCAGCGACTCAAGTTAGACGGGCTATTTAATACACAAATACACAAATACTCTCATTTAAATTTGGAAAACAAACCCTATGCTGTCGAAAATACTGTTTGTGCACAAAACTGGCCTAACGAAACAGTCCAACACCACATGCAGTTTGAATGGTATCTGCGACCGGCGTTAGAACAGTTTATGCTGTCATATAAATTTGGAAAACTACTGTCTGTGCACAAAACTGGCCTAACGAACGAATCCAATACCACATGTCGTTCGAATGGTATCTGTGAACCGCGTTAGAACAGTTTATGCTGCAATAAAGATATCAGCCTGGCCTGGTACCATAACGGGGTTAAAAACAATAGAACGCACGCGCAAGTAAGCAAGGAAGGACTAACGGACGCCGACGGACGCGCAAAACAGTTAGTGGTGAGTTATTCAATATATTCAAGCAGACGACATGTTTAAACCCCAATGGTACCAGCGACTCAAGTTAGACGGGCTATTTAATACACAAATACACAAATACTCTCATTTAAATTTGGAAAACAAACCCTATGCTGTCGAAAATACTGTTTGTGCACAAAACTGGCCTAACGAAACAGTCCAACACCACATGCAGTTTGAATGGTATCTGCGACCGGCGTTAGAACAGTTTATGCTGTCATATAAATTTGGAAAACTACTGTCTGTGCACAAAACTGGCCTAACGAACGAATCCAATACCACATGTCGTTCGAATGGTATCTGTGAACCGCGTTAGAACAGTTTATGCTGCAATAAAGATATCAGCCTGGCCTGGTACCATAACGGGGTTAAAAACAATAGAACGCACGCGCAAGTAAGCAAGGAAGGACTAACGGACGCCGACGGACGCGCAAGATGCCATGGTCTGTAATTTTAACTAGAAATGTAATTATTTTAAATGCTGTAATTATAAGTGGAACTGAATTTAAGATAGAAACGCTGACATAGTGGGACAATAATATACTTCAAAGTTCAACTTACCAATGTTCGCAGGTGGCCGCAAGTCCGTCCGTCCGCTCTGTCAGGTGTCGTTGTTGCTTAAAAATAACCAAAGCTAGAAACAGTTAGTGGTGAGTTATTCAATATATTCAAGCAGACGACATGTTTAAACCCCCAATGGTACCAGCGACTCAAGTTAGACGGGCTATTTAATACACAAATACACAAATACTCTCATTTAAATTTGGAAAACAAACCCTATGCTGTCGAAAATACTGTTTGTGCACAAAACTGGCCTAACGAAACAGTCCAACACCACATGCAGTTTGAATGGTATCTGCGACCGGCGTTAGAACAGTTTATGCTGTCATATAAATTTGGAAAACTACTGTCTGTGCACAAAACTGGCCTAACGAACGAATCCAATACCACATGTCGTTCGAATGGTATCTGTGAACCGCGTTAGAACAGTTTATGCTGCAATAAAGATAACAGCCTGGCCTGGTACCATAACGGGGTTAAAAACAATAGAACGCACGCGCAAGTAAGCAAGGAAGGACTAACGGACGCCGACGGACGCGCAAAACAGTTAGTGGTGAGTTATTCAATATATTCAAGCAGACGACATGTTTAAACCCCAATGGTACCAGCGACTCAAGTTAGACGGGCTATTTAATACACAAATACACAAATACTCTCATTTAAATTTGGAAAACAAACCCTATGCTGTCGAAAATACTGTTTGTGCACAAAACTGGCCTAACGAAACAGTCCAACACCACATGCAGTTTGAATGGTATCTGCGACCGGCGTTAGAACAGTTTATGCTGTCATATAAATTTGGAAAACTACTGTCTGTGCACAAAACTGGCCTAACGAACGAATCCAATACCACATGTCGTTCGAATGGTATCTGTGAACCGCGTTAGAACAGTTTATGCTGCAATAAAGATATCAGCCTGGCCTGGTACCATAACGGGGTTAAAAACAATAGAACGCACGCGCAAGTAAGCAAGGAAGGACTAACGGACGCCGACGGACGCGCAAAACAGTTAGTGGTGAGTTATTCAATATATTCAAGCAGACGACATGTTTAAACCCCAATGGTACCAGCGACTCAAGTTAGACGGGCTATTTAATACACAAATACACAAATACTCTCATTTAAATTTGGAAAACAAACCCTATGCTGTCGAAAATACTGTTTGTGCACAAAACTGGCCTAACGAAACAGTCCAACACCACATGCAGTTTGAATGGTATCTGCGACCGGCGTTAGAACAGTTTATGCTGTCATATAAATTTGGAAAACTACTGTCTGTGCACAAAACTGGCCTAACGAACGAATCCAATACCACATGTCGTTCGAATGGTATCTGTGAACCGCGTTAGAACAGTTTATGCTGCAATAAAGATATCAGCCTGGCCTGGTACCATAACGGGGTTAAAAACAATAGAACGCACGCGCAAGTAAGCAAGGAAGGACTAACGGACGCCGACGGACGCGCAAAACAGTTAGTGGTGAGTTATTCAATATATTCAAGCAGACGACATGTTTAAACCCCAATGGTACCAGCGACTCAAGTTAGACGGGCTATTTAATACACAAATACACAAATACTCTCATTTAAATTTGGAAAACAAACCCTATGCTGTCGAAAATACTGTTTGTGCACAAAACTGGCCTAACGAAACAGTCCAACACCACATGCAGTTTGAATGGTATCTGCGACCGGCGTTAGAACAGTTTATGCTGTCATATAAATTTGGAAAACTACTGTCTGTGCACAAAACTGGCCTAACGAACGAATCCAATACCACATGTCGTTCGAATGGTATCTGTGAACCGCGTTAGAACAGTTTATGCTGCAATAAAGATATCAGCCTGGCCTGGTACCATAACGGGGTTAAAAACAATAGAACGCACGCGCAAGTAAGCAAGGAAGGACTAACGGACGCCGACGGACGCGCAAAACAGTTAGTGGTGAGTTATTCAATATATTCAAGCAGACGACATGTTTAAACCCCAATGGTACCAGCGACTCAAGTTAGACGGGCTATTTAATACACAAATACACAAATACTCTCATTTAAATTTGGAAAACAAACCCTATGCTGTCGAAAATACTGTTTGTGCACAAAACTGGCCTAACGAAACAGTCCAACACCACATGCAGTTTGAATGGTATCTGCGACCGGCGTTAGAACAGTTTATGCTGTCATATAAATTTGGAAAACTACTGTCTGTGCACAAAACTGGCCTAACGAACGAATCCAATACCACATGTCGTTCGAATGGTATCTGTGAACCGCGTTAGAACAGTTTATGCTGCAATAAAGATATCAGCCTGGCCTGGTACCATAACGGGGTTAAAAACAATAGAACGCACGCGCAAGTAAGCAAGGAAGGACTAACGGACGCCGACGGACGCGCAAGATGCCATGGTCTGTAATTTTAACTAGAAATGTAATTATTTTAAATGCTGTAATTATAAGTGGAACTGAATTTAAGATAGAAACGCTGACATAGTGGGACAATAATATACTTCAAAGTTCAACTTACCAATGTTCGCAGGTGGCCGCAAGTCCGTCCGTCCGCTCTGTCAGGTGTCGTTGTTGCTTAAAAATAACCAAAGCTAGAAACAGTTAGTGGTGAGTTATTCAATATATTCAAGCAGACGACATGTTTAAACCCCCAATGGTACCAGCGACTCAAGTTAGACGGGCTATTTAATACACAAATACACAAATACTCTCATTTAAATTTGGAAAACAAACCCTATGCTGTCGAAAATACTGTTTGTGCACAAAACTGGCCTAACGAAACAGTCCAACACCACATGCAGTTTGAATGGTATCTGCGACCGGCGTTAGAACAGTTTATGCTGTCATATAAATTTGGAAAACTACTGTCTGTGCACAAAACTGGCCTAACGAACGAATCCAATACCACATGTCGTTCGAATGGTATCTGTGAACCGCGTTAGAACAGTTTATGCTGCAATAAAGATATCAGCCTGGCCTGGTACCATAACGGGGTTAAAAACAATAGAACGCACGCGCAAGTAAGCAAGGAAGGACTAACGGACGCCGACGGACGCGCAAAACAGTTAGTGGTGAGTTATTCAATATATTCAAGCAGACGACATGTTTATAAACCCCAATGGTACCAGCGACTCAAGTTAGACGGGCTATTTAATACACAAATACACAAATACTCTCATTTAAATTTGGAAAACAAACCCTATGCTGTCGAAAATACTGTTTGTGCACAAAACTGGCCTAACGAAACAGTCCAACACCACATGCAGTTTGAATGGTATCTGCGACCGGCGTTAGAACAGTTTATGCTGTCATATAAATTTGGAAAACTACTGTCTGTGCACAAAACTGGCCTAACGAACGAATCCAATACCACATGTCTTTCGAATGGTATCTGTGAACCGCGTTAGAACAGTTTATGCTGCAATAAAGATATCAGCCTGGCCTGGTACCATAACGGGGTTAAAAACAATAGAACGCACGCGCAAGTAAGCAAGGAAGGACTAACGGACGCCGACGGACGCGCAAGATGCCATGGTCTGTAATTTTAACTAGAAATGTAATTATTTTAAATGCTGTAATTATAAGTGGAACTGAATTTAAGATAGAAACGCTGACATAGTGGGACAATAATATACTTCAAAGTTCAACTTACCAATGTTCGCAGGTGGCCGCAAGTCCGTCCGTCCGCTCTGTCAGGTGTCGTTGTTGCTTAAAAATAACCAAAGCTAGAAACAGTTAGTGGTGAGTTATTCAATATATTCAAGCAGACGACATGTTTAAACCCCCAATGGTACCAGCGACTCAAGTTAGACGGGCTATTTAATACACAAATACACAAATACTCTCATTTAAATTTGGAAAACAAACCCTATGCTGTCGAAAATACTGTTTGTGCACAAAACTGGCCTAACGAAACAGTCCAACACCACATGCAGTTTGAATGGTATCTGCGACCGGCGTTAGAACAGTTTATGCTGTCATATAAATTTGGAAAACTACTGTCTGTGCACAAAACTGGCCTAACGAACGAATCCAATACCACATGTCGTTCGAATGGTATCTGTGAACCGCGTTAGAACAGTTTATGCTGCAATAAAGATATCAGCCTGGCCTGGTACCATAACGGGGTTAAAAACAATAGAACGCACGCGCAAGTAAGCAAGGAAGGACTAACGGACGCCGACGGACGCGCAAAACAGTTAGTGGTGAGTTATTCAATATATTCAAGCAGACGACATGTTTAAACCCCAATGGTACCAGCGACTCAAGTTAGACGGGCTATTTAATACACAAATACACAAATACTCTCATTTAAATTTGGAAAACAAACCCTATGCTGTCGAAAATACTGTTTGTGCACAAAACTGGCCTAACGAAACAGTCCAACACCACATGCAGTTTGAATGGTATCTGCGACCGGCGTTAGAACAGTTTATGCTGTCATATAAATTTGGAAAACTACTGTCTGTGCACAAAACTGGCCTAACGAACGAATCCAATACCACATGTCGTTCGAATGGTATCTGTGAACCGCGTTAGAACAGTTTATGCTGCAATAAAGATATCAGCCTGGCCTGGTACCATAACGGGGTTAAAAACAATAGAACGCACGCGCAAGTAAGCAAGGAAGGACTAACGGACGCCGACGGACGCGCAAAACAGTTAGTGGTGAGTTATTCAATATATTCAAGCAGACGACATGTTTAAACCCCAATGGTACCAGCGACTCAAGTTAGACGGGCTATTTAATACACAAATACACAAATACTCTCATTTAAATTTGGAAAACAAACCCTATGCTGTCGAAAATACTGTTTGTGCACAAAACTGGCCTAACGAAACAGTCCAACACCACATGCAGTTTGAATGGTATCTGCGACCGGCGTTAGAACAGTTTATGCTGTCATATAAATTTGGAAAACTACTGTCTGTGCACAAAACTGGCCTAACGAACGAATCCAATACCACATGTCGTTCGAATGGTATCTGTGAACCGCGTTAGAACAGTTTATGCTGCAATAAAGATATCAGCCTGGCCTGGTACCATAACGGGGTTAAAAACAATAGAACGCACGCGCAAGTAAGCAAGGAAGGACTAACGGACGCCGACGGACGCGCAAGATGCCATGGTCTGTAATTTTAAATAGAAATGTAATTATTTTAAATGCTGTAATTATAAGTGGAACTGAATTTAAGATAGAAACGCTGACATAGTGGGACAATAATATACTTCAAAGTTCAACTTACCAATGTTCGCAGGTGGCCGCAAGTCCGTCCGTCCGCTCTGTCAGGTGTCGTTGTTGCTTAAAAATAACCAAAGCTAGAAACAGTTAGTGGTGAGTTATTCAATATATTCAAGCAGACGACATGTTTAAACCCCCAATGGTACCAGCGACTCAAGTTAGACGGGCTATTTAATACACAAATACACAAATACTCTCATTTAAATTTGGAAAACAAACCCTATGCTGTCGAAAATACTGTTTGTGCACAAAACTGGCCTAACGAAACAGTCCAACACCACATGCAGTTTGAATGGTATCTGCGACCGGCGTTAGAACAGTTTATGCTGTCATATAAATTTGGAAAACTACTGTCTGTGCACAAAACTGGCCTAACGAACGAATCCAATACCACATGTCGTTCGAATGGTATCTGTGAACCGCGTTAGAACAGTTTATGCTGCAATAAAGATATCAGCCTGGCCTGGTACCATAACGGGGTTAAAAACAATAGAACGCACGCGCAAGTAAGCAAGGAAGGACTAACGGACGCCGACGGACGCGCAAAACAGTTAGTGGTGAGTTATTCAATATATTCAAGCAGACGACATGTTTAAACCCCAATGGTACCAGCGACTCAAGTTAGACGGGCTATTTAATACACAAATACACAAATACTCTCATTTAAATTTGGAAAACAAACCCTATGCTGTCGAAAATACTGTTTGTGCACAAAACTGGCCTAACGAAACAGTCCAACACCACATGCAGTTTGAATGGTATCTGCGACCGGCGTTAGAACAGTTTATGCTGTCATATAAATTTGGAAAACTACTGTCTGTGCACAAAACTGGCCTAACGAACGAATCCAATACCACATGTCGTTCGAATGGTATCTGTGAACCGCGTTAGAACAGTTTATGCTGCAATAAAGATATCAGCCTGGCCTGGTACCATAACGGGGTTAAAAACAATAGAACGCACGCGCAAGTAAGCAAGGAAGGACTAACGGACGCCGACGGACGCGCAAAACAGTTAGTGGTGAGTTATTCAATATATTCAAGCAGACGACATGTTTAAACCCCAATGGTACCAGCGACTCAAGTTAGACGGGCTATTTAATACACAAATACACAAATACTCTCATTTAAATTTGGAAAACAAACCCTATGCTGTCGAAAATACTGTTTGTGCACAAAACTGGCCTAACGAAACAGTCCAACACCACATGCAGTTTGAATGGTATCTGCGACCGGCGTTAGAACAGTTTATGCTGTCATATAAATTTGGAAAACTACTGTCTGTGCACAAAACTGGCCTAACGAACGAATCCAATACCACATGTCGTTCGAATGGTATCTGTGAACCGCGTTAGAACAGTTTATGCTGCAATAAAGATATCAGCCTGGCCTGGTACCATAACGGGGTTAAAAACAATAGAACGCACGCGCAAGTAAGCAAGGAAGGACTAACGGACGCCGACGGACGCGCAAAACAGTTAGTGGTGAGTTATTCAATATATTCAAGCAGACGACATGTTTAAACCCCAATGGTACCAGCGACTCAAGTTAGACGGGCTATTTAATACACAAATACACAAATACTCTCATTTAAATTTGGAAAACAAACCCTATGCTGTCGAAAATACTGTTTGTGCACAAAACTGGCCTAACGAAACAGTCCAACACCACATGCAGTTTGAATGGTATCTGCGACCGGCGTTAGAACAGTTTATGCTGTCATATAAATTTGGAAAACTACTGTCTGTGCACAAAACTGGCCTAACGAACGAATCCAATACCACATGTCGTTCGAATGGTATCTGTGAACCGCGTTAGAACAGTTTATGCTGCAATAAAGATATCAGCCTGGCCTGGTACCATAACGGGGTTAAAAACAATAGAACGCACGCGCAAGTAAGCAAGGAAGGACTAACGGACGCCGACGGACGCGCAAAACAGTTAGTGGTGAGTTATTCAATATATTCAAGCAGACGACATGTTTAAACCCCAATGGTACCAGCGACTCAAGTTAGACGGGCTATTTAATACACAAATACACAAATACTCTCATTTAAATTTGGAAAACAAACCCTATGCTGTCGAAAATACTGTTTGTGCACAAAACTGGCCTAACGAAACAGTCCAACACCACATGCAGTTTGAATGGTATCTGCGACCGGCGTTAGAACAGTTTATGCTGTCATATAAATTTGGAAAACTACTGTCTGTGCACAAAACTGGCCTAACGAAAGAATCCAATACCACATGTCGTTCGAATGGTATCTGTGAACCGCGTTAGAACAGTTTATGCTGCAATAAAGATATCAGCCTGGCCTGGTACCATAACGGGGTTAAAAACAATAGAACGCACGCGCAAGTAAGCAAGGAAGGACTAACGGACGCCGACGGACGCGCAAAACAGTTAGTGGTGAGTTATTCAATATATTCAAGCAGACGACATGTTTAAACCCCAATGGTACCAGCGACTCAAGTTAGACGGGCTATTTAATACACAAATACACAAATACTCTCATTTAAATTTGGAAAACAAACCCTATGCTGTCGAAAATACTGTTTGTGCACAAAACTGGCCTAACGAAACAGTCCAACACCACATGCAGTTTGAATGGTATCTGCGACCGGCGTTAGAACAGTTTATGCTGTCATATAAATTTGGAAAACTACTGTCTGTGCACAAAACTGGCCTAACGAACGAATCCAATACCACATGTCGTTCGAATGGTATCTGTGAACCGCGTTAGAACAGTTTATGCTGCAATAAAGATATCAGCCTGGCCTGGTACCATAACGGGGTTAAAAACAATAGAACGCACGCGCAAGTAAGCAAGGAAGGACTAACGGACGCCGACGGACGCGCAAGATGCCATGGTCTGTAATTTTCACTAGAAATGTAATTATTTTAAATGCTGTAATTATAAGTGGAACTGAATTTAAGATAGAAACGCTGACATAGTGGGACAATAATATACTTCAAAGTTCAACTTACCAATGTTCGCAGGTGGCCGCAAGTCCGTCCGTCCGCTCTGTCAGGTGTCGTTGTTGCTTAAAAATAACCAAAGCTAGAAACAGTTAGTGGTGAGTTATTCAATATATTCAAGCAGACGACATGTTTAAACCCCCAATGGTACCAGCGACTCAAGTTAGACGGGCTATTTAATACACAAATACACAAATACTCTCATTTAAATTTGGAAAACAAACCCTATGCTGTCGAAAATACTGTTTGTGCACAAAACAGGCCTAACGAAACAGTCCAACACCACATGCAGTTTGAATGGTATCTGCGACCGGCGTTAGAACAGTTTATGCTGTCATATAAATTTGGAAAACTACTGTCTGTGCACAAAACTGGCCTAACGAACGAATCCAATACCACATGTCGTTCGAATGGTATCTGTGAACCGCGTTAGAACAGTTTATGCTGCAATAAAGATATCAGCCTGGCCTGGTACCATAACGGGGTTAAAAACAATAGAACGCACGCGCAAGTAAGCAAGGAAGGACTAACGGACGCCGACGGACGCGCAAAACAGTTAGTGGTGAGTTATTCAATATATTCAAGCAGACGACATGTTTAAACCCCAATGGTACCAGCGACTCAAGTTAGACGGGCTATTTAATACACAAATACACAAATACTCTCATTTAAATTTGGAAAACAAACCCTATGCTGTCGAAAATACTGTTTGTGCACAAAACTGGCCTAACGAAACAGTCCAACACCACATGCAGTTTGAATGGTATCTGCGACCGGCGTTAGAACAGTTTATGCTGTCATATAAATTTGGAAAACTACTGTCTGTGCACAAAACTGGCCTAACGAACGAATCCAATACCACATGTCGTTCGAATGGTATCTGTGAACCGCGTTAGAACAGTTTATGCTGCAATAAAGATATCAGCCTGGCCTGGTACCATAACGGGGTTAAAAACAATAGAACGCACGCGCAAGTAAGCAAGGAAGGACTAACGGACGCCGACGGACGCGCAAAACAGTTAGTGGTGAGTTATTCAATATATTCAAGCAGACGACATGTTTAAACCCCAATGGTACCAGCGACTCAAGTTAGACGGGCTATTTAATACACAAATACACAAATACTCTCATTTAAATTTGGAAAACAAACCCTATGCTGTCGAAAATACTGTTTGTGCACAAAACTGGCCTAACGAAACAGTCCAACACCACATGCAGTTTGAATGGTATCTGCGACCGGCGTTAGAACAGTTTATGCTGTCATATAAATTTGGAAAACTACTGTCTGTGCACAAAACTGGCCTAACGAACGAATCCAATACCACATGTCGTTCGAATGGTATCTGTGAACCGCGTTAGAACAGTTTATGCTGCAATAAAGATATCAGCCTGGCCTGGTAACATAACGGGGTTAAAAACAATAGAACGCACGCGCAAGTAAGCAAGGAAGGACTAACGGACGCCGACGGACGCGCAAAACAGTTAGTGGTGAGTTATTCAATATATTCAAGCAGACGACATGTTTAAACCCCAATGGTACCAGCGACTCAAGTTAGACGGGCTATTTAATACACAAATACACAAATACTCTCATTTAAATTTGGAAAACAAACCCTATGCTGTCGAAAATACTGTTTGTGCACAAAACTGGCCTAACGAAACAGTCCAACACCACATGCAGTTTGAATGGTATCTGCGACCGGCGTTAGAACAGTTTATGCTGTCATATAAATTTGGAAAACTACTGTCTGTGCACAAAACTGGCCTAACGAACGAATCCAATACCACATGTCGTTCGAATGGTATCTGTGAACCGCGTTAGAACAGTTTATGCTGCAATAAAGATATCAGCCTGGCCTGGTACCATAACGGGGTTAAAAACAATAGAACGCACGCGCAAGTAAGCAAGGAAGGACTAACGGACGCCGACGGACGCGCAAAACAGTTAGTGGTGAGTTATTCAATATATTCAAGCAGACGACATGTTTAAACCCCAATGGTACCAGCGACTCAAGTTAGACGGGCTATTTAATACACAAATACACAAATACTCTCATTTAAATTTGGAAAACAAACCCTATGCTGTCGAAAATACTGTTTGTGCACAAAACTGGCCTAACGAAACAGTCCAACACCACATGCAGTTTGAATGGTATCTGCGACCGGCGTTAGAACAGTTTATGCTGTCATATAAATTTGGAAAACTACTGTCTGTGCACAAAACTTGCCTAACGAACGAATCCAATACCACATGTCGTTCGAATGGTATCTGTGAACCGCGTTAGAACAGTTTATGCTGCAATAAAGATATCAGCCTGGCCTGGTACCATAACGGGGTTAAAAACAATAGAACGCACGCGCAAGTAAGCAAGGAAGGACTAACGGACGCCGACGGACGCGCAAAACAGTTAGTGGTGAGTTATTCAATATATTCAAGCAGACGACATGTTTAAACCCCAATGGTACCAGCGACTCAAGTTAGACGGGCTATTTAATACACAAATACACAAATACTCTCATTTAAATTTGGAAAACAAACCCTATGCTGTCGAAAATACTGTTTGTGCACAAAACTGGCCTAACGAAACAGTCCAACACCACATGCAGTTTGAATGGTATCTGCGACCGGCGTTAGAACAGTTTATGCTGTCATATAAATTTGGAAAACTACTGTCTGTGCACAAAACTGGCCTAACGAACGAATCCAATACCACATGTCGTTCGAATGGTATCTGTGAACCGCGTTAGAACAGTTTATGCTGCAATAAAGATATCAGCCTGGCCTGGTACCATAACGGGGTTAAAAACAATAGAACGCACGCGCAAGTAAGCAAGGAAGGACTAACGGACGCCGACGGACGCGCAAGATGCCATGGTCTGTAATTTTAACTAGAAATGTAATTATTTTAAATGCTGTAATTATAAGTGGAACTGAATTTAAGATAGAAACGCTGACATAGTGGGACAATAATATACTTCAAAGTTCAACTTACCAATGTTCGCAGGTGGCCGCAAGTCCGTCCGTCCGCTCTGTCAGGTGTCGTTGTTGCTTAAAAATAACCAAAGCTAGAAACAGTTAGTGGTGAGTTATTCAATATATTCAAGCAGACGACATGTTTAAACCCCAATGGTACCAGCGACTCAAGTTAGACGGGCTATTTAATACACAAATACACAAATACTCTCATTTAAATTTGGAAAACAAACCCTATGCTGTCGAAAATACTGTTTGTGCACAAAACTGGCCTAACGAAACAGTCCAACACCACATGCAGTTTGAATGGTATCTGCGACCGGCGTTAGAACAGTTTATGCTGTCATATAAATTTGGAAAACTACTGTCTGTGCACAAAACTGGCCTAACGAACGAATCCAATACCACATGTCGTTCGAATGGTATCTGTGAACCGCGTTAGAACAGTTTATGCTGCAATAAAGATATCAGCCTGGCCTGGTACCATAACGGGGTTAAAAACAATAGAACGCACGCGCAAGTAAGCAAGGAAGGACTAACGGACGCCGACGGACGCGCAAAACAGTTAGTGGTGAGTTATTCAATATATTCAAGCAGACGACATGTTTAAACCCCAATGGTACCAGCGACTCAAGTTAGACGGGCTATTTAATACACAAATACACAAATACTCTCATTTAAATTTGGAAAACAAACCCTATGCTGTCGAAAATACTGTTTGTGCACAAAACTGGCCTAACGAAACAGTCCAACACCACATGCAGTTTGAATGGTATCTGCGACCGGCGTTAGAACAGTTTATGCTGTCATATAAATTTGGAAAACTACTGTCTGTGCACAAAACTGGCCTAACGAACGAATCCAATACCACATGTCGTTCGAATGGTATCTGTGAACCGCGTTAGAACAGTTTATGCTGCAATAAAGATATCAGCCTGGCCTGGTACCATAACGGGGTTAAAAACAATAGAACGCACGCGCAAGTAAGCAAGGAAGGACTAACGGACGCCGACGGACGCGCAAAACAGTTAGTGGTGAGTTATTCAATATATTCAAGCAGACGACATGTTTAAACCCCAATGGTACCAGCGACTCAAGTTAGACGGGCTATTTAATACACAAATACACAAATACTCTCATTTAAATTTGGAAAACAAACCCTATGCTGTCGAAAATACTGTTTGTGCACAAAACTGGCCTAACGAAACAGTCCAACACCACATGCAGTTTGAATGGTATCTGCGACCGGCGTTAGAACAGTTTATGCTGTCATATAAATTTGGAAAACTACTGTCTGTGCACAAAACTGGCCTAACGAACGAATCCAATACCACATGTCGTTCGAATGGTATCTGTGAACCGCGTTAGAACAGTTTATGCTGCAATAAAGATATCAGCCTGGCCTGGTACCATAACGGGGTTAAAAACAATAGAACGCACGCGCAAGTAAGCAAGGAAGGACTAACGGACGCCGACGGACGCGCAAAACAGTTAGTGGTGAGTTATTCAATATATTCAAGCAGACGACATGTTTAAACCCCAATGGTACCAGCGACTCAAGTTAGACGGGCTATTTAATACACAAATACACAAATACTCTCATTTAAATTTGGAAAACAAACCCTATGCTGTCGAAAATACTGTTTGTGCACAAAACTGGCCTAACGAAACAGTCCAACACCACATGCAGTTTGAATGGTATCTGCGACCGGCGTTAGAACAGTTTATGCTGTCATATAAATTTGGAAAACTACTGTCTGTGCACAAAACTGGCCTAACGAACGAATCCAATACCACATGTCGTTCGAATGGTATCTGTGAACCGCGTTAGAACAGTTTATGCTGCAATAAAGATATCAGCCTGGCCTGGTACCATAACGGGGTTAAAAACAATAGAACGCACGCGCAAGTAAGCAAGGAAGGACTAACGGACGCCGACGGACGCGCAAAACAGTTAGTGGTGAGTTATTCAATATATTCAAGCAGACGACATGTTTAAACCCCAATGGTACCAGCGACTCAAGTTAGACGGGCTATTTAATACACAAATACACAAATACTCTCATTTAAATTTGGAAAACAAACCCTATGCTGTCGAAAATACTGTTTGTGCACAAAACTGGCCTAACGAAACAGTCCAACACCACATGCAGTTTGAATGGTATCTGCGACCGGCGTTAGAACAGTTTATGCTGTCATATAAATTTGGAAAACTACTGTCTGTGCACAAAACTGGCCTAACGAACGAATCCAATACCACATGTCGTTCGAATGGTATCTGTGAACCGCGTTAGAACAGTTTATGCTGCAATAAAGATATCAGCCTGGCCTGGTACCATTGGGGTTAAAAACAATAGAACGCACGCGCAAGTAAGCAAGGAAGGACTAACGGACGCCGACGGACGCGCAAAACAGTTAGTGGTGAGTTATTCAATATATTCAAGCAGACGACATGTTTAAACCCCAATGGTACCAGCGACTCAAGTTAGACGGGCTATTTAATACACAAATACACAAATACTCTCATTTAAATTTGGAAAACAAACCCTATGCTGTCGAAAATACTGTTTGTGCACAAAACTGGCCTAACGAAACAGTCCAACACCACATGCAGTTTGAATGGTATCTGCGACCGGCGTTAGAACAGTTTATGCTGTCATATAAATTTGGAAAACTACTGTCTGTGCACAAAACTGGCCTA
Organism: Gari tellinella; assembly: GCA_922989275.2. Taxonomy (NCBI): domain Eukaryota; kingdom Metazoa; phylum Mollusca; class Bivalvia; order Cardiida; family Psammobiidae; genus Gari; species Gari tellinella. Next base: position 56,089,848 of record OV277859.1, read on the forward strand.
ACGAACGAATCCAATACCACATGTCGTTCGAATGGTATCTGTGAACCGCGTTAGAACAGTTTATGCTGCAATAAAGATATCAGCCTGGCCTGGTACCATAACGGGGTTAAAAACAATAGAACGCACGCGCAAGTAAGCAAGGAAGGACTAACGGACGCCGACGGACGCGCAAAACAGTTAGTGGTGAGTTATTCAATATATTCAAGCAGACGACATGTTTAAACCCCAATGGTACCAGCGACTCAAGTTAGACGGGCTATTTAATACACAAATACACAAATACTCTCATTTAAATTTGGAAAACAAACCCTATGCTGTCGAAAATACTGTTTGTGCACAAAACTGGCCTAACGAAACAGTCCAACACCACATGCAGTTTGAATGGTATCTGCGACCGGCGTTAGAACAGTTTATGCTGTCATATAAATTTGGAAAACTACTGTCTGTGCACAAAACTGGCCTAACGAACGAATCCAATACCACATGTCGTTCGAATGGTATCTGTGAACCGCGTTAGAACAGTTTATGCTGCAATAAAGATATCAGCCTGGCCTGGTACCATAACGGGGTTAAAAACAATAGAACGCACGCGCAAGTAAGCAAGGAAGGACTAACGGACGCCGACGGACGCGCAAGATGCCATGGTCTGTAATTTTCACTAGAAATGTAATTATTTTAAATGCTGTAATTATAAGTGGAACTGAATTTAAGATAGAAACGCTGACATAGTGGGACAATAATATACTTCAAAGTTCAACTTACCAATGTTCGCAGGTGGCCGCAAGTCCGTCCGTCCGCTCTGTCAGGTGTCGTTGTTGCTTAAAAATAACCAAAGCTAGAAACAGTTAGTGGTGAGTTATTCAATATATTCAAGCAGACGACATGTTTAAACCCCCAATGGTACCAGCGACTCAAGTTAGACGGGCTATTTAATACACAAATACACAAATACTCTCATTTAAATTTGGAAAACAAACCCTATGCTGTCGAAAATACTGTTTGTGCACAAAACTGGCCTAACGAAACAGTCCAACACCACATGCAGTTTGAATGGTATCTGCGACCGGCGTTAGAACAGTTTATGCTGTCATATAAATTTGGAAAACTACTGTCTGTGCACAAAACTGGCCTAACGAACGAATCCAATACCACATGTCGTTCGAATGGTATCTGTGAACCGCGTTAGAACAGTTTATGCTGCAATAAAGATATCAGCCTGGCCTGGTACCATAACGGGGTTAAAAACAATAGAACGCACGCGCAAGTAAGCAAGGAAGGACTAACGGACGCCGACGGACGCGCAAAACAGTTAGTGGTGAGTTATTCAATATATTCAAGCAGACGACATGTTTAAACCCCAATGGTACCAGCGACTCAAGTTAGACGGGCTATTTAATACACAAATACACAAATACTCTCATTTAAATTTGGAAAACAAACCCTATGCTGTCGAAAATACTGTTTGTGCACAAAACTGGCCTAACGAAACAGTCCAACACCACATGCAGTTTGAATGGTATCTGCGACCGGCGTTAGAACAGTTTATGCTGTCATATAAATTTGGAAAACTACTGTCTGTGCACAAAACTGGCCTAACGAACGAATCCAATACCACATGTCGTTCGAATGGTATCTGTGAACCGCGTTAGAACAGTTTATGCTGCAATAAAGATATCAGCCTGGCCTGGTACCATAACGGGGTTAAAAACAATAGAACGCACGCGCAAGTAAGCAAGGAAGGACTAACGGACGCCGACGGACGCGCAAGATGCCATGGTCTGTAATTTTAACTAGAAATGTAATTATTTTAAATGCTGTAATTATAAGTGGAACTGAATTTAAGATAGAAACGCTGACATAGTGGGACAATAATATACTTCAAAGTTCAACTTACCAATGTTCGCAGGTGGCCGCAAGTCCGTCCGTCCGCTCTGTCAGGTGTCGTTGTTGCTTAAAAATAACCAAAGCTAGAAACAGTTAGTGGTTAGTTATTCAATATATTCAAGCAGACGACATGTTTAAACCCCCAATGGTACCAGCGACTCAAGTTAGACGGGCTATTTAATACACAAATACACAAATACTCTCATTTAAATTTGGAAAACAAACCCTATGCTGTCGAAAATACTGTTTGTGCACAAAACTGGCCTAACGAAACAGTCCAACACCACATGCAGTTTGAATGGTATCTGCGACCGGCGTTAGAACAGTTTATGCTGTCATATAAATTTGGAAAACTACTGTCTGTGCACAAAACTGGCCTAACGAACGAATCCAATACCACATGTCGTTCGAATGGTATCTGTGAACCGCGTTAGAACAGTTTATGCTGCAATAAAGATATCAGCCTGGCCTGGTACCATAACGGGGTTAAAAACAATAGAACGCACGCGCAAGTAAGCAAGGAAGGACTAACGGACGCCGACGGACGCGCAAAACAGTTAGTGGTGAGTTATTCAATATATTCAAGCAGACGACATGTTTAAACCCCAATGGTACCAGCGACTCAAGTTAGACGGGCTATTTAATACACAAATACACAAATACTCTCATTTAAATTTGGAAAACAAACCCTATGCTGTCGAAAATACTGTTTGTGCACAAAACTGGCCTAACGAAACAGTCCAACACCACATGCAGTTTGAATGGTATCTGCGACCGGCGTTAGAACAGTTTATGCTGTCATATAAATTTGGAAAACTACTGTCTGTGCACAAAACTGGCCTAACGAACGAATCCAATACCACATGTCGTTCGAATGGTATCTGTGAACCGCGTTAGAACAGTTTATGCTGCAATAAAGATATCAGCCTGGCCTGGTACCATAACGGGGTTAAAAACAATAGAACGCACGCGCAAGTAAGCAAGGAAGGACTAACGGACGCCGACGGACGCGCAAGATGCCATGGTCTGTAATTTTAACTAGAAATGTAATTATTTTAAATGCTGTAATTATAAGTGGAACTGAATTTAAGATAGAAACGCTGACATAGTGGGACAATAATATACTTCAAAGTTCAACTTACCAATGTTCGCAGGTGGCCGCAAGTCCGTCCGTCAGCTCTGTCAGGTGTCGTTGTTGCTTAAAAATAACCAAAGCTAGAAACAGTTAGTGGTGAGTTATTCAATATATTCAAGCAGACGACATGTTTAAACCCCCAATGGTACCAGCGACTCAAGTTAGACGGGCTATTTAATACACAAATACACAAATACTCTCATTTAAATTTGGAAAACAAACCCTATGCTGTCGAAAATACTGTTTGTGCACAAAACTGGCCTAACGAAACAGTCCAACACCACATGCAGTTTGAATGGTATCTGCGACCGGCGTTAGAACAGTTTATGCTGTCATATAAATTTGGAAAACTACTGTCTGTGCACAAAACTGGCCTAACGAACGAATCCAATACCACATGTCGTTCGAATGGTATCTGTGAACCGCGTTAGAACAGTTTATGCTGCAATAAAGATATCAGCCTGGCCTGGTACCATAACGGGGTTAAAAACAATAGAACGCACGCGCAAGTAAGCAAGGAAGGACTAACGGACGCCGACGGACGCGCAAAACAGTTAGTGGTGAGTTATTCAATATATTCAAGCAGACGACATGTTTAAACCCCAATGGTACCAGCGACTCAAGTTAGACGGGCTATTTAATACACAAATACACAAATACTCTCATTTAAATTTGGAAAACAAACCCTATGCTGTCGAAAATACTGTTTGTGCACAAAACTGGCCTAACGAAACAGTCCAACACCACATGCAGTTTGAATGGTATCTGCGACCGGCGTTAGAACAGTTTATGCTGTCATATAAATTTGGAAAACTACTGTCTGTGCACAAAACTGGCCTAACGAACGAATCCAATACCACATGTCGTTCGAATGGTATCTGTGAACCGCGTTAGAACAGTTTATGCTGCAATAAAGATATCAGCCTGGCCTGGTACCATAACGGGGTTAAAAACAATAGAACGCACGCGCAAGTAAGCAAGGAAGGACTAACGGACGCCGACGGACGCGCAAAACAGTTAGTGGTGAGTTATTCAATATATTCAAGCAGACGACATGTTTAAACCCCAATGGTACCAGCGACTCAAGTTAGACGGGCTATTTAATACACAAATACACAAATACTCTCATTTAAATTTGGAAAACAAACCCTATGCTGTCGAAAATACTGTTTGTGCACAAAACTGGCCTAACGAAACAGTCCAACACCACATGCAGTTTGAATGGTATCTGCGACCGGCGTTAGAACAGTTTATGCTGTCATATAAATTTGGAAAACTACTGTCTGTGCACAAAACTGGCCTAACGAACGAATCCAATACCACATGTCGTTCGAATGGTATCTGTGAACCGCGTTAGAACAGTTTATGCTGCAATAAAGATATCAGCCTGGCCTGGTACCATAACGGGGTTAAAAACAATAGAACGCACGCGCAAGTAAGCAAGGAAGGACTAACGGACGCCGACGGACGCGCAAAACAGTTAGTGGTGAGTTATTCAATATATTCAAGCAGACGACATGTTTAAACCCCAATGGTACCAGCGACTCAAGTTAGACGGGCTATTTAATACACAAATACACAAATACTCTCATTTAAATTTGGAAAACAAACCCTATGCTGTCGAAAATACTGTTTGTGCACAAAACTGGCCTAACGAAACAGTCCAACACCACATGCAGTTTGAATGGTATCTGCGACCGGCGTTAGAACAGTTTATGCTGTCATATAAATTTGGAAAACTACTGTCTGTGCACAAAACTGGCCTAACGAACGAATCCAATACCACATGTCGTTCGAATGGTATCTGTGAACCGCGTTAGAACAGTTTATGCTGCAATAAAGATATCAGCCTGGCCTGGTACCATAACGGGGTTAAAAACAATAGAACGCACGCGCAAGTAAGCAAGGAAGGACTAACGGACGCCGACGGACGCGCAAGATGCCATGGTCTGTAATTTTAACTAGAAATGTAATTATTTTAAATGCTGTAATTATAAGTGGAACTGAATTTAAGATAGAAACGCTGACATAGTGGGACAATAATATACTTCAAAGTTCAACTTACCAATGTTCGCAGGTGGCCGCAAGTCCGTCCGTCCGCTCTGTCAGGTGTCGTTGTTGCTTAAAAATAACCAAAGCTAGAAACAGTTAGTGGTGAGTTATTCAATATATTCAAGCAGACGACATGTTTAAACCCCCAATGGTACCAGCGACTCAAGTTAGACGGGCTATTTAATACACAAATACACAAATACTCTCATTTAAATTTGGAAAACAAACCCTATGCTGTCGAAAATACTGTTTGTGCACAAAACTGGCCTAACGAAACAGTCCAACACCACATGCAGTTTGAATGGTATCTGCGACCGGCGTTAGAACAGTTTATGCTGTCATATAAATTTGGAAAACTACTGTCTGTGCACAAAACTGGCCTAACGAACGAATCCAATACCACATGTCGTTCGAATGGTATCTGTGAACCGCGTTAGAACAGTTTATGCTGCAATAAAGATATCAGCCTGGCCTGGTACCATAACGGGGTTAAAAACAATAGAACGCACGCGCAAGTAAGCAAGGAAGGACTAACGGACGCCGACGGACGCGCAAAACAGTTAGTGGTGAGTTATTCAATATATTCAAGCAGACGACATGTTTAAACCCCAATGGTACCAGCGACTCAAGTTAGACGGGCTATTTAATACACAAATACACAAATACTCTCATTTAAATTTGGAAAACAAACCCTATGCTGTCGAAAATACTGTTTGTGCACAAAACTGGCCTAACGAAACAGTCCAACACCACATGCAGTTTGAATGGTATCTGCGACCGGCGTTAGAACAGTTTATGCTGTCATATAAATTTGGAAAACTACTGTCTGTGCACAAAACTGGCCTAACAAACGAATCAAATACCACATGTCGTTCGAATGGTATCTGTGAACCGCGTTAGAACAGTTTATGCTGCAATAAAGATATCAGCCTGGCCTGGTACCATAACGGGGTTAAAAACAATAGAACGCACGCGCAAGTAAGCAAGGAAGGACTAACGGACGCCGACGGACGCGCAAAACAGTTAGTGGTGAGTTATTCAATATATTCAAGCAGACGACATGTTTAAACCCCAATGGTACCAGCGACTCAAGTTAGACGGGCTATTTAATACACAAATACACAAATACTCTCATTTAAATTTGGAAAACAAACCCTATGCTGTCGAAAATACTGTTTGTGCACAAAACTGGCCTAACGAAACAGTCCAACACCACATGCAGTTTGAATGGTATCTGCGACCGGCGTTAGAACAGTTTATGCTGTCATATAAATTTGGAAAACTACTGTCTGTGCACAAAACTGGCCTAACGAACGAATCCAATACCACATGTCGTTCGAATGGTATCTGTGAACCGCGTTAGAACAGTTTATGCTGCAATAAAGATATCAGCCTGGCCTGGTACCATAACGGGGTTAAAAACAATAGAACGCACGCGCAAGTAAGCAAGGAAGGACTAACGGACGCCGACGGACGCGCAAAACAGTTAGTGGTGAGTTATTCAATATATTCAAGCAGACGACATGTTTAAACCCCAATGGTACCAGCGACTCAAGTTAGACGGGCTATTTAATACACAAATACACAAATACTCTCATTTAAATTTGGAAAACAAACCCTATGCTGTCGAAAATACTGTTTGTGCACAAAACTGGCCTAACGAAACAGTCCAACACCACATGCAGTTTGAATGGTATCTGCGACCGGCGTTAGAACAGTTTATGCTGTCATATAAATTTGGAAAACTACTGTCTGTGCACAAAACTGGCCTAACGAACGAATCCAATACCACATGTCGTTCGAATGGTATCTGTGAACCGCGTTAGAACAGTTTATGCTGCAATAAAGATATCAGCCTGGCCTGGTACCATAACGGGGTTAAAAACAATAGAACGCACGCGCAAGTAAGCAAGGAAGGACTAACGGACGCCGACGGACGCGCAAGATGCCATGGTCTGTAATTTTAACTAGAAATGTAATTATTTTAAATGCTGTAATTATAAGTGGAACTGAATTTAAGATAGAAACGCTGACATAGTGGGACAATAATATACTTCAAAGTTCAACTTACCAATGTTCGCAGGTGGCCGCAAGTCCGTCCGTCCGCTCTGTCAGGTGTCGTTGTTGCTTAAAAATAACCAAAGCTAGAAACAGTTAGTGGTGAGTTATTCAATATATTCAAGCAGACGACATGTTTAAACCCCCAATGGTACCAGCGACTCAAGTTAGACGGGCTATTTAATACACAAATACTCTCATTTAAATTTGGAAAACAAACCCTATGCTGTCGAAAATACTGTTTGTGCACAAAACTGGCCTAACGAAACAGTCCAACACCACATGCAGTTTGAATGGTATCTGCGACCGGCGTTAGAACAGTTTATGCTGTCATATAAATTTGGAAAACTACTGTCTGTGCACAAAACTGGCCTAACGAACGAATCCAATACCACATGTCGTTCGAATGGTATCTGTGAACCGCGTTAGAACAGTTTATGCTGCAATAAAGATATCAGCCTGGCCTGGTACCATAACGGGGTTAAAAACAATAGAACGCACGCGCAAGTAAGCAAGGAAGGACTAACGGACGCCGACGGACGCGCAAAACAGTTAGTGGTGAGTTATTCAATATATTCAAGCAGACGACATGTTTAAACCCCAATGGTACCAGCGACTCAAGTTAGACGGGCTATTTAATACACAAATACACAAATACTCTCATTTAAATTTGGAAAACAAACCCTATGCTGTCGAAAATACTGTTTGTGCACAAAACTGGCCTAACGAAACAGTCCAACACCACATGCAGTTTGAATGGTATCTGCGACCGGCGTTAGAACAGTTTATGCTGTCATATAAATTTGGAAAACTACTGTCTGTGCACAAAACTGGCCTAACGAACGAATCCAATACCACATGTCGTTCGAATGGTATCTGTGAACCGCGTTAGAACAGTTTATGCTGCAATAAAGATATCAGCCTGGCCTGGTACCATAACGGGGTTAAAAACAATAGAACGCACGCGCAAGTAAGCAAGGAAGGACTAACGGACGCCGACGGACGCGCAAAACAGTTAGTGGTGAGTTATTCAATATATTCAAGCAGACGACATGTTTAAACCCCAATGGTACCAGCGACTCAAGTTAGACGGGCTATTTAATACACAAATACACAAATACTCTCATTTAAATTTGGAAAACAAACCCTATGCTGTCGAAAATACTGTTTGTGCACAAAACTGGCCTAACGAAACAGTCCAACACCACATGCAGTTTGAATGGTATCTGCGACCGGCGTTAGAACAGTTTATGCTGTCATATAAATTTGGAAAACTACTGTCTGTGCACAAAACTGGCCTAACGAACGAATCCAATACCACATGTCGTTCGAATGGTATCTGTGAACCGCGTTAGAACAGTTTATGCTGCAATAAAGATATCAGCCTGGCCTGGTACCATAACGGGGTTAAAAACAATAGAACGCACGCGCAAGTAAGCAAGGAAGGACTAACGGACGCCGACGGACGCGCAAAACAGTTAGTGGTGAGTTATTCAATATATTCAAGCAGACGACATGTTTAAACCCCAATGGTACCAGCGACTCAAGTTAGACGGGCTATTTAATACACAAATACACAAATACTCTCATTTAAATTTGGAAAACAAACCCTATGCTGTCGAAAATACTGTTTGTGCACAAAACTGGCCTAACGAAACAGTCCAACACCACATGCAGTTTGAATGGTATCTGCGACCGGCGTTAGAACAGTTTATGCTGTCATATAAATTTGGAAAACTACTGTCTGTGCACAAAACTGGCCTAACGAACGAATCCAATACCACATGTCGTTCGAATGGTATCTGTGAACCGCGTTAGAACAGTTTATGCTGCAATAAAGATATCAGCCTGGCCTGGTACCATAACGGGGTTAAAAACAATAGAACGCACGCGCAAGTAAGCAAGGAAGGACTAACGGACGCCGACGGACGCGCAAGATGCCATGGTCTGTAATTTTAACTAGAAATGTAATTATTTTAAATGCTGTAATTATAAGTGGAACTGAATTTAAGATAGAAACGCTGACATAGTGGGACAATAATATACTTCAAAGTTCAACTTACCAATGTTCGCAGGTGGCCGCAAGTCCGTCCGTCCGCTCTGTCAGGTGTCGTTGTTGCTTAAAAATAACCAAAGCTAGAAACAGTTAGTGGTGAGTTATTCAATATATTCAAGCAGACGACATGTTTAAACCCCCAATGGTACCAGCGACTCAAGTTAGACGGGCTATTTAATACACAAATACACAAATACTCTCATTTAAATTTGGAAAACAAACCCTATGCTGTCGAAAATACTGTTTGTGCACAAAACTGGCCTAACGAAACAGTCCAACACCACATGCAGTTTGAATGGTATCTGCGACCGGCGTTAGAACAGTTTATGCTGTCATATAAATTTGGAAAACTACTGTCTGTGCACAAAACTGGCCTAACGAACGAATCCAATACCACATGTCGTTCGAATGGTATCTGTGAACCGCGTTAGAACAGTTTATGCTGCAATAAAGATATCAGCCTGGCCTGGTACCATAACGGGGTTAAAAACAATAGAACGCACGCGCAAGTAAGCAAGGAAGGACTAACGGACGCCGACGGACGCGCAAAACAGTTAGTGGTGAGTTATTCAATATATTCAAGCAGACGACATGTTTAAACCCCCAATGGTACCAGCGACTCAAGTTAGACGGGCTATTTAATACACAAATACACAAATACTCTCATTTAAATTTGGAAAACAAACCCTATGCTGTCGAAAATACTGTTTGTGCACAAAACTGGCCTAACGAAACAGTCCAACACCACATGCAGTTTGAATGGTATCTGCGACCGGCGTTAGAACAGTTTATGCTGTCATATAAATTTGGAAAACTACTGTCTGTGCACAAAACTGGCCTAACGAACGAATCCAATACCACATGTCGTTCGAATGGTATCTGTGAACCGCGTTAGAACAGTTTATGCTGCAATAAAGATATCAGCCTGGCCTGGTACCATAACGGGGTTAAAAACAATAGAACGCACGCGCAAGTAAGCAAGGAAGGACTAACGGACGCCGACGGACGCGCAAAACAGTTAGTGGTGAGTTATTCAATATATTCAAGCAGACGACATGTTTAAACCCCAATGGTACCAGCGACTCAAGTTAGACGGGCTATTTAATACACAAATACACAAATACTCTCATTTAAATTTGGAAAACAAACCCTATGCTGTCGAAAATACTGTTTGTGCACAAAACTGGCCTAACGAAACAGTCCAACACCACATGCAGTTTGAATGGTATCTGCGACCGGCGTTAGAACAGTTTATGCTGTCATATAAATTTGGAAAACTACTGTCTGTGCACAAAACTGGCCTAACGAACGAATCCAATACCACATGTCGTTCGAATGGTATCTGTGAACCGCGTTAGAACAGTTTATGCTGCAATAAAGATATCAGCCTGGCCTGGTACCATAACGGGGTTAAAAACAATAGAACGCACGCGCAAGTAAGCAAGGAAGGACTAACGGACGCCGACGGACGCGCAAAACAGTTAGTGGTGAGTTATTCAATATATTCAAGCAGACGACATGTTTAAACCCCAATGGTACCAGCGACTCAAGTTAGACGGGCTATTTAATACACAAATACACAAATACTCTCATTTAAATTTGGAAAACAAACCCTATGCTGTCGAAAATACTGTTTGTGCACAAAACTGGCCTAACGAAACAGTCCAACACCACATGCAGTTTGAATGGTATCTGCGACCGGCGTTAGAACAGTTTATGCTGTCATATAAATTTGGAAAACTACTGTCTGTGCACAAAACTGGCCTAACGAACGAATCCAATACCACATGTCGTTCGAATGGTATCTGTGAACCGCGTTAGAACAGTTTATGCTGCAATAAAGATATCAGCCTGGCCTGGTACCATAACGGGGTTAAAAACAATAGAACGCACGCGCAAGTAAGCAAGGAAGGACTAACGGACGCCGACGGACGCGCAAAACAGTTAGTGGTGAGTTATTCAATATATTCAAGCAGACGACATGTTTAAACCCCAATGGTACCAGCGACTCAAGTTAGACGGGCTATTTAATACACAAATACACAAATACTCTCATTTAAATTTGGAAAACAAACCCTATGCTGTCGAAAATACTGTTTGTGCACAAAACTGGCCTAACGAAACAGTCCAACACCACATGCAGTTTGAATGGTATCTGCGACCGGCGTTAGAACAGTTTATGCTGTCATATAAATTTGGAAAACTACTGTCTGTGCACAAAACTGGCCTAACGAACGAATCCAATACCACATGTCGTTCGAATGGTATCTGTGAACCGCGTTAGAACAGTTTATGCTGCAATAAAGATATCAGCCTGGCCTGGTACCATAACGGGGTTAAAAACAATAGAACGCACGCGCAAGTAAGCAAGGAAGGACTAACGGACGCCGACGGACGCGCAAAACAGTTAGTGGTGAGTTATTCAATATATTCAAGCAGACGACATGTTTAAACCCCAATGGTACCAGCGACTCAAGTTAGACGGGCTATTTAATACACAAATACACAAATACTCTCATTTAAATTTGGAAAACAAACCCTATGCTGTCGAAAATACTGTTTGTGCACAAAACTGGCCTAACGAAACAGTCCAACACCACATGCAGTTTGAATGGTATCTGCGACCGGCGTTAGAACAGTTTATGCTGTCATATAAATTTGGAAAACTACTGTCTGTGCACAAAACTGGCCTAACGAACGAATCCAATACCACATGTCGTTCGAATGGTATCTGTGAACCGCGTTAGAACAGTTTATGCTGCAATAAAGATATCAGCCTGGCCTGGTACCATAACGGGGTTAAAAACAATAGAACGCACGCGCAAGTAAGCAAGGAAGGACTAACGGACGCCGACGGACGCGCAAGATGCCATGGTCTGTAATTTTAACTAGAAATGTAATTATTTTAAATGCTGTAATTATAAGTGGAACTGAATTTAAGATAGAAACGCTGACATAGTGGGACAATAATATACTTCAAAGTTCAACTTACCAATGTTCGCAGGTGGCCGCAAGTCCGTCCGTCCGCTCTGTCAGGTGTCGTTGTTGCTTAAAAATAACCAAAGCTAGAAACAGTTAGTGGTGAGTTATTCAATATATTCAAGCAGACGACATGTTTAAACCCCCAATGGTACCAGCGACTCAAGTTAGAAGGGCTATTTAATACACAAATACACAAATACTCTCATTTAAATTTGGAAAACAAACCCTATGCTGTCGAAAATACTGTTTGTGCACAAAACTGGCCTAACGAAACAGTCCAACACCACATGCAGTTTGAATGGTATCTGCGACCGGCGTTAGAACAGTTTATGCTGTCATATAAATTTGGAAAACTACTGTCTGTGCACAAAACTGGCCTAACGAACGAATCCAATACCACATGTCGTTCGAATGGTATCTGTGAACCGCGTTAGAACAGTTTATGCTGCAATAAAGATATCAGCCTGGCCTGGTACCATAACGGGGTTAAAAACAATAGAACGCACGCGCAAGTAAGCAAGGAAGGACTAACGGACGCCGACGGACGCGCAAAACAGTTAGTGGTGAGTTATTCAATATATTCAAGCAGACGACATGTTTAAACCCCAATGGTACCAGCGACTCAAGTTAGACGGGCTATTTAATACACAAATACACAAATACTCTCATTTAAATTTGGAAAACAAACCCTATGCTGTCGAAAATACTGTTTGTGCACAAAACTGGCCTAACGAAACAGTCCAACACCACATGCAGTTTGAATGGTATCTGCGACCGGCGTTAGAACAGTTTATGCTGTCATATAAATTTGGAAAACTACTGTCTGTGCACAAAACTGGCCTAACGAACGAATCCAATACCACATGTCGTTCGAATGGTATCTGTGAACCGCGTTAGAACAGTTTATGCTGCAATAAAGATATCAGCCTGGCCTGGTACCATAACGGGGTTAAAAACAATAGAACGCACGCGCAAGTAAGCAAGGAAGGACTAACGGACGCCGACGGACGCGCAAGATGCCATGGTCTGTAATTTTAACTAGAAATGTAATTATTTTAAATGCTGTAATTATAAGTGGAACTGAATTTAAGATAGAAACGCTGACATAGTGGGACAATAATATACTTCAAAGTTCAACTTACCAATGTTCGCAGGTGGCCGCAAGTCCGTCCGTCCGCTCTGTCAGGTGTCGTTGTTGCTTAAAAATAACCAAAGCTAGAAACAGTTAGTGGTGAGTTATTCAATATATTCAAGCAGACGACATGTTTAAACCCCCAATGGTACCAGCGACTCAAGTTAGACGGGCTATTTAATACACAAATACACAAATACTCTCATTTAAATTTGGAAAACAAACCCTATGCTGTCGAAAATACTGTTTGTGCACAAAACTGGCCTAACGAAACAGTCCAACACCACATGCAGTTTGAATGGTATCTGCGACCGGCGTTAGAACAGTTTATGCTGTCATATAAATTTGGAAAACTACTGTCTGTGCACAAAACTGGCCTAACGAACGAATCCAATACCACATGTCGTTCGAATGGTATCTGTGAACCGCGTTAGAACAGTTTATGCTGCAATAAAGATATCAGCCTGGCCTGGTACCATAACGGGGTTAAAAACAATAGAACGCACGCGCAAGTAAGCAAGGAAGGACTAACGGACGCCGACGGACGCGCAAAACAGTTAGTGGTGAGTTATTCAATATATTCAAGCAGACGACATGTTTAAACCCCAATGGTACCAGCGACTCAAGTTAGACGGGCTATTTAATACACAAATACACAAATACTCTCATTTAAATTTGGAAAACAAACCCTATGCTGTCGAAAATACTGTTTGTGCACAAAACTGGCCTAACGAAACAGTCCAACACCACATGCAGTTTGAATGGTATCTGCGACCGGCGTTAGAACAGTTTATGCTGTCATATAAATTTGGAAAACTACTGTCTGTGCACAAAACTGGCCTAACGAACGAATCCAATACCACATGTCGTTCGAATGGTATCTGTGAACCGCGTTAGAACAGTTTATGCTGCAATAAAGATATCAGCCTGGCCTGGTACCATAACGGGGTTAAAAACAATAGAACGCACGCGCAAGTAAGCAAGGAAGGACTAACGGACGCCGACGGACGCGCAAAACAGTTAGTGGTGAGTTATTCAATATATTCAAGCAGACGACATGTTTAAACCCCAATGGTACCAGCGACTCAAGTTAGACGGGCTATTTAATACACAAATACACAAATACTCTCATTTAAATTTGGAAAACAAACCCTATGCTGTCGAAAATACTGTTTGTGCACAAAACTGGCCTAACGAAACAGTCCAACACCACATGCAGTTTGAATGGTATCTGCGACCGGCGTTAGAACAGTTTATGCTGTCATATAAATTTGGAAAACTACTGTCTGTGCACAAAACTGGCCTAACGAACGAATCCAATACCACATGTCGTTCGAATGGTATCTGTGAACCGCGTTAGAACAGTTTATGCTGCAATAAAGATATCAGCCTGGCCTGGTACCATAACGGGGTTAAAAACAATAGAACGCACGCGCAAGTAAGCAAGGAAGGACTAACGGACGCCGACGGACGCGCAAAACAGTTAGTGGTGAGTTATTCAATATATTCAAGCAGACGACATGTTTAAACCCCAATGGTACCAGCGACTCAAGTTAGACGGGCTATTTAATACACAAATACACAAATACTCTCATTTAAATTTGGAAAACAAACCCTATGCTGTCGAAAATACTGTTTGTGCACAAAACTGGCCTAACGAAACAGTCCAACACCACATGCAGTTTGAATGGTATCTGCGACCGGCGTTAGAACAGTTTATGCTGTCATATAAATTTGGAAAACTACTGTCTGTGCACAAAACTGGCCTAACGAACGAATCCAATACCACATGTCGTTCGAATGGTATCTGTGAACCGCGTTAGAACAGTTTATGCTGCAATAAAGATATCAGCCTGGCCTGGTACCATAACGGGGTTAAAAACAATAGAACGCACGCGCAAGTAAGCAAGGAAGGACTAACGGACGCCGACGGACGCGCAAGATGCCATGGTCTGTAATTTTAACTAGAAATGTAATTATTTTAAATGCTGTAATTATAAGTGGAACTGAATTTAAGATAGAAACGCTGACATAGTGGGACAATAATATACTTCAAAGTTCAACTTACCAATGTTCGCAGGTGGCCGCAAGTCCGTCCGTCAGCTCTGTCAGGTGTCGTTGTTGCTTAAAAATAACCAAAGCTAGAAACAGTTAGTGGTGAGTTATTCAATATATTCAAGCAGACGACATGTTTAAACCCCCAATGGTACCAGCGACTCAAGTTAGACGGGCTATTTAATACACAAATACACAAATACTCTCATTTAAATTTGGAAAACAAACCCTATGCTGTCGAAAATACTGTTTGTGCACAAAACTGGCCTAACGAAACAGTCCAACACCACATGCAGTTTGAATGGTATCTGCGACCGGCGTTAGAACAGTTTATGCTGTCATATAAATTTGGAAAACTACTGTCTGTGCACAAAACTGGCCTAACGAACGAATCCAATACCACATGTCGTTCGAATGGTATCTGTGAACCGCGTTAGAACAGTTTATGCTGCAATAAAGATATCAGCCTGGCCTGGTACCATAACGGGGTTAAAAACAATAGAACGCACGCGCAAGTAAGCAAGGAAGGACTAACGGACGCCGACGGACGCGCAAAACAGTTAGTGGTGAGTTATTCAATATATTCAAGCAGACGACATGTTTAAACCCCAATGGTACCAGCGACTCAAGTTAGACGGGCTATTTAATACACAAATACACAAATACTCTCATTTAAATTTGGAAAACAAACCCTATGCTGTCGAAAATACTGTTTGTGCACAAAACTGGCCTAACGAAACAGTCCAACACCACATGCAGTTTGAATGGTATCTGCGACCGGCGTTAGAACAGTTTATGCTGTCATATAAATTTGGAAAACTACTGTCTGTGCACAAAACTGGCCTAACGAACGAATCCAATACCACATGTCGTTCGAATGGTATCTGTGAACCGCGTTAGAACAGTTTATGCTGCAATAAAGATATCAGCCTGGCCTGGTACCATAACGGGGTTAAAAACAATAGAACGCACGCGCAAGTAAGCAAGGAAGGACTAACGGACGCCGACGGACGCGCAAAACAGTTAGTGGTGAGTTATTCAATATATTCAAGCAGACGACATGTTTAAACCCCAATGGTACCAGCGACTCAAGTTAGACGGGCTATTTAATACACAAATACACAAATACTCTCATTTAAATTTGGAAAACAAACCCTATGCTGTCGAAAATACTGTTTGTGCACAAAACTGGCCTAACGAAACAGTCCAACACCACATGCAGTTTGAATGGTATCTGCGACCGGCGTTAGAACAGTTTATGCTGTCATATAAATTTGGAAAACTACTGTCTGTGCACAAAACTGGCCTAACGAACGAATCCAAAACCACATGTCGTTCGAATGGTATCTGTGAACCGCGTTAGAACAGTTTATGCTGCAATAAAGATATCAGCCTGGCCTGGTACCATAACGGGGTTAAAAACAATAGAACGCACGCGCAAGTAAGCAAGGAAGGACTAACGGACGCCGACGGACGCGCAAAACAGTTAGTGGTGAGTTATTCAATATATTCAAGCAGACGACATGTTTAAACCCCAATGGTACCAGCGACTCAAGTTAGACGGGCTATTTAATACACAAATACACAAATACTCTCATTTAAATTTGGAAAACAAACCCTATGCTGTCGAAAATACTGTTTGTGCACAAAACTGGCCTAACGAAACAGTCCAACACCACATGCAGTTTGAATGGTATCTGCGACCGGCGTTAGAACAGTTTATGCTGTCATATAAATTTGGAAAACTACTGTCTGTGCACAAAACTGGCCTAACGAACGAATCCAATACCACATGTCGTTCGAATGGTATCTGTGAACCGCGTTAGAACAGTTTATGCTGCAATAAAGATATCAGCCTGGCCTGGTACCATAACGGGGTTAAAAACAATAGAACGCACGCGCAAGTAAGCAAGGAAGGACTAACGGACGCCGACGGACGCGCAAAACAGTTAGTGGTGAGTTATTCAATATATTCAAGCAGACGACATGTTTAAACCCCAATGGTACCAGCGACTCAAGTTAGACGGGCTATTTAATACACAAATACACAAATACTCTCATTTAAATTTGGAAAACAAACCCTATGCTGTCGAAAATACTGTTTGTGCACAAAACTGGCCTAACGAAACAGTCCAACACCACATGCAGTTTGAATGGTATCTGCGACCGGCGTTAGAACAGTTTATGCTGTCATATAAATTTGGAAAACTACTGTCTGTGCACAAAACTGGCCTAACGAACGAATCCAATACCACATGTCGTTCGAATGGTATCTGTGAACCGCGTTAGAACAGTTTATGCTGCAATAAAGATATCAGCCTGGCCTGGTACCATAACGGGGTTAAAAACAATAGAACGCACGCGCAAGTAAGCAAGGAAGGACTAACGGACGCCAACGGACGCGCAAAACAGTTAGTGGTGAGTTATTCAATATATTCAAGCAGACGACATGTTTAAACCCCAGTGGTACCAGCGACTCAAGTTAGACGGGCTATTTAATACACAAATACACAAATACTCTCATTTAAATTTGGAAAACAAACCCTATGCTGTCGAAAATACTGTTTGTGCACAAAACTGGCCTAACGAAACAGTCCAACACCACATGCAGTTTGAATGGTATCTGCGACCGGCGTTAGAACAGTTTATGCTGTCATATAAATTTGGAAAACTACTGTCTGTGCACAAAACTGGCCTAACGAACGAATCCAATACCACATGTCGTTCGAATGGTATCTGTGAACCGCGTTAGAACAGTTTATGCTGCAATAAAGATATCAGCCTGGCCTGGTACCATAACGGGGTTAAAAACAATAGAACGCACGCGCAAGTAAGCAAGGAAGGACTAACGGACGCCGACGGACGCGCAAGATGCCATGGTCTGTAATTTTAACTAGAAATGTAATTATTTTAAATGCTGTAATTATAAGTGGAACTGAATTTAAGATAGAAACGCTGACATAGTGGGACAATAATATACTTCAAAGTTCAACTTACCAATGTTCGCAGGTGGCCGCAAGTCCGTCCGTCCGCTCTGTCAGGTGTCGTTGTTGCTTAAAAATAACCAAAGCTAGAAACAGTTAGTGGTGAGTTATTCAATATATTCAAGCAGACGACATGTTTAAACCCCCAATGGTACCAGCGACTCAAGTTAGACGGGCTATTTAATACACAAATACACAAATACTCTCATTTAAATTTGGAAAACAAACCCTATGCTGTCGAAAATACTGTTTGTGCACAAAACTGGCCTAACGAAACAGTCCAACACCACATGCAGTTTGAATGGTATCTGCGACCGGCGTTAGAACAGTTTATGCTGTCATATAAATTTGGAAAACTACTGTCTGTGCACAAAACTGGCCTAACGAACGAATCCAATACCACATGTCGTTCGAATGGTATCTGTGAACCGCGTTAGAACAGTTTATGCTGCAATAAAGATATCAGCCTGGCCTGGTACCATAACGGGGTTAAAAACAATAGAACGCACGCGCAAGTAAGCAAGGAAGGACTAACGGACGCCGACGGACGCGCAAAACAGTTAGTGGTGAGTTATTCAATATATTCAAGCAGACGACATGTTTAAACCCCAATGGTACCAGCGACTCAAGTTAGACGGGCTATTTAATACACAAATACACAAATACTCTCATTTAAATTTGGAAAACAAACCCTATGCTGTCGAAAATACTGTTTGTGCACAAAACTGGCCTAACGAAACAGTCCAACACCACATGCAGTTTGAATGGTATCTGCGACCGGCGTTAGAACAGTTTATGCTGTCATATAAATTTGGAAAACTACTGTCTGTGCACAAAACTGGCCTAACGAACGAATCCAATACCACATGTCGTTCGAATGGTATCTGTGAACCGCGTTAGAACAGTTTATGCTGCAATAAAGATATCAGCCTGGCCTGGTACCATAACGGGGTTAAAAACAATAGAACGCACGCGCAAGTAAGCAAGGAAGGACTAACGGACGCCGACGGACGCGCAAAACAGTTAGTGGTGAGTTATTCAATATATTCAAGCAGACGACATGTTTAAACCCCAATGGTACCAGCGACTCAAGTTAGACGGGCTATTTAATACACAAATACACAAATACTCTCATTTAAATTTGGAAAACAAACCCTATGCTGTCGAAAATACTGTTTGTGCACAAAACTGGCCTAACGAAACAGTCCAACACCACATGCAGTTTGAATGGTATCTGCGACCGGCGTTAGAACAGTTTATGCTGTCATATAAATTTGGAAAACTACTGTCTGTGCACAAAACTGGCCTAACGAACGAATCCAATACCACATGTCGTTCGAATGGTATCTGTGAACCGCGTTAGAACAGTTTATGCTGCAATAAAGATATCAGCCTGGCCTGGTACCATAACGGGGTTAAAAACAATAGAACGCACGCGCAAGTAAGCAAGGAAGGACTAACGGACGCCGACGGACGCGCAAAACAGTTAGTGGTGAGTTATTCAATATATTCAAGCAGACGACATGTTTAAACCCCAATGGTACCAGCGACTCAAGTTAGACGGGCTATTTAATACACAAATACACAAATACTCTCATTTAAATTTGGAAAACAAACCCTATGCTGTCGAAAATACTGTTTGTGCACAAAACTGGCCTAACGAAACAGTCCAACACCACATGCAGTTTGAATGGTATCTGCGACCGGCGTTAGAACAGTTTATGCTGTCATATAAATTTGGAAAACTACTGTCTGTGCACAAAACTGGCCTAACGAACGAATCCAATACCACATGTCGTTCGAATGGTATCTGTGAACCGCGTTAGAACAGTTTATGCTGCAATAAAGATATCAGCCTGGCCTGGTACCATAACGGGGTTAAAAACAATAGAACGCACGCGCAAGTAAGCAAGGAAGGACTAACGGACGCCGACGGACGCGCAAGATGCCATGGTCTGTAATTTTAACTAGAAATGTAATTATTTTAAATGCTGTAATTATAAGTGGAACTGAATTTAAGATAGAAACGCTGACATAGTGGGACAATAATATACTTCAAAGTTCAACTTACCAATGTTCGCAGGTGGCCGCAAGTCCGTCCGTCCGCTCTGTCAGGTGTCGTTGTTGCTTAAAAATAACCAAAGCTAGAAACAGTTAGTGGTGAGTTATTCAATATATTCAAGCAGACGACATGTTTAAACCCCCAATGGTACCAGCGACTCAAGTTAGACGGGCTATTTAATACACAAATACACAAATACTCTCATTTAAATTTGGAAAACAAACCCTATGCTGTCGAAAATACTGTTTGTGCACAAAACTGGCCTAACGAAACAGTCCAACACCACATGCAGTTTGAATGGTATCTGCGACCGGCGTTAGAACAGTTTATGCTGTCATATAAATTTGGAAAACTACTGTCTGTGCACAAAACTGGCCTAACGAACGAATCCAATACCACATGTCGTTCGAATGGTATCTGTGAACCGCGTTAGAACAGTTTATGCTGCAATAAAGATATCAGCCTGGCCTGGTACCATAACGGGGTTAAAAACAATAGAACGCACGCGCAAGTAAGCAAGGAAGGACTAACGGACGCCGACGGACGCGCAAAACAGTTAGTGGTGAGTTATTCAATATATTCAAGCAGACGACATGTTTAAACCCCAATGGTACCAGCGACTCAAGTTAGACGGGCTATTTAATACACAAATACACAAATACTCTCATTTAAATTTGGAAAACAAACCCTATGCTGTCGAAAATACTGTTTGTGCACAAAACTGGCCTAACGAAACAGTCCAACACCACATGCAGTTTGAATGGTATCTGCGACCGGCGTTAGAACAGTTTATGCTGTCATATAAATTTGGAAAACTACTGTCTGTGCACAAAACTGGCCTAACGAACGAATCCAATACCACATGTCGTTCGAATGGTATCTGTGAACCGCGTTAGAACAGTTTATGCTGCAATAAAGATATCAGCCTGGCCTGGTACCATAACGGGGTTAAAAACAATAGAACGCACGCGCAAGTAAGCAAGGAAGGACTAACGGACGCCGACGGACGCGCAAAACAGTTAGTGGTGAGTTATTCAATATATTCAAGCAGACGACATGTTTAAACCCCAATGGTACCAGCGACTCAAGTTAGACGGGCTATTTAATACACAAATACACAAATACTCTCATTTAAATTTGGAAAACAAACCCTATGCTGTCGAAAATACTGTTTGTGCACAAAACTGGCCTAACGAAACAGTCCAACACCACATGCAGTTTGAATGGTATCTGCGACCGGCGTTAGAACAGTTTATGCTGTCATATAAATTTGGAAAACTACTGTCTGTGCACAAAACTGGCCTAACGAACGAATCCAATACCACATGTCGTTCGAATGGTATCTGTGAACCGCGTTAGAACAGTTTATGCTGCAATAAAGATATCAGCCTGGCCTGGTACCATAACGGGGTTAAAAACAATAGAACGCACGCGCAAGTAAGCAAGGAAGGACTAACGGACGCCGACGGACGCGCAAAACAGTTAGTGGTGAGTTATTCAATATATTCAAGCAGACGACATGTTTAAACCCCAATGGTACCAGCGACTCAAGTTAGACGGGCTATTTAATACACAAATACACAAATACTCTCATTTAAATTTGGAAAACAAACCCTATGCTGTCGAAAATACTGTTTGTGCACAAAACTGGCCTAACGAAACAGTCCAACACCACATGCAGTTTGAATGGTATCTGCGACCGGCGTTAGAACAGTTTATGCTGTCATATAAATTTGGAAAACTACTGTCTGTGCACAAAACTGGCCTAACGAACGAATCCAATACCACATGTCGTTCGAATGGTATCTGTGAACCGCGTTAGAACAGTTTATGCTGCAATAAAGATATCAGCCTGGCCTGGTACCATAACGGGGTTAAAAACAATAGAACGCACGCGCAAGTAAGCAAGGAAGGACTAACGGACGCCGACGGACGCGCAAGATGCCATGGTCTGTAATTTTAACTAGAAATGTAATTATTTTAAATGCTGTAATTATAAGTGGAACTGAATTTAAGATAGAAACGCTGACATAGTGGGACAATAATATACTTCAAAGTTCAACTTACCAATGTTCGCAGGTGGCCGCAAGTCCGTCCGTCCGCTCTGTCAGGTGTCGTTGTTGCTTAAAAATAACCAAAGCTAGAAACAGTTAGTGGTGAGTTATTCAATATATTCAAGCAGACGACATGTTTAAACCCCCAATGGTACCAGCGACTCAAGTTAGACGGGCTATTTAATACACAAATACACAAATACTCTCATTTAAATTTGGAAAACAAACCCTATGCTGTCGAAAATACTGTTTGTGCACAAAACTGGCCTAACGAAACAGTCCAACACCACATGCAGTTTGAATGGTATCTGCGACCGGCGTTAGAACAGTTTATGCTGTCATATAAATTTGGAAAACTACTGTCTGTGCACAAAACTGGCCTAACGAACGAATCCAATACCACATGTCGTTCGAATGGTATCTGTGAACCGCGTTAGAACAGTTTATGCTGCAATAAAGATATCAGCCTGGCCTGGTACCATAACGGGGTTAAAAACAATAGAACGCACGCGCAAGTAAGCAAGGAAGGACTAACGGACGCCGACGGACGCGCAAAACAGTTAGTGGTGAGTTATTCAATATATTCAAGCAGACGACATGTTTAAACCCCAATGGTACCAGCGACTCAAGTTAGACGGGCTATTTAATACACAAATACACAAATACTCTCATTTAAATTTGGAAAACAAACCCTATGCTGTCGAAAATACTGTTTGTGCACAAAACTGGCCTAACGAAACAGTCCAACACCACATGCAGTTTGAATGGTATCTGCGACCGGCGTTAGAACAGTTTATGCTGTCATATAAATTTGGAAAACTACTGTCTGTGCACAAAACTGGCCTAACGAACGAATCCAATACCACATGTCGTTCGAATGGTATCTGTGAACCGCGTTAGAACAGTTTATGCTGCAATAAAGATATCAGCCTGGCCTGGTACCATAACGGGGTTAAAAACAATAGAACGCACGCGCAAGTAAGCAAGGAAGGACTAACGGACGCCCGACGGACGCGCAAAACAGTTAGTGGTGAGTTATTCAATATATTCAAGCAGACGACATGTTTAAACCCCAATGGTACCAGCGACTCAAGTAAGATGGGCTATTTAATACACAAATACACAAATACTCTCATTTAAATTTGGAAAACAAACCCTATGCTGTCGAAAATACTGTTTGTGCACAAAACTGGCCTAACGAAACAGTCCAACACCACATGCAGTTTGAATGGTATCTGCGACCGGCGTTAGAACAGTTTATGCTGTCATATAAATTTGGAAAACTACTGTCTGTGCACAAAACTGGCCTAACGAACGAATCCAATACCACATGTCGTTCGAATGGTATCTGTGAACCGCGTTAGAACAGTTTATGCTGCAATAAAGATATCAGCCTGGCCTGGTACCATAACGGGGTTAAAAACAATAGAACGCACGCGCAAGTAAGCAAGGAAGGACTAACGGACGCCGACGGACGCGCAAAACAGTTAGTGGTGAGTTATTCAATATATTCAAGCAGACGACATGTTTAAACCCCAATGGTACCAGCGACTCAAGTTAGACGGGCTATTTAATACACAAATACACAAATACTCTCATTTAAATTTGGAAAACAAACCCTATGCTGTCGAAAATACTGTTTGTGCACAAAACTGGCCTAACGAAACAGTCCAACACCACATGCAGTTTGAATGGTATCTGCGACCGGCGTTAGAACAGTTTATGCTGTCATATAAATTTGGAAAACTACTGTCTGTGCACAAAACTGGCCTAACGAACGAATCCAATACCACATGTCGTTCGAATGGTATCTGTGAACCGCGTTAGAACAGTTTATGCTGCAATAAAGATATCAGCCTGGCCTGGTACCATAACGGGGTTAAAAACAATAGAACGCACGCGCAAGTAAGCAAGGAAGGACTAACGGACGCCGACGGACGCGCAAAACAGTTAGTGGTGAGTTATTCAATATATTCAAGCAGACGACATGTTTAAACCCCAATGGTACCAGCGACT